>CM033470.1:53394320-53732972 GCA_019447015.1 Hymenochirus boettgeri | reverse complement strand
AATGCACTATATTATGACGGTTTACGATTACGTTATAATGAGCAAGATAATGCTACAAGTAAAAGTGGCTAGGTATCAATATTGCAATAGAGCCAGTATATTGTGACTGGCATAATGTGAATAGTCTAGATTGATATAGAGATTAGTGCAATGTATAACTTTAGAATGTATAACTTTAGAATGTGCAATACAGTGTAGATGGAATAGTGCAATACATAACTCTATAGTGTGCAATATGTATAATAGTAGGTCATGCTTAAGACATTTTAAGATATGCTAAATAACAGGATATGTTCCTGCGTTGTGGTAAGCTGTTCCCCCTTATTTGTATATGGAAATATTTTTTAGCGCACATATTACTGCCTATAATTGGCTTTTTATCATCACTTAATTTCGTATTTTTTGACTGTATATGTGTATATCATAGTTCACAATTGGCTCTTAATTAATACTCACAATTGACTTTTATGAACACTTATAACTATTTATTACAAATATTTTTTTTTTAACATTTAAATATATAACTATATGATGTAATTTTTAAGAAAGAGATTGCACTATAGCACTTTGGAGATGGATGCACAATTGTGACATAGTTAAAGGGAGATGAACATGCAATAGTTTAAATATTTAGTCACATGTTGGCACTGAAGGGGCATCACTAAGGGTGTGCTTATGTGTATATAAGTTTGAAGCACTGTGTGTCACATTGTTCTGATGAAGGTGCTCTGTGAAGCACCGAAACGATATAAAAACTTTTCGAGTGAAGAAGGAGTGCTCGGAACAGAAAAATATCTATATAGATAGATATATTTCTAAGCATTACAAACATGCTAAACTAATTAAAATTGTATTTATTAAATAAATAAAAAACTTTACATCTTTTTTCCTACTGAATAGGTAAATCTGCATGACTAAGATTAGAGCATCTCAATGAAACGGATAATTCATGCAAAACTTTTATTTTTTTTTAAATGGTTTAAAGTAACATAATATTTCAAAGTCTGAGATCCTCTTCTGTTCGCTCGTATCACATTAAAACTAAAATCACCCGTTTTAATAAAATTTGCAAGGTTTAAAAAAATGTGCTAAAATGCTGAGAATCTGGGACCAATAAAAAAATGGGAAAGAGATGGTTATAGAGGATGCCGAGAAGTCTAATGTGTGAAACCATTTTTTCCCCTCTGTATTCACTTTAGAGAATCCCAGTCCTTATAGTAGGGACTGTAATATGAAGGGTAGAAATTAGGAATATTTACACTGGCTGACAGAGCATATGGTGCAGAAACAATTAGACAATGTTAACATCAATAAAGCCCCAGGATACCAGATACAAAAGGGACATCTTGGAAATGGAAGAAGTTCAGAAAAGGGCAACTAAAATAATAAAGGGAATGCAGAGGCTTGACTATGCAGGCAGATTAGACAAGTTAGGGCTGTTTACATTAGAGAAGTGATGTTTGTGTGGGGATATGATCCCTATGATCCCTTTATACAAATATATTAATGGGCGATATAATAAACTCTCTGGTGCATTGGTTACTAATCGGTCATAATCAGAGGACACATGGACATCATTTTAAGATTGAAGGAAAAGAAGTTTCATCTTCAGGTTAGGAAAGGTTTCTTTACAGTGAGAACTGTTAAACTGTCTTCCAGCAGATGTGGTAATGGCAAGTTCATTGAATAGCTTTAAAAGTGGGCTAGATAAGTTTCTAAAACTAGAAAATATTGAGAATTACTGGTATTAATTAATATACTGCAGTTCTGGTTGATCCAGGGACACTTTCCGATTGCCATTTGGTGTCAGGAAGAAATTCCCCCCACATTTTTAGCTGTTTTTTTTTTGCCTTCCTCTGCCTCAACTGTTAGGTAGGGTAAAAAAGGACTTGATGGATGCATGTCTTTATTCAACCTCAGTTACTATGTTAAAATGTGACGGAAAACAGGCTACAACCCAGTAGGAAGCATTTGAGTGTCCAGAAATAGAACTAGAATTTTCAGCATATTACATACTACTGGCTTTACCAACCAGAAAAAGCAAAATACTACGGATGGTGAGGTTAAGTCTTTCTGAAGTGAATAGAATTGTTACAGTTGTCAAATATAGCATGCTACTGTAAAGCAGAACCAGAAGGTAAGGAAAAGCTCCTTAAACTCCCAGGCTTCAATCAATGAATTAAAGGGTTAGTTCACTTTTGCAGTGAACTACTCCTTTAAGCAGAACTATACACCACAACACTTGTATATGCATATTTCCTTAGTCACATTAAAAAAATTAATTGTTGACAATCTGAAAAGATTGTATTTAGAGAAATTTCCAGTCATATGATTTATTTTTTTCTTGTGGGCAGACATTTCCTTGTGACTTTTTTTTGCATCAACTAAGACTTACCCTTTGTTTCCTAGCATGATTTCTTCTCTTAAAGAATAATATTAGCTTTTTCCTCATCACCTGATTACTGTAAGAAGAAAAACAACACATCTGACGTGACTTGGTTTGGCTAAGAGCTATGAGAAGTTAATTTGAAATCACGAAAACAGAAAGAATCAAAGTTAGTGGAAAGAGGCTGGCTGGCAGGGGAGGACTGGCCCAGTAGGCTGAGGGGCAAATGCCCCCCGGGCTGGTCTCCAATTAAAAATTTGGGCTGCCACAGAAGCTTTTAGTAATTTAGCCCTCCAGATCATTAGCCAGTGTTGTAAGCCCTCCAGATCATTACCCAGTGTTGTCAGCCCTCTAGATCATTACCCAGTGTTGTAAGCCCTCCAGATCATTAGCCAGTATTAATAGCCCTCCAGAGCATTAGCCAGTGTTAAGATGGCCCTCCATTTTATTAGCCTGTTAGTTATCTTAACCATATCATACACTTGCAGGGAACTTTGTAAATTGGCAAAAGTAGTTTTAAAAATGGGTGCAACTAAAATGTGTGTGACCTTAGCAAAGTGGGCGTGGTCAAAAAAATTGTGATTTGCTGTGAAAGGGTCACTTTGTTGTATTTTCCCCCCAAGCCAAAAGGTCCTAGTCCTCCCCTGCTGGCTGGGGGCACAGCGACCAGAGGCTGGTGGGCTGGCTGGGGGCACAGCGACCAGAGGCTGGCGGGCTGGCGGCACAGCGACCAGAGGCTGGTGGGCTGGCTGGGGGCACAGCAAACAGAGGCTGGTGGGCTGGCTGGGGGCACAGCAAACAGAGGCTAGTGTGCTGGCTGGGGGCACAGCAAACAGAGGCTAGTCTGCTGGTTGGGAACCAGTGTAAATGGTTGCTGACTTGCTGTGTGGGACAAAGTAAACTGAGGCTGGAATCCTGTCTGGGACAAAGTAAACAGAGGCAGAAATGCTGACTGAGAGCATAGTAAATGGGAGACTGGTTTATGGCCAGGGGACACAGAGAGCAGAATCTGTTTTACCGACTCAGGCTTCCTATCCTATCTGGGGACACAGTAATAATGTAACAGACATGTAGTGATACAAGCTTAAGAGATTTACACTGCACAGATATTTTCTCTTGGTTAAAAGAAAAACGAAACTGCGCTTGTGTGTGTACACAACACTACAGACCCGCGCACACAGGTTAAAATGGTGAGCACACAAAAATCCCTTGGAATATAAGGGCTGCGGTTTGTAGCAAAATGCCCTTTTCTATGAGCACAGCCAAGTTTTCCTGTGCACACAGTCTGTTAGAGGGAACATTGGATTATAAATGCAAACTCCTTTCTACATAGAGTAGTCTGGAGGATGTTAAAATCCAGCCAGCCTTAACAGGGTTAGCATTAAAATAGTCTACTTACGTCTTGATGTTTTCATGGTAAACTTTTGTGTCAGAAGGCTGGTTATAAAGAGGCTGCAAAATAACAGACTACTTTACTTGATAATGCTAATAATCATTCTGATATACAATGCTACAATGAACTAGTTTTCAAAGGAGCAGAAACGGACGGACTAAAACTAACCCATTAAACTAAATAAATGACCTAGATCACAAGAAACGTGCAAAATAATCTGTTTATTTCTCTGTTCAATACATTCTGTGAAACCTCATCCTACCTCTAGATTAGTCAGACTGCTTAACAATCAGACCTTTTCCCAGTTTCTAAAAGTAACTGTCCCCAATAATATGTTAAGATTGCTATTTTAAAGTAAAAAAGATTTCTGAGATTGTATGGAAATGTGCGGTTATGCTTCTGTTTATGAAGAGATATCCCCTGCAAAACATCTTGTAAAAATAACAGAGAGGGGAGACTGGTAACATCTTAATTAGCTATTTGTGATCGCCCACAGATGATTGCCAAATGACAGGCAGCAGTACAAAAATGTGTAAAGTCTATTTCTTCTGTATTTCCCTTGTTCTCTTCAGTCTGTATTGGTGTATTTCCACTTCATTTGTCAATAAAGCAATGTTTAGAATATGGTTTACCTCATGGCTGTTTAACCCCAACGACATTAACAGGGCACTATGTTAAGCATTTGGCAAAAATTCTTGGATTTGTTCAAAGAAAATTTTTTTTTGTGGTGATGAAAGAAAAACCACTTTGTTATATATAGTGGATTTAAAGGGCGCACCATACTGGCAAAAGTAGTTTTGAGGAAAATGTGCCCACATATTGTATAGTTATTTGGGAGGTAGGAGCACCTATTCCTACCTCCTATTGTAGTTTGCTTACAAAAGATAATAATGAACTGTCAAAAATCCGAACTTTTTGCATCAGCCTGCACAGTTGAGTCTTAGGGGGCGATGCAATATAACTCTAGAGGCCTGCGCAAATAAATATCTGCTAGAATATAAGTGCTGCAGTGTGCCGTACATATTTTCATTTTGTATGCACACAAGACAATTTATTTCTGAGCACACAGACGGTTTTAAGAGAGAATTCAAGTCCCCAGACAACATTGTGCCAATAGACAGAGCACATTCACAAACACACAACTAGCTGTGTCTCATCTCTCCCTTTGCTGTGGATGCTGGGTAATTTATGAAAATAACCTGTGGGTACTAGGGGTCAGCTCCCATAATTCACCTTATTTGGGAACACCCAGCTAAGTGTACGCAGTACACTTCACAGGACGCTGCAGTCTTGCTTCCTGGAAGCCGACAGCCAATCATGTTACAGCTCAGAGATACCTTCCTCTGACACAGAACACAGATTTCAGTGCAGCTTTTTGTGTAAACACATTAAAAATGCTCCTATCCCTAACAATGACAAAGTTAGGGAAAGAAAAGTAATCTTTGCAGTGTGTGTCTTTGCTAGCATGAATGTAAGAAACAGAATATTAACATTTCAGTAAAAAATAAAAGTAAGTATGTATCTTTCTAAAAAGAAAGCTTTCTACATCTATGCCACAAGGGCTAAGAAGTAAAAAAACAGTACATGTAGAGTCTTTTGCAAGACACATAATAAAAACAAAAAAAAGGAGCATGGGAAATCAAATCTGTGTCCCAATAGTCTGCTTTTTCCCTAACCAAGCACTTTAGCAGAATGCGCAACCAGTGAACATGCAATAGATAGAAGTACATTTCAGTAAAGGCACACGGAATCGCATGCGATTTGATGTGCGCTTTTGTTACGTTTGCGCATGCGTTTTTTTCATTAAGTATTGGAAAACGCATGCAATTGCGATTTAAAATGCGGAACGCAAATCGCAAGCGCATCGCAACAGAAAACGCACGTTTTCTGTGCGTTTCCGAGATTCCAATGATTTGAAAAAAACGCAAGCACAGAAAAATCGCAGCAGTGTGGCCTAGCCCTAAATGTCAGTAAAATCAGTTCACTATTTTGTATTGCTACTGGAAGACTGTCAGCAATTCACGCTGGTCGGTAAATAAATAACAGAGTTGCTATATATAAAGTTTGTACATATGTAGAAACTTTGTTTCCATGTTTCTAGAAAAATATAAACAAAAAAGCAATAAAATCAGGCAGTAGACTATGTAATATTGTTTCAGAAGTAAACTAGGGGAATAGAACTTGTGAGTTATTGGTCTGTTTGTTCCTAAAAACACAGCATTTACATGGCACGCCACCAGCAACTCCACTGTGATCCCAGGTACATTTAGAAATTTGTGCATAGAGACAGGATCAGGGGGTGTGGCTCTTTGAAGCCAACATGGGCTATGACTGGCAACAACATGGAAGCCTCCTTTGTTACATAATCTATTACTTATATCTACTAAATGCAAATAACTAAAGAAGAATGTTTCAATGTGGCAACATTTGACAACTCATATCTTTGCAAGTTTAACACAACAAAGTAGGAATAGGACTGTTATGGCTCCAGTCCTGCTTTACCCAGAGGTTCCGTGTGTAGGTGCGCACCAGCACGTGCGTCACGGTCCAGCTGGGTCCTCGTGTGCCGTTGTTGCCGCACAGGCGTGGGCGCGGTGGGGTCCGGTCTCCTCCTCTGGTTACTGGTGGGCGTGGAATGATGATGTAATCAGTCCTACTTAAGTCCTCCCTGCTTTCCAGCTCTTGCTGCCAGTTCAGTGTTTATCACTCTGTTCCTAAGCCTGGTTTGTTGGAGTTCTTAGATCTGTTTGTTTTCTGCTTCGTATCATTCTCCATTGCAGTTTGTTCATCCAGTGACTGTTTAAACAACTCATCTGCTGTTAACTGATCATTCATCATTCACCATTGCGGTTTGTCTATCCAGAGTCTGTTTGATCCACTTATCCGCTGTTCCCTGCTCAGACTCTTTATCCATATTGTTATTGGCCTGCCTATTCGATATCCTCTCCTGCTATTAACTGTCCAGACACACCCTCTAGGTTTACCGTCTGCCTGTGTACTACCAAACTTCATTCGTTCTCCTCCGATCTGTGTGTCTGGCCTCCGCTGCCCTCTTCACACTGTGGGTTGGTTCTTGTGGAGCTCTCCTCTGGAGCCGCAACCCGGTACCTGTTTGTCGCACATCATCCTCACCATCAGAGGCTCTGGGTAAGACCGGCAGGAACTTAGACAGGGGGTCTCTGGTTCCTTTCCCGGAAGAATACATCAAGCAGGGCCTACAGCCCATATAATATATACAGTAAAGGAGCACAATTTCTTTACTATGGCTGTGTCTCACTGTCGCCTAATCCTGGCCTCTGTAATATCTCAGTTTCCTATTGTCCTCGCCCTACTCTCCCTTTACTCCACCCTTTTCTTGGATCTACACCCTCTAACCTTTTATCCATTCCTCTAATACCCTCTTCATATCTGCCCTTCTCTTGTGCTTTGCTTAATATTCTGTCCCTTTCTAACAAATCCACTATTATTTACAACCTTTTCCATTCTAAGAATTTTCACCTTCTTGCCCTTACTGAAACCTGGCTCTCCCAACACAACGCTGCTATTGAGGCCTCAGTTACTACAGGTCTCCGCCTCTCCCATACACCTCCCTCCTCGGGTTGTGGCCGTCGTTTTAATGTTATTATCCCCCCACTGGCCTTCTCGTTTACATCCTTTGAGGTTCACACAGTACAAATTTCCTACCCTCTGTCGATACGTGTAGCTGTGGTATACAGGCCCCAATCCACGATTCCCCCAGCTACATTCATCTCACACTTTGAGACCTGGCTAACCTATTTCCTCTCTACTGACGGTCCTATTCTAATTCTGGGTGACTTCAACTGTTACAGTGACAACTCTGCTCTATCCTGGCCCTCTTGTTTCCTTCACTCTTTTGATCTTCATCAGCGGACAACTACCGGTACGCATAAGGATGGCCACTTCTTACATCTTGTCTTCACTAAAAACCTCTCTGTCTCATCTTTTGATAGTAACCCCTACTCGCTTTCAGATAACCATCTTATTACTTTTCTTGCTCAACATTCTCCTGTTTCTCTTGACCCTCCTTCTTGTGTGTACATCCGTAATACCCAGGCCATAGATCTTTCTGTGCTGGCTGCTTCTCTCTCCTCTAGTCTCTCTACCCTTATGTGCGACTCTGACCCCGACTTGCTTCTTAACTCCTATAACTCTGTCCTGACTGATGCTATTGATTCCTTTACCCCCTTGCAACCCCTCATTCAACCTCGTCCGTGGCTCGGTCCCACAACCCGTTTTATACGTAGGTGCACACGTCCTTCTGAGCAGATGTGGAGAAAGTCTCGTACCCAGGCTGACTCTCTCCAGTTCTGCAAAGTTCATGCTACCATTGGCTCAACACCGCACTTTCAGGAGAAAAACAAAAATACTATAAGCTTAGCTAAATCAAACCCATGCCGCCTGTTCTCCATCTTTAACTCCCTTCTCCGTTCCTCACCCACTGACTCTTCTAACCCACATATTCAACGCCTCCTTGTCATCTGGTATTTTCCCCTCCTCCTTTACACACGCCCACGTGAAACCCATAATCAAAAAAGCCTCCCTTGACCCCAATTGTCTTGCTTACTACCGTCCGTCTCTCTTCTACCGATTGCCTTCAAGCTACTGGAACATCTTGTCTTTTCCTGTATCGCTAATTATCTTAATTTTCATAACTTACTGAACCCCTTGCAATCAGGGTCTCGTCCTGGGCACCCCACGGAGACAGCCCTGTGCAAAGTTGTGAATGACCTTCAGGCTGCCAAAGCCAAAGGCCACTTTTCTATTCTCATCCTTCTCGACCTCTCCTCTGCTTTCGACACAGTTGATCATCCCCTCCTTATGCAAATTCTTCCCTCCTTGGGCATCCGGAATGAAGCGGAATCCTGGTTACGATTTTTACCTCTCGAACATAAACTACTCTGTGCCATATGATAATAAAACATCCTCTCTGATTCCTCTTAATGTTGGGGTTCCACAGGGCTCTGTTCTTGGACCCCTGCTGTTCTCCCTCTATACCATTTCCCTTGGAGAAGTCATCAGCTCATTTGGTTTTAACTACCATCTGTACGCGATGATACGCAAATATATTTTTCCACCCCACCACGCTTAGTCCTGACACCCAATCACGCATCTCCAACTGTCTTCGTGCTGTCTCCTCATGGATGGCGCACAGATGTCTCAAACTAAACCGGATTAAAACCAAAACTATTCAATTCCCCACCTAAACCTGGTCCTATCCCACCTTTTTCCATTTCTGTGGACAACACCCCCATTTATCCTATTCAGTCAGCTTGTTGCTTAGGGGTTATTATTGACTCCTCTGCTTTTTCAATCACATTAACTATGTTACTAAAACCTGTCGCTTTTTTCTTCATAACATTGTGAAGATCCGTAGATTCCTTTCTATGTCTGGATTATTGTAACCTTCTGCCTTCTGGTTTTCCTGCTTCCCATCTTTCTCCTTTTCAGTCCATACTGAACTCTGCCGCACGATTTGTCTCGCTCTCATATCGGGATATTAAATCTCCTCTCTGCCGCACATCTACCTGGCTCCCCATTAAACAATGCATAATCTACAAAATCCTTCTCTTAACATTTAAATCCCTTCACTCTGCTACTCCTTCTTATATTTCTTCTCGTGTCCCCATATGTCCCTGCCCGTACCCTCCACTCATCACAGAACCACCTCTAATATAGACCCCCCCACTCACACTGCCTCCTCTAGCCTAAAACCTTTTTCTCTTTTGGCTCCCATCCTCTGGAATTCTATTCCCCTCCATCTACGTCAAGAATCCTCAATAAACAAGTTTAAATCTAGCCTGTCAAGCTATCTCTCTGAGCACAGCACAACATAGGACTGTTGATACTGCACCAGTTATTACTTTAGCACTTCCATCCTTTCCTATGTATCTATGTTACCCACCTAAGTAGATTGTAAGCTCTAAGGGGCAGGGACCTCTTTCCTCATGTTACATGTTTTAAGCACTTGTATATTTAGTGATGCTCATACTTATTTATTTATTATGTATTTATTTACTGTCCCCCTTGTATGACTTTTTGTATTCTATATTGTACAGCGCTGCGTCCCCTAGTGGCTCTATATAAATATACATACATAAAAATATTTTCTTTAAAAAAAATTTTTACAAAATTGTTGGGAAAAGACCTGCCAACTAAAAATGATGTATCAAAAAAAATCTTAATGTTTAAAATTTATTGAACAAAACCCAATTGTAATTTTCTGAAAAGTTTAAGATGTTCAGCATTTGGATTTTTAGGTAAGGACTTGGCATGAAGTTCTAATCTTAATGTTCAACATATAGTTTGGGCAATACAGAAAAGGACCATACACTTACAAGCTCCACTTTTGGGCCTAGGCCTTCCAAGATCTTATGAGCTTCCTCTGCTTTTTTCTGAAAGATAAGGACAATAAATATTAAGGCATTAAAAAAAAAAAGAGAATAAATAAGGGCTTTTCCACACTAGTGAGTTTCTTACGTGCTTATGATCACATTTCACAATCTGATGCGTAACATTGCTTTTGCGTATTTCACAAGACTAATAGCATGTTGTAGTGTGGCCGCAGCCTAAATGTACATCAGTACAGTTTATATATATAACCTAAATTTATTTAAAAGACCATGTACAAGTAGAAGTGATTTAACAAATTTTTATTTCCTGGGTAATTTTGGGGTGTGAAAGATGGGACAACTCAATTTAGTCTACATCAACATGGAACATTTGTTAAGAAAACTGAGGTTTATTTCCATTTACAGCTTTCACTTCCATAGGCTGTAATACACATCTAGGATGGCCTCACCACATTTGAGTCAATAAATAGCTAGAAGGCCCTGAATTTTAGCAAATCTATGCTGGGAGATCTAACCTTCATAGCAAGTTTATAGTGAATTGATAGTTTATTCATGGATTAGACAGGACATAACATTGAGTGGATTAGATTTGTTAATGAACATGCCACCCTTCCTAAAACTCTAAAGAACTGAGTTCCAGCAGAAGAGCAAAAGTTCCATTTCAGTCCCAACGACCATGGTTATATTGCCCATATGAAGAGCACCAAAACATTTTGGCTTATCTAGAGGAAATCCACTCCAGACTTTTTTTTTGCCAGGCAAATACAGATTACTTTCTAATTTGATGCAGAATTCAGATTTAGAAATTACTTGACATCTTACATGCATTAATTGTATTATAATAAATGTTCAGAACATTTATATTTAGCCTTCACTAAGCAGTAGAGGTAATCCTGCGCACACCTTGTAGTAGTTTATGTGTTATTTATTGCTGACTGCAATGGCAGGCCATGGTTGGTGGTCCAATGCATAAAGTAGGAAAGACACCATGCACATTCTTATTCACCTATGTATTTAATGCTTCATGCACAGGGTACACAAACAGCATAACCTTTCGGTATAACGCTCCGGATTCCCAAGTATTCCTTCAGTCCGAATACCCCAATCTACAACCACTATCTTCACCAATAGACAAGCCCCCGTTTGCCAGGAGGCTAGATGCGCCTCACCGAACACTGTTGCCCCCTGGACTTAGAGTGCAAGGTATTCAAAACTGAGGCCGGGAACACTGAAGAGGTCTGAAGTGAAACAGACAGAGTAGGAGCAAGCAAGAGCAGAGTCGAAAACAGAGCAAGAGGTCAAAAACTGGAATCAGGCCACCAGGCACGGTACAGAGGGTTGAGCAAGAAGCATAGTCAGGAACGAGCAGAGGTCAGGGTAGGTAGATACGAATCGAGGTCAAAAAACAGGCAAGGGTCAATAACAGAGAATATATACGAAGAAAAGCACACCACCAGCAAGATAGATACGCTAACGCTATATCGGGCAAGTACCAATGGGCTAACATTTAAATCCCTTCTCTCCCCTCTGGTCTCCCCATATGTTACTGCCTGTACCCTCCGCTCATTGCAGAACCAGCTCCTGTACAGACCCCCCCACTCGGACTGCTTCTGCTCGCCTAAAGCCTTTCGCTCTCGTAGCTCCCATCCTCTGGAATTCTATTCCCCCTCTCTCTACGTCAAGAAACCTCAATTAGCAGGTTAAAATCTAGCCTTACATCCTTCCTATCTGGTAACCAGCACAGTATTTGATAGTTTTATTTGCACTGCATACGTCTCACTCCAGCACTTATACCCATTCCATTGTGTCTGTGTGTTACCCACCTAACTAGATTGTAAGCTCTACGGGGCAGGGACCTCATTACCTCTTTAAGTTATATATTTATGTACTGAACTATCTATGTATTTATCCCCCTTGTATGACGTTATTGTATTTTAACACTGTACAGCACTGCGTCCCCAATCGGCGCTATATAAATAATAAATATATACAAATAAATATATATAAATAAATATATACATACATACATACAATAGGAGGACAGCAAAGAAGAAGAAGAGAGCAGATTGGATAATGGGAAGATTTTGAATAAAAAAAGTGAACTGCCACTTTAAGCCCGGAATGCGCTTTCGCATAGTATAAAATCGACGAATTGGAAGTCGTGAACACTGCCTAAGACCGAGGAGCGCCAGAAGCCTTCGTCGAAAGCCAAAGGCACCGCCGGATCTCTGAGCAGGTACCGTATATACTCGAGTATAAGTCGACCTGAGTATAAGTCGAGGTACCCATTTTTACCTCAAAAATGAGTAAAAACCAATTGACTCGAGTATAAGTCGAGGGTAGAGTAGTAGAAGGGAGTAGTAGTTTACAAACATCATGAGTGGAACTGCACACACTAAGCCCAAAACACACTACCCTGTCCCCGACTCCTTACTGTCCCCCCAGCCCCAGGAATAAAACCACTACACTGTCCCTGACTCCTTACTCTCCCCCCAGCCCCAGGAATAAAACCACTACCCTGTCCCTGGCTCCTTACTCTCCCCCCAGCCCCAGGAATAAAACCCTATTTCCCTGCACCCATCTTCTCTCACTACAAGTAAATCATCTTTTAATGCTGCAGCCTTACCTTTTTCATAGTTGCAGGAGAGTCCGGGCCCCCGACATCATTCACTTGATGGAGGAATCCGGCTGCGGCATCCACTGATGGTTGCATCCACTGACGTCACTACTCGGCGCCGGTCTCATTTCCTGGCGCCCAGTAGTGACGTCAGTGGATGCGACCATCAGTGGACGCAGCAGCCGGATTCCTCCATCAGTAAGTGACTGACCCGAGTATAAGTCGAGGTTCCGTTTTCAGGCTGTTTTCACAGCCTGAAAACCTCGACTTATACTCGAGTATATACGGTATGTTTTTCTTTACATTCGGTACATGAGCTGTACCTGTCTTACTGTCTGAAGAAGGTACTGCTCAAGTACCGAAAGGTTACGCTGTTTGTGTACCCTGTGTATGAAGCATTAAATACATAGATGATTAAGACTGATGTGCATGGTATCTTTCCTACTTTAGCCTTCACTAATGTATTAATAGTGAAAAAAACATTTTTTTAAAGGGGAACTGTGGTCTCCAAACAAGTTGAGTTTAAATGAAAAAATAAAACAAGCCATCAACCACCTCTCTACGTGCTCCACAGCCCAAGATATAAAGAAATGACTGACCAGAAAGTTAATGGGTGGGAGGTTGACATGTGACATTCCTGAGGCTTCTCCTGCACAGTGCTGCCGGTGAGCACAGTCTCAGACTCCCTCAGTGTGTGAGGGGGGGGTGTCAGAGTGGCCCACAGCACCTGTGAGCGGGAGGGGCTTAGGCACCCGTGAGCGGGTGGGGCTTAGGCACCCGCGAGTGGGCAGGGCATAGGCACCCGCGAGTGGGCGGGGCCACATGGGGAATTGGGCCAAGTGGGGCCTGCAACTGGAGGGACCATGGGGTTCATGAGTGGGAGGGACATGGGGGACTGCAAAGGGGAGGAGACACAGGGCAGATTGACTGACAGGTTTCAGAGCAGGATGCCGGAAGTGCAGGGGACCTGGTGATGCTGCTGCCATATCACACACAAAAATGTAAATATCTTTAAAACTATGCAAAATAGTTCCTATCAATTTACCTAAATTCATTTTTGGACCACTGTTCCTCTTTAATCTTATTTCTGCTTTTATTGGCAGCACCACCTTTGTAAAGACTCTGAGAGAACTATTCCTTTAATGATGTTTACTTGGGATAATTATAAAACACATTTTACATTGTTAATGTGAATTACAGAAAACCAATAAAAACTTCTATGAACAAAAAAAAAAAAACAATGCGGATTTATGCTTGTGAAGGTTCTCATTCATCCAGGTCATGGTATATCTGTTGTATTCAATTAGATCAACTGGACTTGAAATGTAGTTCTTGAAGACGTTTCGCTAGTCATCCGACTGGCTTTCTCAATTCAGAATGACTTGTACAAGAATCTGTGGCAATTATGTACCCTGGAAAATCCCAATTAGCATATCACAGCCAGGTGTAAAGGGTGTGATTAGATAGTGGCTAAGAGGTGTTATAGGAACGCCCAGAGTAAGGTGTTAAAACAGCATTGTACAGAAGTTAAGGAAAATGGTAGAAGTGCTTGGTAGAAGTTAAGGAAAATGGTAAACTGGAAGTAGAGGTTTACAGAAAACCAACACACACAGATCAGTATTTAATGTTTGACTCCCACCACCCTTTAGATCACAAGCTGGGGTCATCCCTGCAACACAGAGCTGAGAACATCCCCACTAGCACAGAGGCGAAGGCTAAAGAAATGAAACATCTCAGAGGAGCCCTTAAAACTTGTGGATATCCAGACTGGGCCTTTGTCAAAAGAAGTAGAAGGAAAGAACACGAATACCAACAGTGAAGGGGAAAAGCAAGACAGGAGGAGAACATGGTCATCCCATATGTAGCAGGGGTCTCCGAGAAATAAGAAGAATTTTCAAAAAACACGTATCCCGTCTGCTTTAAACCGAACAACACACTGAGGCAGCAATTGGTACATCCAAAGACCCAATACCAAAACACAAGAAAAGCGACATCATATATGCAGTGCAGTGCAGTGAAGAATGCTCTGATTTGTATGTGGGGGAGACCAAACAGCAACTGCATCAACGTATGGCCCGCACAGAAGAGCCAATTCTCTCAGGACTCAGCCGTGTATCTGCATCTAAGATGAAAGGACATACCTTTGAGATTGTAATGTAACATACTGGCGAAGGAACGTGACTGGTTCAAGAGAGGTGTTAAGGAGGCCATTATGTGGAAAATAAAGAAACCAAGCCTAAATAGAGGTGGGGGGGTTCGACACCATCTGTCTGCCATGTACAATGCTGTTTTAACACCTTACTCTGGGCTTCCTATAACACTCTTAGCCACTATCAATCACACCCTTTACACCTGGCTGTGAAATGCTAATTGGGATTTTCCAGGGTAAATAATTGCCCAGATTCTTGTACAAGTCATTCTGAATTGAGAAAGCCAGTCGGATGATATGACTAGCCGAAACGTCTTCAAGAACTACATTTCAAGTCCAGTTGATCTAATTGAATACAACAGATAAATGCGGATTTAAAAAACATCACTACAACCTTTTTTATTTTAATGTATAATTCTAGAGGGAAAATTGGGAGACAGGAGCAACAGCATTTAAATTTAAAAAAGGATAATTTTGGTGGTGAAGTGTCTCTTTAACATCATTATCCGAGCATGTTGGCTAAAGCTGGGTACACACATTAACGATTAAGCTCCGATACCGTCGGATCCGACGGTATCGGGGCTTAATCGGTACGTGTGTACGTTCGTTTCCCGAACGAGCGCGCGGCCGCCAAACGATCGGTGGCGCCTTAGCTCGTTCGGGAAAGGCCGAAAATTTCCATCGGCCGCGCTAGACTCCCTATAGAGGAGTCTAGCGCGGCCGATGGAAACACACAGTCCCGAGCGTTCTCACATAGGAGAACGCTCGGGACTGTGTGTATGCAGATCTTTGAAAGATGGCAGACAGGATCTTGCAGATTCTGTCTGTCATCTTTCAGAAATCTGTTAGCCGGCGATGGAAATTTTCGGCCTTCCCGAACGAGCGGTAGGCCGACCCGATCGTTTGGCGGCCGCGCGCTCGTTCGGGAAACGAACGTACACACGTACCGATTAAGCCCCGATAACGTCGGATCCGACGGTATCGGAGCTTAATCGTTAATGTGTGTACCCAGCTTTAGCCAACATGCTCGGATAATGATGTTAAAGAGACACTTCACCACCAAAATTATCCTTTTTAAATTTAAATGCTGTTGCTCCTGTCTCCCAATTTTCCCTCTAGAATTATACATTAAAATAAAAAGGTTGTAGTGATGATGTTTTTTAAATCGCATTTATCTGTTGTATTCAATTAGATCAACTGGACTTGAAATGTAGTTCTTGAAGACGTTTCGCTAGTCATCCGACTGGCTTTCTCAATTCAGAATGACTTGTACAGAATCTGTGGCAATTATGTACCCTGGAAAATCCCAATTAGCATTTCACAGCCAGGTGTAAAGGGTGTGATTAGATAGTGGCTAAGAGGTGTTTAGGAACGCCCAGAGTAAGGTGTTAAAACAGCATTGTACATGGCAGACAGATGGTGTCGAACCCCCCCACCTCTATTTAGGCTTGGTTTCTTATTTTCACATAAATGGCCTCCTTAACACCTCTCTTGAACCAGTCACGTTCCTTCGCCAGTATGTTAACATTACAATCTTCAAAGGTATGTCCTTTATCCTTAGATGCAGATACACGGCTGAGTCCTGACCCGAGGAATTGGCTCTTCTGTGCTGGCCATACGTTGATGCAGTTGCTGTTTGGTCTCCCCCACATACAAATCAGAGCATCTTTCACTGCACTGCACTGCATATATGATGTCGCTTTTCGTTGTTTGGTATTGGGTCTTTCGGATGTACCAATTGCTGCCTCAGTGTGTTGTTCGGTTTAAAGCAGACAGGGATACGATGTTTTTTGAAAATTCTTTTAATTCTCGGAGACCCCTGCTACATATGGGATGACCATGTTCTTCCTCCTGTCTTGCTTTTCCCCTTCACTGTTGGTATTCGTGTTCTTTCCTTCTACTCTTTTGACAAAGGCCCAGTGGATATCCACAAGTTTTAAGGGCTCCTCTGAGATGTTTCATTTCTTTAGCCTTCGCCTCTGTGCTAGTGGGGATATTCTCGGCTCTGTGTTGCAGGGTTCTGATGACCCCCAGCTTGTGATCTAAAGGGTGGTGGGAGTCAAACATTAAATACTGATCTGTGTGTGTTGGTTTTCTGTAAACCTCTACTTCCAGTTTACCATTTTCCTTAACTTCTACCAAGCACTTCTACCATTTTCCTTAATTCTGTACAATGCTGTTTTAACACCTTACTCGGGCGTTCCTATAACACCTCTTAGCCACTATCTAATCACACCCTTTACACCTGGCTGTGATATGCTAATTGGGATTTTCCAGGGTACATAATTGCCACAGATTCTTGTACAAGTCATTCTGAATTGAGAAAGCCAGTCGGATGACTAGCGAAACGTCTTCAAAACTACATTTCAAGTCCAGTTGATCTAATTGAATACAACAGATATCCATGACCTGGATGAATGAGAACCTTCACAAGCATAAATCCGCATTGTTTTTTTTTTTTTGTTATAGAAGTTTTTATTGGTTTCTGTAATTCACATTAACAATGTAAAATGTGTTTTATAATTCCCAAGTAACATCATTAAAGGAATAGTTCTCTTAGAGTCTTTACAAAGGTGGTGGTGCCAAAAAAAGCAGAAATAAGATTAAAGAGGAACAGTGGTCCAAAAATGAATTTAGGTAAATTGATAGGAACTATTTTGCATAGTTTTAAAGATATTTACATTTTTGTGTGTGTATGGCAGCAGCATCACCAGGTCCCCTGCACTTCCGGCATCCTGCTCTGAAGTCAGTCAATCTGCCCTGTGTCTCCTCCCCTTTGCAGTCCCCCATGTCCCCCACTCATGAACCCCATGGTCCCTCCAGTTGCAGGCCCCACTTGGCCCAATTCCCCATGTGGCCCCGCCCACTGCGGGTGCCTATGCCCTGCCCACTCGGGGTGCCTAAGCCCCACCCGCTCAGGGTGCCTAAGCCCCTCCCGCTCACAGGTGCTGTGGGCCACTCTGACACCCCCCCCTCACACACTGAGGGAGTCTGAGACTGTGTCACCGGCAGCACTGTGCAGGAGAAGCCTCAGGAATGTCACATGTCAACCTCCCACCCATTAACTTTCTGGTCAGTCATTTCTTTAATCTTGGGCTGTGGAGCACGTAGAGAGGTGGTTGATGGCTTGTTTTATTTTTCATTTAAACTCAACTTGTTTGGAGACCACGTTCCCCTTTAAAAAAATGTTTTTTTCACTATTAATACATTAGTGAAGGCTAAAGTAGGAAAGATACCATGCACATCAGTCTTAATCATCTATGTATTAATGCTTCATACACAGGGTACACAAACAGCGTAACCTTTCGGTACTTGGCAGTACCTTCTTCAGACAGTAAGACAGGTACAGCTCATGTACCGAATGTAAAGAAAAACATACCGTATATACTCGAGTATAAGTCGAGGTTTTCAGGCTGTGAAAACAGCCTGAAAACGGAACCTCGACTTACTCGGGTTCAGTCACTTACTGATGGAGGAATCCGGCTGCTGCGTCCACTGATGGCGCATCCACTGAACGTCACTACTGGGCGCCAGGAAATGAGACGGCGCCGAGTAGTGACGTCAGTGGATGAACCATCAGTGGATGCCGCAGCCGGATTCCTCCATCAAGTGAATGATGTCGGGGGCCCGGACTCTCCTGCAACTATGAAAAGGTAAGGCTGCAGCATTAAAAGATGATTTACTTGTAGTGAGAGAAGAGGGTGCAGGGAAATAGGGTTTTATTCCTGGGCTGGGGGGGAGAGTAAGGAGCCAGGGACAGGGTAGTGGTTTTATTCCTGGGGCTGGGGGGAGAGTAAGGAGTCAGGGACAGTGTAGTGGTTTTTCTGGGGCTGGGGGGACAGTAAGGAGTCGGGGACAGGGTAGTGTGTTTTGGGCTTAGTGTGTGCAGTTCACTATGATGTTTGTAAACTACTACTCCCTTCTAACTCTACCCTCGATCTTATACTCGAGTCAATTGGTTTTTAACTCATTTTTGAGGTAAAAATGGGTACCTCGACTTATACTCAGGTGATT
The DNA here is from genome assembly GCA_019447015.1 of Hymenochirus boettgeri. Classification (NCBI taxonomy): domain Eukaryota; kingdom Metazoa; phylum Chordata; class Amphibia; order Anura; family Pipidae; genus Hymenochirus; species Hymenochirus boettgeri. The sequence continues at coordinate 53,714,042 of CM033470.1, read as the reverse complement.
ATACTCGAGTATATACGGTACCTGCTCAGAGATCCGGCGGTGCCTTGGCTTTCGACGAAGGCTTCTGGCGCTCCTCGGTCTTAGGCAAGTGTTCACGACTTCCAATTCGTCGATTTTATACTATGCGAAAGCGCATTCCGGGCTTAAGTGGCAGTTCACTTTTTTTATTCAAAATCTTCCCATTATCCAATCTGCTCTTTCTTCTTCTTGCTGTCCTCCTATGTATGTATGTATGTATATATTATTTATATTATTTTATTGATAATTTATTATTTATATAGCGCCGATTGGGGACGCAGTGCTGTACAGTGTTAAAATACAATAACGTCATACAAGGGGGATAAATACATAGATAGTCAGTACATAAATATATAACTTAAAGAGGTAATGAGGTCCCTGCCCCGTAGAGCTTACAATCTAGTTAGGTGGGTAACACACAGAACAATGGAATGGGTATAAGTGCTGGAGTGAGACGTATGCAGTGCAAATAAAACTATCAAATACTGTGCTGGTTACCAGATAGGAAGGATGTAAGGCTAGATTTTAACCTGCTAATTGAGGTTTCTTGACGTAGAGAGAGGGGGAATAGAATTCCAGAGGATGGGAGCTACGAGAGCGAAAGGCTTTAGGCGAGCAGAAGCAGTCCGAGTGGGGGGGTCTGTACAGGAGCTGGTTCTGCAATGAGCGGGGGTACAGGCAGTAACATATGGGGAGACCAGAGGGGAGAGAGAAGGATTTAAATGTTAGCCCATTGGTACTTGCCCGATATAGCGTTAGCGTATCTATCTTGCTGGTGGTGTGCTTTTCTTCGTATATATTCTCTGTTATTGACCCTTGCCTGTTTTTTGACTCGATTCGTATCTACCTACCCTGACCTTGCTCGTTCCTGACTATGCTCTTGCTCAAACCTCTGTACCGTGCCTGGTGGCCTGATTCCAGTTTTGACCTCTTGCTCTGTTTTCGACTCTGCTCTTGCTTGCTCCTACTCTGTCTGTTTCACTTCAGACCTCTTCAGTGTTCCCGGCCTCAGTTTTGAATACCTTGCACTCTAAGTCCAGGGGGCAACAGTGTTCGGTGAGGCGCATCTAGCCTCTGGCAAACGGGGGCTTGTCTATTGGTGAAGATAGTGGTTGTTGAGATTGGGGTATTCGGACTGAAGGAATACTTGGGAATCCGGAGCGTTATACCGAAGGTTATGCTGTTTGGTTACCCTGTGCATGAAGCATTAAATACAATAGGTGAATAAGAATGTGCATGGTGTCTTTCCTACTTTATGCATTGGACAACCATGGCTGCCATTGCAGTCAGCAATAATAACACATAAACTACTACAAGGTGTGCGCAGGATTACCTCTACTGCTTAGTGAAGGCTAATATAAATGTTCTGAACATTATTATAATACAATTAATGCATGTAAGATGTCAAGTAATTTCTAAATCTGAATTCTGCATCAAATTAGAAAGTAATCTGTATTGCCTGGCAAAAAAAAAGTCTGGAGTGGATTTCCTCTGATAAGCCAAAATGTTTTGGTGCTCTTCATATGGGCAATATAACCAGGTCGTGGGACTGAAATGGAACTTTTGCTCTTCTGCTGGAACTCAGTTCTTTAGAGTTTTAGGAAGGGTGGCAGTTCATTAACAAATCTAATCCACTCAATGTTATGTCTGTCTAATCCATGAATAAACTATCAATTCATCTATAAACTTGCTATGAAGGTTAGATCTCCCAGCATAGATTTGCTAAAATTCAGGGCCTTCTAGCTATTATTGACTCAAATGTGGTGAGGCCATCCTAGAGTGGTATTACAGCCTATGGAAGTGAAAGCGTGTAATGGAAATAAACCTCAGTTTTCTTAACAAATGTTCCATGTTGATGTAGACTAAATTGAGTTGTCCCATCTTTCACACCCCAAAATTACCCAGGAAATAAAAATTGTTTTAAATCACTTCTACTTGTACATGGTTTTTAAATAAATTTAGGTTATATATATAAACGTACTGATGTACATTTAGGCTGCGGCCCACATCAACATGCTATTAGTCTTGTGAAATACGCAAAAGCAATGTTACGCATCAGATTGTGAAATGTGATCATAAGCACGTAAGAAACTCACTAGTGTGGAAAAGCCCTTATTTATTCTCTTTTTTTTTTTAATGCCATTATATTTATTGTCCTTATCTTTCAGAAAAAGCAGAGGAAGCTCATAAGATCTTGGAAGGCCTAGGCCCAAAAGTGGAGCTTGTAAGTGTATGGTCCTTTTCTGTATTGCCCAAACTATATGTTGAACATTAAGATTAGAACTATGCCAAGTCCTTACCTAAAAATCAAATGCTGAACATCTTAAACTTTTCAGAAAATTACAATGGGTTTTGTTCAATAAATTTAACATTAAGATTTTTTTTGATACATCATTTTAGTTGGCAGGCTTTTCCCAACAATTTTGTAAAAATTTTTTTAAAGAAAATATTTTTATGTATGTATATTATATAGAAGCCACTGGGGACGCAGCGCTGTACAATATAGAATACAAAAAGTCATACAAGGGGGACAGTAAATAAATACTAATAAATAAATAAGTATGAGCATCACTAAATAAAAGTGCTTAAAACATGTAACATGAGGAAAGAGGTCCCTGCCCCTAGAGCTTACAATCTACTTAGGGTGGGTAACATAGATAATAGGAAAGGATGGAAGTGCTAAAGTAATAACTGGTGCAGTATCAACAGTCCTATGTTGTGCTGTGCTCAGAGAGATAGCTTGACAGGCTAGATTTAAACTTGTTTATTGAGGATTCTTGACGTAGATGGAGGGGAATAGAATTCCAGAGGGGGAGCCAAAAGAGAAAAAGGTTTTAGGCTAGAGGAGGCAGTGTGAGTGGGGGGGTCTATATTAGAGGTGGTTCTGTGATGAGTGGGGGTACGGGCAGGGACATATGGGGACACGAGAAGAAATATAAGAAGGAGTAGCAGATGTGAAGGGATTTAAATGTTAAGAGAAGGATTTTGTAGATTTGATTGTTAATGGGGAGCCAGGTAGATGTGCGGCAGAGAGGAGATTTAATATCCCGAATGAGAGCGAGACAAATCGTGCGGCAGAGTTCGTATGGACTGAAAAGGAGAAAGATGGGAAGCAGGAAAACCAGAAGGCAGAAGGTTACAATAATCCAGACATAGAAAGGATCTACGGATCTTCACAATGTTATGAGAAAAAAGCGACAGGTTTTAGTAACATAGTTAAGTGATTGAAAAGCGAGGAGTCAATAATAACCCCTAAGAACAAGCTGACTGAATAGGATAAAGGGGGTGTTGTCCACAGAAATGGAAAAGGTGGGATAGGACCAGGTAGGTGGGGAATTGAATAGTTTTGGTTTTAATCCGGTTTAGTTAGACATCTGTGCGCCATCCATGAGGAGACAGCACGAAGACAGTTGGAGATGCGTGATTGGGTGTCAGGACTAAGCGTGGTGGGGTGGAAAAAATATTTGCGTATCATCGCGTAAGATGGTAGTTAAAACCAAATGAGTGATGACTTCTCCAAGGGAAATGGTATGAGGGAGAACAGCAGGGTCCAAGAACAGAGCCCTGTGGAACCCCAACATTAAGAGGAATCAGAGAGGATGTTTTATTATCATATGCACAGAGTAGTTTATGTTCGAGAGGTAAAAATCGAACCAGGATTCGCTTCATTCCGGATGCCCAAGGAGGGAAGAATTTGCATAAGGAGGGGTGATAACTGTGTCGAAGCAGAGGAGAGGTCGAGAAGGATGAGAATAGAAAAGTGGCCTTTGGCTTTGGCAGCCTGAAGGTCATTCACAACTTTGCACGGGCTGTCTCCGTGGGGTGCCCAGGAGAGACCCCTGATTGCAAGGGGTTCAGTAAGTTATGAAAATTAAGATTAGCGATACAGGAAAAGACAAGATGTTCCAGTAGCTTGAAGGCAATCGGTAGAAGAGAGACGACGCGGTAAGTAAGCAGACAATTGGGGTCAAGGGAGGCTTTTTTGATTATGGGTTTCACGTGGGCGTTGTAAAGGAGGAGGGGAAAATACCAGATGACAAGGAGGCGTTGAATATGTGGGTTAGAAGAGTCAGTGGGTGAGGAACGGAGAAGGGAGTTAAAGATGGAGAACAGGCGGCATGGGTTTGATTTAGCTAAGCTTATAGTATTTTTGTTTTCTCCTGAAAGTGCGGTGTTGAGCCAATGGTAGCATGAACTTTGCAGAACTGGAGAGAGTCAGCCTGGGTACGAGACTTTCTCCACATCTGCTAGAAGGACGTGTGCACCTACGTATAAAACGGGTGTGGGACCGAGCAGGACGAGGTTGAATGAGGGGTTGCAAGGGGGTAAAGGAATCAATAGCATCAGTCAGGACAGAGTTAGGAGTTAAGAAGCAAGTCGGGGTCAGAGTCGCACATAAGGGTAGAGAGACTAGAGGAGAGAGAAGCAGCCCAGCACAGAAAGATCTATGGCCTGTATTACGGATGTCACCACAAGGAGGGTCAAGAGAAACAGGAGAATGTTGAGCAGAAAAGTAATAAGATGGTTATCTGAAAGCGAGTAGGGGTACTATCAAAGATGAGACAGAGAGGTTTTTAGTGAGACAAGATGTAAGAAGGCATCCTGACTCCCTATAGAGGAGTCTAGCGCGGCCGATGGAAACACACAGTCCCGAGCGTTCTCACATAGGAGAACGCTCGGGACTGTGTGTATGCAGATCTTTGAAAGATGGCAGACAGGATCTTGCAGATTCTGTCTGTCATCTTTCAGAAATCTGTACAGTGTGTACCTAGCTTAACAGTCACATTAATTAAATTACACAGGCGTTAATGGTATATCCACTGAAAAAATGGACATACACCTTTTCACCTTCATTGAAGTACAGGAGGTAAGGAAGCCAAGTCGTAATTACCCCCCTTTCTTCAGTTTATAGGGAAGCGTGGATGCTGTTGAAAAATGTAACAGGAAGCAGCGAACACTTTTTTTTGTTCATTAGATTTTTATTCAGTTTTCTATCATACAATAAGCGTGCAAAGTAATATAGAAAATCGAATGAGAAAAAAAAACAAGAAACAAAATAAACAATGTCAAATAAATAAATGTATTCCAATGGAGTTATTTGGGTGTTGCTTTGTTTTTGTTAAATTACATGCAGAGATTTTCATATCTCATAAAAAATGTGTATATTACCTCTACCCAGTGACCTCTGCCCCTCTGTGTGATGCAGCCACTCACTTTTATTTTCTGGCTGCTACTGTAATATATATATATATATATATATAGTCAGGTCTGTGCTCAATACCCATATCATTGTCCATGACTTAAGGGAATTTTACAGTAGATGTGTTATACCAGGGTCTATCACTAAACGGTATGAGCACCGACGGGGATCCAGTGGGGAATAGCACCGGAGGTACCCAATTTCACCTAAAATCCTAATAAAAGTTGTTGACTCGAGTATAACCGAGGGTGGAAACTTGGCATCAGATGTTTGGAAACACAACTCCCAGCTAATAAGCATGCTGGAGTTGTAGTTTCCAAACTCTGAATGCCACCCTCATTTGCATTCAAGATGTTTGGAAACTACAACTCCCAGCTAATAAAGCCTGCTGGGAGTTGTAGTTTCCAAACATCTTGAATGCCACTAGGCATGCTGGGAGTTGTAGTTTCCATCTTGAATGCCACCCTCACCCTCCCACCCAGTTCAGTTTGTACCTGTAGGCTCTTCTCCATCAAGGAACTGTGGGCTCTCCTCCATCCAAGGGCTTCCTGTTGGGACTGTGTGCCATTGAAGGTAAGTGTCCTCTCCATTCCGGCATCCGCGCACTCATTCCTGTACTGGCGCGCCGGCTGACAACACTAATTGGTGCCGGGCTTGGCGCCGGGCAGTGACGTCAGGCCGGCGCGCCAGTACAGGGAATGATCGTGCGGCTGCCGGTGTGCTAAGGTACGTAGTGACTCGAGTATAAACAGAGTCCAAGTTTTCAGGCTGATTTTACAGCCTGAAAAACTCGGTTTATACTTGAGTATATACCGTATTCATTATTGTGAACCCACCAATTTTTTTTTTTTTTCTACAAGATTTGGCTGTTCCAGTTGGCTGAAAGTAGTGATCATGCGGCCTGCATTATGTTATTTTCTGTACTGCCCTATTAATTTTGCGATCATTGCAAAATGATCGGTATGGCGGCTGCCGCACAACAATAGTATGGAGTATATGGGCTTCTTAAGGCTGGTAAACACCATGCAATGCCCTGGCCATCCATTTGCTAGCAGCAAACGGTCGGTCGCAGCAAAAGTAGTCATGGCTGACAGTTTGCCCTAGCCGATTGGGCAGTCTATAGGAAGATGAATGGTCGTGACTGGTCACAAAAACACTTTCGATTTTTCAGGCAAATACATGGAAATATTGATCAATGGGCAGAAACATCTTATTGCAAGTACCCAGCCTCAAGTTTTATAGTGTTTGGCCAGCATAAAACAGGACCAGTTTAATTGACTCAATTGTCTAGCATCTTTTCCATAGACAAAATCATAAAACTGAATTTCAGGACCTTTACAAATTTCCATTATTTGTAGCTAAATGTTTAATTTACACCATCATTTTAAACATTTACACCAGCATTAAAGGGCATGTCCACCCCATTTGTAATTTTTTTCTGTAGTGTAGGGATCCCTCTTCCATCCCCAACCACTATGGTTATTTGCAGAAAAACTCTCCTGATCACTACTTACATTGCCTGAAACTGCAAACAGGGGGTACTCCACCCAGAGTTAGGTCATGTGCTTGTTTGAGAAAAGTACTTTAAAACTAGAGAGTCAGTTTCAAGCATCCAGGAACTCATGTAGCCAAAAAGGCAAGTCGCAGTAGGTTAGGACCGAGTTGAAGAAAGCAACCTTGATGTGGTGACTGGGCTTAAAATAATTTGGCCAACTTATTGAACTAATTGCTTTTATTTATCCAGGGTTTAGCAGGCTGTTTGTAGCAGCAACCTTATGGAGGTAGCCAACATGCAATTAGAATTGTTTGTGCACTAGAATTCTATTTTTTTGTATGTATTATATTTTTGGTCTCTTGTTGCACTTTAATATGGATGTACAACAGCCCAATTTTCTATATATTGTGTGTTACACTACAGCGAAGGGGTTTGGAGATAGGGGGAGGTAAAGAGAAACGGGAGGAAGAAGGAGGGGGCTTCTCTGCGCATGAACAAATTCTCCCGGAGGAGAGACAGGAGGTCTTTACTTTTTATGACTTTGTAGGGGCATTGCAGGGCAGCCATTGGAGCAGGAATGTAAGGTAAGGATTTTTCTACACTACACAGTGGGGCCAGTGGTGGGTTAAAAATATAGTTTTGGGGGTGGACATGCCCTTTAATATGCACTTAAGTATTATGAGCTAGAAAGAGCTTTAAGAATCAAAATCACATGATTTTAACTACGGTAATTGTAGGGCAACCCTTGGTCAACTTCAGGGGAAGAAAATCAAGTTACAGCAGTTATTACACAGAATATATTCTCAACCAAAATTACACGTTTGCCAAAGAGATGCCCATGTTCCTAAATAAATCAGGGCTGATTTAAATATCATCCAGTCACGTAAAGAAAATATATTAACACGGCTAAGCAGTATCTGTATGTTGTCCCCTCACAAATTTATACATAATTTATATATATGCTTTCTTAACCGATGTATGAAATGGTATTTAATTTTTGGTATTTTTAATCTGTATAATGGCTTGCACTTATCCCCTTGTTTGTATACTCTGTAGATTATAATGTACAACGCTGCGTACACAAGCGGCGCTTTATAAATAAAATTATACATACATAAATTCAAGCATCACAACCCCTATTTAGAAAATCTGACTTTGAAAATGCCTGCATGACCAATTACACAACAGCAGCACACTAAATCTACCTACTTACCCGGTTTTCATCATAAATAATTTGGACTATACTGCGATGTTTCTGTTCCACAGGTGGAGGAGAAACGGGCTTCTCTGGCTCAGGAGGTTTAGCTGCTTCTTCTTCGAGCTGTTGCTAAGTTACACAAGGGGGGGAAAAAATCAGCATCACATAACGTTAAAACTCCAATTGCCAAGTCAGACTGTAAACACAGAAGAACACTGGCTGAATCTGCATTCCTAGGCTTCTTGTTAACAATGCAATAAGTGTGCATCAGACAAAATTAAAAAGGCAAATGGTAAAAATTAAAATCAAGAGCAGCCAGTTACTATTCTTAACTAATTAAATGGCAGCTGAATAAAACAAACTGTAAAGTATTTGATTCCCTAATACATAAACAGATAAGCTTCTTTAATTTCTTATGGCTGTGGAACACTGCTGGCAAATATTTCAATGGGAACCAAAGCAAAGTTGTATTGTAAAGTCTCTGATCCCCTAAGCTTCTTTTCGTTTTTAAGGGCTTTGGCCCAATGCCAGAGGTGAAACCCATACACTATAAATGCACCTTAAGCTGGCCATTCACTACGATATTACACACATTTGACAATCAAATGGAGATTATTGTGCATTGATTGTAAGGTTGTGTTAAGCAGCAATTATAGATGGTGAGGAATCAGACAGATCTTGTTACCAATTGCAATATTGATCACAAAGTTTGGGACTAGGCAGTTGCCTAGTTATCATATACTGCGGGAAGCAGGAAGACCAGTAAGTAGTAGGTTACAATAATCCAGGCATGGTAGGATAGCATAGAGGTATTCGGGAGATAATAATTACCCCTAGGCAGTATGCGGATTGGATAAGGAAAATCGGGGTATTCTCAACAGAAATAATGGGACAGGACCATGTTAAAAAGGTGGGAAAATAATTAGTTCAGCTTTAGAAAGATTCAGTTTGAGGTAGCATTGTGACATCCAGGAGACAGTCAGAGAAACGTGACTGGATTTCAGGAGTTAGCGCAGGTGTAGACAAGTAGATTTATGCATCATCTGCATATAAGTGATACTTGAGGTCAAAAGAGCTAATGACATCTCCCAAGGAAATAGTGTAGAGGGAAAACAATAAGGGTCCAAGAACAGACCCCTGGGGCACCCCCACACTTAGAGGAACTGGAGAAGAGGTGTTATTAGCAAAAGATACAAAGTAAGGCTGAGGCCACACTGCAATGCACAGGAATCACGCACAAAATTGTGAGCGTTATCGCGCGCGATTGTGTGCGTGTTGTGTGTTTTGCGCTTGCGCGTGCATTTTGTGCATGCGATTTTGCCGTTTTCTGTTATGGGAAAAAACTGAACGCATGAGTTACCAAAACGTGAACGAACGCGCAATCGCATGCGCATTGGAAACCACTGGAATTTTCGCGTTCCCGCAATTTCCATTTTAGTGAAAGTCGCGAGTGCAAAATGCGTGCACAAACGAGCGAAAAACGAGCTAGTTGTGGCTCTAAGTTTGGTTAGAGAGGTTGGAATGAAGTGGCACCCTGTTTTCTATTCTTATGTCCAAGGAGTGAAGTATTTGACTTAGGAGGGAATGATAGACTGTGTCGTAAGCAGAGGAGAGGTCAAGAAGGATAGGAATAGAACATAGTAATTAAGGTTGAATAAAGACATACGCCCATCAAGTCCAACCTTTTCATCCTCCTTTTTAACTCTACCTAACAGTTGATCCAGAAAAGCGACCATTGGCCTTTGCAATGAGCAGATCATTCACAACCTTACACGGATCCAGATTGCAAAGGATCCAATAGGTTATGAGCATGGAGATTGTTAGTGATATGGGAAAAGACTAATCATTCTAGCAGTTTAGAGGCTATGGGTAAAGAGAGAGACCAGGCCTGAGTTAGTTAAAGAAGAGTCTAGCGGCTTTAACATGGGCATGCTTAAAGTTCCAGATGTAATGGAGGCATTGAATATGTGGGTGAGTATTGAGTTAAGTACAGGATTACATTGTTACAGTCAGTAATACAGAATGCATGGAATCAAGAAGGCTAGAGACTTCTGAATGGATCAAAGGAGTAAAAGATCAAATAGTAGCGGAGGAAGGAGAGGGCAACATAATCTGAGGGAGGAAGAAGAGAGTCAGCGGGCGGAAGATGGAGAGCAGGAGATGTGGGTTAGATTTGCTGTTATTTATAAGTTTCAGGTAGTAGTTTTGTTTTGCCAGCAGGAGCCCAAATATTTCACTATTCTTTTTAATAATTTTACTGCACAGTCTATATAGTAGATTTCATGTCTTGCTTACATGAATGGTTTTCTTAATCCTAAACCAATAAAGACTTCAGCTACCAATCACAAATGATTCACACAGAATCCAGTCATAAATTTGCACGAGTCACAAATACACAGGAATGATCATTATACAAAGCGATAGTTCAATGCTGCCATCCATAGTGCAATGTTATCAGCTCGTTCTACTGTAGTAACAGGAGTCTGTAACAATCAGACGTAAATTTTCCAAATGTCCTGTAGCTTCCATTGCCAATGGCAGTAGTTTGTCGGTTTGGGTATTTAGTATAGTATTTGAGGTTGAATAAAGACATATGTCCATCCAGTCCAACCCATCTAGCATATTCTCATTTCCTGCCTAACTGCTGATCCAGAGGAAGGCAAAAAAAAACACCAAATTTATGAAGGGGGAAAAAAATCCTTCCCGACTCCAAGTGGCAATAGGAAATTTCCCTGGATCAACTCTACTTTATGAATCAATACCAGTAACTTGCAACATTCCTTGTTTGCAGAAACTCATCCAGCTTTTTTTTTTTGAAACTGACCAATGAACCTGCCATAACGTCCACTGGAAGACCGTTCCATAGCTTAACCGTTCTCACAGTGAAAGCCCATTTCCGAACTAGAAGTCTAAACCTTTTTTCTTGAAGTCTTAAGGGATGTCCGCATGTCCTCTGACATGCTCTATTGGTGAATAATGCCCCAGATAGTTTATTGTATGGCCCATTAATGTATTTATACACAGTAAGCATATCCCCACAAAAGCGCCTTTTCTCCAGCATACATAATTGTAACTTTTCCAGTCTCTCTTCATATTCAAGCTCCCCCAAATCCCCTTATTAATTTAGATGCCCTTCTCTGAACCCTTTCCATTTTAAAGATGTCCTTTTTATACACAGGATTCCAAAATTGCACTGCATATTTCCCTCACTGTCCACGCGCATTCCACAGGGGGAGGAGGGTTGATGACGCGGCACACACGAGACTCGTGCACAAGACACCACATTGCTGAGGAAGGGCGTTGTAAAGAAGACTGAAAGAGATGCGGGGGAAAGAGAAGGAATCCGGGGTTTGCTGGTTCAATATATTATAATTGCACACTAATCCATTTTGTAAACAATATTTTTAATGCCTTTGCCAATACAAGCCCAATGGTGGTATACATACCATATATACTATGCCTGTGTTCAGATCAAAATGATTGTGATTGATATGGCTTAGTGTGTATTTGTAACATTAGTTTGCCATTTGGATCAACTGTTAGGTAGGGTTAAAGTGCAGGGTATAAAGGTTGGACTAGGCGGAAGAACAAAGACTTCTCGGAATTTACCATGTTTCCATGGAATCTCTTAGGAAAGCTACATCTTTAAAAAGACTTCTATGGCATTCCACAAGCTAAATGCAAAACCAGAGCGCCAACTACAGACCAGTTTCGGCTTTATTGAGCCATCAAAGTCTTTTTTACTCCCTTTTCAGCAATTCCCAGAAGTCTTTGTTCCTTATTTGCATATTGATATTAACATGCATAAAAACAAAAAATGTACATCAGATCTTATGGTACCTAAATAAACAATGCAAATCTTTTGTTGGATGTTAAGACTGAGGGCTCAATTTTTTGTGCCAGATTCTTCTCCAGCAGTACCAAATTCCTTTAAAAGAAGTAAATTAAAAATGGGAAGATGGTTGTAGATCCTTTGGCAAAACCTTATATAAAAATCTTTCGACAGGTATAAAGATGAGTAGCTGCCATAATTCTTAAACCTGATTTGCCATAAGAAAATAAAGTGAGACAAGCACATAGTCGTAAATAAAAGGTTACACTGGCAACTTCCAAAGACAAATGAATGGGCAAGGGAATGTCAGGAGGTAAAACCACGTGCAGGTAAGTCAGTCTACCTACATTTGATAAAAATCGACGATCAAACATTGAATGCATAAATCTATAAATTAGTGTATACCTAGGATTACAGTCATATGCTAAAAGTGTCTGCTGAAATTTGCATAAACAAAGGGTTACTTTTGTTTACCAATACTACAAAAACAAGAAACATATAATTTATAGGGCTTAGCTATTATAGATACCTGCTTTTTCTTCAGCTTTAATATTTGCTGTTCAACTTTAGCAATCTCACGGTCCACACGGTCCATACTTTGTATTAACTCTTCTTTTGAAAGTTTAGATGGGGATGCATCCTGCTCATCCCCAGGCTGCCCAGACAGAGGAGATGTGGGAGGCTCATGCTTGCTGGTCAGACCCTGATCCTTAAAGCACAAGAGATCATTTTTACTTTAATACTTAAGATAATACTGTAAATTTTATACTGGCATAACCAAAAAAAAATGCAGAAAGGAAATGGATACAATCCAAACAGAACTATGTGCCAATCACTATTTGATTACCTGGTAATTGATATTTTCTTTGTGTACACACAGGATTGGATTGCCCAACTATATTAATGTGCATTAGGGATGTGTTTGTTTGCACGTTTGATAAATTGATACTGTAATTCATGGTTTAGTCAAACCAAAATGGCATTCACAAGACTTCAAATACACAAGATGCAATGAGAGATCTACATTTGTGGAAATATTTAAAATAATTACTGAAATGAGTAACCAGAGTCATAATAAACCTTCAACGGACATGTACCGGTACCTTTTTTTGTGATATTTAAGTGAAAGGCCAGAAGCCTTCACTTAGCATCATGCCGAATAAAGGGGTAGGGTGGTCGGTATCACGGTTAAAAATATTGAACTTTGTGAAATAAAGAATGGTGCTTTATTTGTTTTATTCTTGCATCTCTATGGCATTGTCTAGTTGACATTCTCAATTCAATAAAGACAAAAAAAAACAAAACCTTCTAACCTTTTTCGTTTCTCCTTGGACCCTTCCACCCTCCTGGATGGTGGATACCAAAGGCACCACGGATGCAGCATTGACTCTGTAATGGGAATCAGACACTTGATCTAATCTCGGTCGCTTGGATTCCAGTGCATCATGCTCAGCAGAGGAAACAGAATGGTATTGCTGTTCATAACCTGATCTTCGGTCCTGGGGTCTATAAGAAACAGTTGGTAAATCCAAATAAAGTTTCTCTCTTTTCAGTAAAACGAACAATATGACAACCATTACTTGAAATATAATAAAATATTCAAACTGCAAATATACAAAAAAAAAAACCCCACAACACATTTCAAAGAAAACGGTTTTCAAACTTAGGAAAGGTTCTAACCTGGGTAATGATCTGTCAAATATCAGCTAAAATTTCTTTTTAGTATTTCTTATTATGGGTGCCCTTTAAAAATGTAAGTATATAAACATTTTATCCTGCAATGCATGGGAATGCATACACACACACATATTTACAGAAACCGTTGGGGAGACAGGGCACTTACAGGGTGTTAGTATGAACTACGATCGATGAATTTCAACCATCAATTGGAACGTCATCAGGATCCTCATGACTGTCTAATCGATGGCCGAAATGCATCGATCGTTGTGAATATAATATACACTATACCTGTCAGAGACTGGATGAAATTCTGACAATAAAGAAGGACGTCTTCTAAGCTGCTGCTGAATCTGGGAAGCTTCCAAATGAGAGGTTCTGTATTCAGGAACTGGAAACTCCTATATAAAAAAAACAACATGAATAAAGTGCAATCATTATGAGAAGATTACATTGACATTTAACACATACATATACGGGATTTGCAGAGCAACGTAAGGAGTCAGAAACATCGGACAACGATGGGCGAATGTTCCCGACAGAAAAAAGAATGTCCTTAACTTTAGTAGAGGGAGCAGATATGATCGTCCCCGTGTATGAGTGAAGCAATGAAGGACATACTGAACAATCCTTCCTTGTTTTGGTAGGATGTAACCAATTCTATATACACCGTATACTGTACGGTTTGTACTTAATTTTTGATTGCTGTAAATTGCTTCATATGTTTGGCAGTTTTGCAATAACAGGCCTGAAGGACACACAATGTCCCCATGCTCTCACCTCTCTCCCACTGAGTTAGGGCCTAGGGCACAAGTCCACAAACTATCAGAACTACAGAACACTCAGCTATGCTTTGATTTTTGGTTTGTGTTCTCCTTTAAATCGGTTGTTTATATATAAAATATCAGATTTGGCATTTTTTTCTCTGATGAAGGTGCAGCTCTCAGCACCAAAACATTACAACTATGTGAGTTAAAACATTTTTTGCAAGACTGGTGTGCGACAATATTTTAAATACAAGATTAATCTACCACTGGCTAGTGATATGTTGCAGGCACCCAGCATCTTACAACTACCGTATATACTCGAGTATAAACCGACCTGAGTATAAACCAAGGTACCCAATTTTACATGGAAAAACTAATACAATTAATTGACTCGAGTATAAACCGAGGGTAGAAGATATAACACTACTGCCTTCTTATTCTGTATTGCTTTGAGGCTTTAGTTGCCCTTTAAATGGACAGCAGAATTCCCATACAGTAATAGCCTGGTTTTACTATTAGTAATTAGTGATGGCCCAGTTCGCAGATCCGAACCTGAATCTGCGGCGGATTTACCTCGTTCGCGAACGGCGGATACTGCGGATTTTCCGGTTTTCCGCCTTCCGAACCAAAATCGAAATTGCAAGGATTTCACGTATTTTCAAGAATGCGGGGAAAATACGTATTTTCGAAGAATCCTCGTTTTTTCGAAGACTCCTCGCATTTTCGAGGATTTTTCCATTTTAATGGGTTTTCTCGAAAATTCGCGGATCCTCGAGCGGACCGGATTTTGCGAAGTTCGAACATCTCTATTAGGAACACTGGTTCTTGCTATTACTGTATGGGAATTCTGCTGTCCATTTAAAGGGCAACTGAAGCCTCAAAACAATACAGAATCAGAAGGCAATAATAGATAACATTCTCCTTCTGATTCTGTATTGTTTTGAGGCTTTAGTTGCCCTTTAAATAGACAGCAGAATTCCCATACAGTAATAGCCATACTGGATATGGCTATTACTGTATGGGAATTCTGCTGTTTATTTAAAAGACATTCTAAATTCTCATTCCTTGGCACTCCTGATGTTTGGAAACTACAACTCCCAGCATGCTTTATTAGCATTTTTTAGTAGTGGTGTTGCAGAGAAAAGATAATAGTAGCAACTGAACAGACTGGTAAGCCCTAACTATCTAAAGCAAAAGTAATAAACTAAATATCTAAGGGCAACAGTAAATCTGTATCATCATGGATCACTCAGATGGTACTGTAAGCACAATTTTACCTCAAAAGCCAAGTTAGATAAAAACTAACGCCGCAATCAAGAAAACAATAGAGAAAAACAATAATTGATTTTATAGGAGAATTATAGTGCACATAAAGATTTTTCAAAAACAGTTAAAATGAAAACTACCTGGGGCAGGGAGGTAGAATTGGTACTTTCTACCTCCCAATATGATTTCTATGAGAAGAGGCAGCACAAAGAACTGTTTCTGCCAGGCTTCCTAAGTGCTTCAGCACTATCTTTAATGCAGAAAGGGCCAGGGCACTAACCTGGCAGATGGAAACTGAATGTGATGTAGCTCCTTAACAAAAATATATTTGGAGGCGGGAATAATCAATCCAACCTTAATGCTCCTGGTCAACTACATTGTTAAAAAGTAAATTGTTACAGTAAAGTTGTCCTTTAAAACATGCATGTGCAATATACTGAAAATATTCCTATAAAAAAAAATCTAGATCATCCTGTGCTCATCCGCACAGACTGGCACATATGAATGTTTCAGCCTCTGTATGAGCAACTGTTTATTAAAAAATAAATGCAAATCACACTGTTGAGTATAGAATTTTATTGGCCATAGACAAACCAAGAAATACCCCAAAATGTGAAACCAGATAGAAATGCTCAGTTATTATCTAATGAATTCATTTGTATTTATAGATTATAGATGAAAAAATAACAGTAAAATGTTAATTCTGGAGGCATATACAAATTTACTAATAGATTTCTCAATATGAAGAATTTTTAACAAAACAAAAAAAAAAAAAAAGACAATCAATCATATTGTACATGCTTACCTGCTGATGCCGGGTGCTGGGGAAGGTGTACTGTACTGTATGAGAGGAGTAGCGATTCTGCTCTGTGCTGAAAGCTCCTTGATTTGCAGGATATCCTGAACTTGACATTATGGTAGTCAGTGTCCTCACAAAATGTGAGGTCAAAGCCAATGACCAAACATTTTAAGAAACTACCTAAAAGTGTAAGAAAAGAAAAAGATTAGAAAAGACCCATTCAACAGCCAATCAGTAGAAATTACGGTTAGGGACATTCCAAGGATGTGGTGTATTCTGGGAAGAAGAAGGACCGTTAAAACCTGAAATGTCAGCTCACTAATGTCAACAGCAGGGAACAGCAAAGGGTATGAAATCAACTGATTTTTCAAAATGGAAGATAATACGTAGAATAACTAAGAAGGCATTACACAAACTAACAATTGAACAAATAGTGATAATTTACACTGAACTGTCCCTTTAACGCAATAAGGCAGGGGATCCAAGGTGCTGTTAGTTGCCTTAGATCTCAGATACAGTATACAGAACTATATATACATTAAACACAGAGGTAAGGAGAGGCTGCCTTCCAAAACAACTCGCACACCATAAACTCCACAATGTCATTCCTAACATGTGCATGTTTTTTGGTAAAAAAAAACCAAAACAATTGGAACAAGAACAATTGTTTAGCTTCTAACCGGATATGGTATATTTCGTGAAGCAGAAACTTTTTAAAAGAATCTGGAATGGTATAGTATGCTATACACACAGGCCATATTATTAAATCTAATAGTCTGGTGAGGAGCTCCTGGTCCCTTATTGTGAGGCTAAAATAAAAAGGTCAATCCCGACTACATTTAACAGCGCCGCAGCAGGCAGAGACCAGATGATGGGTAACAGGCACAAAAAAAAAAAAAGTCTCCACAGCGGCCGAGAAATTAAACAAATATGCTCACTCGTCTGCACAGCATCCGGCCACCATCTTACCTGCTGGGCCAAGCACAGAAGGCTTGCTAAATTAAACTTTAACAGCACCAGAGCTCTTACCAGCAGAGCGGCCTGAACCCAGGCTGCAGGATCTAGTGATAGCTATCCAAGACTCCAAATCCACACTAACTTGGATAATGGAGGGGGTCAAGATAGACATTAGCACAATGGGTCGTTAGTCAGGCAAATTGTGCGGAAATTATCTGACGTGTGTACGAGGCTTTACTGTGGCATTTGTATACCGTCTCTAGCTGTATGTTCCTTCTAAGCTTTAACGATCCACAACTATTCTTGGCTTTTTCCGACGATCAGCCTGGCGGATTCGTTCTGCCGATTGTGATTTGTTTGTACATAGTCGGCAGATTATCGGTAGAGTGTAATGGAAGATTCAATGAAATACACATGTGCAACATTTCAAGATCATGTGATATTCCGAATGTCACTTAATATGTACACCACGTAACACCTTTACCAACAAACTAAAATGATTTGACGTGTGTACGAGGCTTAAGACTCTAAACTCTCTGCTTTTTGCCTTCTTCCCCTATCTCACATTATGTTATATACCTCTGTTATATACAAACTCCCCCTGGTTGAAGCCAACTAACTTGGCATTATTCAATCAAATACTAGACTATAAGGTATAGGTGATTTGTCTACAAGAGATACACCTAACCTCTGCCACCAACGCTATACAGAGACCATGGGTGGGATGGGTAGCCCATAACAGCCATTCTCAATACTCTTTATCTCATTTTACACAAATCTTTACCAGTTAAGATAAAAGAAGCATCATCTGAATCTGACAAGGGGGCAGGGTCTAACAATCATTTGTTCTGCTGATGCTTAGAAAGGTAGGATAACAGTCTAGATTTGAAAGTATTAATGGATGTCACTTGGCGAAGCAAGAGAGGGAGAGAGTTCCAAAGGTAGTGAGCAGCAAGAGAGAATGGTATAAAGGCGGGAGGACAGCAGTGTTAGTTGGGGGTCTGTGGAGAAGATTTCCTTGCTAGGAGAGTAGGGTACAGCCTGGGACATAAGGGAGCAAGAGAGAAGATAAGTAGGGAGGTGCAGTAGAGCGAAGGGATTTAAAGGATAAAAGTAAGGTATTGAATATGATTCTTTGTTTGATGGGAAGCCACCCTTTGGACTGAAGTATCGGGGTTGCGGGTTCTCTTTTGGAGGAGAGCAAGATGATCCGAGCTGCCGAGTTTAAGATAGACTGGAGAGGAGAGAGATGAGAGGCCGGGAGTCCAAGTAGTAGAATGTTACAGTAGTCAAGACGGGACATTATAAGGGCATGGATGAGCATTTTAGCAGTGGAGAGAGAAAAGGGCGGATCTTGGCAATACTGCAAAGGAGAAAACGACAGGTAATAGCAACATTGTTAATGTGATGATGGAAGGAAAGAGGAGATGGAGATGGGTGGACTAGGTCTCAGTTTAGGGGGGAAAAAAGATCCTGCCGAAAGAACTTATGTAACTAACCCAACACAGGGAAACAATTCCCTTTGGCAACAAACTCAATACAACAACTGTCTTACTTAACGCAACAATAGGAACACTTTCCTACAACATAAATGCTTTGAGCACAGGAACATATCGGCCAAGTGGCTTACCCATTTGGCACATTCCTCAACTCAGCAAACTACAATAACTATATAGGACCCTAAAAAGTGAATAATCAGACACCCCAAATATATTAGACAGCTTCCAGACATATTACAAATCCATATATGCCTCCAAACTAACACACAATGCATCACTAATTGCAGAATATCTAT
Source organism: Hymenochirus boettgeri (assembly GCA_019447015.1). Taxonomy (NCBI): domain Eukaryota; kingdom Metazoa; phylum Chordata; class Amphibia; order Anura; family Pipidae; genus Hymenochirus; species Hymenochirus boettgeri. Next base: position 53,695,038 of record CM033470.1, on the reverse strand, counting down.
CCAAAACTTCACAAACACAGCTATCCCAAACAGATGCAGAACTCTTAAGGTGGTCACTTCCCTGACCAAGTGATCCCACAGCATTAGACTGATCCTGCCAGAACCATTCTTCTTTGCAATCCCAAATCCCATTCATTTAGACTCCAAAAAATAACTACAATACACTAGGATCAAACTGGCTTTATGCTGTCTAAATCAACATCTATAAATCTACGAAAAGAACTGATTCACACACAAGTCGACCATGACAACAGTGGTACAAGAATCATATATCCCTAGATGCCAATAAGGTTTTAGATTCTGCTGAATGTCCATTTCTGTGAGCATGCAGGAAAAGATATGGTTTTGGTCCAGTTTTTAAATTTTTTTAAAATAAACTCCTTTACCAATACCCCAAAGCAAATATTCAAATCCCCTTCCTTTCCATTGAAAAGAGGCACTAGACAAGGCTGTCTACTTTAACCTTATGTTTTTGCCATTATAATAAAAATTTTAGCCACCAAAATTAGACAAAACCCCAATATTCGAGGATTAACTGACAAACATGTTTACTCTGCCTATACAGTGATGATTTGCTTAGATTTCTAAAAGATCCAGAACAATCACTTTAAATACCTTGCAGTGTTCTCACTAGAATTTTTTCCAGGTAGGTGGCATGAACGAGTTAAGTATATACTCGAGTATAAGCCAATGTTTTTATTTTTTAAAATTAACCTGAGATGCTAACCTCTGCTTATACTCAAGTCACAGCAGTTATTATGGTACTTTTTCTGCATTTCTACATGTCCCTTTAAGGCAGCTAGGGGCAATCGGGAGTAGCATTCAAGTGCCCCCCTAGCCCCCTCAACTCTCCCATCAGTTTGGTCTAAATCCAATGTGGGTATTGGGAGATAGCAGCCCTGGGCCCTTTTGCTGCATAGTGCCCCTGTAAGGCAGCTAGGAGCAATCAGGGGGTAGCATTCAAGTGCCCCATAAGCCCCCTCTTTCCCCATCAGTTTCATCAAAAAGCTCACTAAATGTCAACAGCAAAGGGTATGAAATCAACTGATTTTTTAAAATGGGAGAGAATATGTAGAATAACTAAGAAGGCATTACACAAACTAACAAAATATTGATAATTTCCACTGAACTGTCCCTTTAAGCCTCAAAACTATACTGAATTAGAAGGCAGTAGTCATAATTTCTACCCTTGGCAAAAGGGTAAAAACAAAAGAGGTAAAAACAAGTACCTCGGCTTATACTCTAGTATATATGGTATGAAACAGCTGTATCCTTTTAACCTAGATAAATCTGTGTGGATACACTACACAGGTTAAAAACAAAAGGAGACCACTCAGTATTGTTGAATAAGGTACAATGCTTAATTGATACTCTGATGCTGTACATTTACCTGTGACATTTATAATAAACAAAGTTTAACAAAAGAAACCTAACTTACATAGGATATATGTATACAATAAAGTGATCACGGCAACAATTTTTACAGTTAAATGTAAATATTTATAAAGTTATATTTTCATGTTAAAAAGTTACCATTATTTTTAAGACTATATTTTTTGGTGTATATCCTGCATTTTTATCTAAAACTTTGGTACTTGCACCACATAGACATGCTGAAATAACAAACATTACAATTTATGTCTTAATGTCAAGTTCTTAGTAAAAAATGTTTAAAAATGGAAGTATTAGAGTCCATGTCATGTCTCAGTGGAAGGGAATAATAGAAGTTACAATAATACAACACACAGCCATTGCTGAAGGTGACTCATGAATCATTTATTTATTTTAAACAGAGTGGTTTCAAGCATTCAACAAACAAAATAGTCCCAATCGCACTCAATACCCCAATGGGTGCCGACGTCTTTTAGGCCTTCACCCTCCAAGGGCCCAAGGGATAATCCGTAATGAGAGAGAGATGAGGGTCGCATTCAGGGTCACCTGAGGAAAGGGCTAGTTGCCTCGAAACTTTGTGATACCGATGTGTGTGGTTTAATATTAAAGTGATTTATTTGGAGTGCGACTCTCATCTCTCTATTATTACTAGTTTCAAGCATTGCACATAAAGAAAGCAAACAACAAATGATGTACAAAAACATCTTTCAGAGATATATATATATATATATATATATATATATATATATTTTATGGTTTTATTAGAATATAAAGCAAGGTGCCATGTTAAAGGATAACTAAACCCAAATTTTTACACTCCAGAATCTGAACATATCCCCTCTAAAAAACTAAAAAATGCCAATAAACTTTAAAATTGCAATACAGTAATTAGCATTAAAGCTAAGAACTGGTTGTTAAATTTCTCAACAACCATATTAAAGTGACAGTTCAGTAGAAATTATCAATATTTGTTAAATTGTTAGTTTGCGCAATACCTTCTTAGTTATTCTACATATTCTCTCCCATTTTGGAAAATCAGTTGATTTCATACTCTTTGGTGTTCCCTGCTGTTGACATTAGTGAGCTGACATTTCAGGTTCTAACGGTCCTTCTTCCCAGGATGCACCACATCCTTGGAATGTTCCGAACAGTAATTTCTACTGATTGGCTGTTGGATGGGTCAAACATGCTCAGATCTCAACTAAGCAACTGAATCAACCCAGGCGCTGGGTCAAGGGCAAGACCATAACGGTCTCTAATAGGGGTCCTGCAAACAGGAAGTCAGTATTTCAGTTGCATTTATTTGTACACAGACAAAATTTTGAATTGGCAGGTTAAGGTCATTAGGATGCAAAAATAATGCTCTTTTTTATTAAAAGTACATGTATTTGCACTGAACTTTCTCTTTAAAGTGAGAGGTGAGAAACCGATTACTGCATTTATATTAAGGAGATCTGCCTTCCAATTCAATGTTCTTCTGAGGCTTTAGTTGTCCTTTAAAAATGACAGTAATACTTACATTTCTCCCTACCACACTAGAGTCCAGATCAAGCACTGATCTCTGAAGCACTTCTGCGTTGCATCGGTCAATGAAAGTGATGTCTTCACTGCTCATCTGCTTTATGGCTCACAATACCATAAAGGAGGCAGAAGAGAGCAGCAAGAGACAGGAGGACTTCAAGGTAAGATATCTAGACTCAGAAGCAATGGGGTGAAAGGAAACAGGTTTTGCCTATTGCCATTCAGACTCCAAGTGTCAATGGGAAATATCTATGGATCAACTCCAGTTTATATATCAATACCAGAAACATCAAACATTCTTTATTTTTAGAAACTATCCAATGAACCTGCCATTACCACATCCAATGGAAGGCAGTAAAAAGCCCTTTCCAAACTTGAAGACTAAACTTTCTTTCAAGCCTTAAAGGATGTCCGAGTGTCCTCTGACATGTTCTATTGGTGAAAAATGCACCAGTTTATTGTATAGCCCATTAATGTATTTATACAGTGATCATACCCCCAGGCAAGTGCCCTTTCTCTAGTGTGCAAAATTGTAACTCATCCAATCCGTTTCATATAAAAAGGAGAACTATAGTGCATATAAAGTTTTTTCAAGAAAAGTACCTGGGGCAGGGAGGTAGGATTGGTATTTTCTATGAGAAGCAGCAGCACAAAGAAAAACTGCTTCTGTCAGTCTTCCTTTAATACAGAAATGCCCAGGACAGCAACATGGCAGATGAAAACTGTACATGCTGTAGCTCCTTAATGAAAAAATATTGGAAGGTAGGAATAATCAATCCTACCTCCCTCTCCCAGGTACTTTTCATTTTCTAAAAGTGCATTTCTAAAATAAAGTTGTCCTTTTAGCGCCCATAGTCCCTTATTAACTTAGCTGTCATTTCCAAGATGTCCTCTTTTTTTTTTTTTTTTTTTTTTTACACAGGTTTCCAAAACTGAACAGCATATTCCAAATGAGGCCTTAATGGTGCTTTGTAAAGAGGGAAAATATTTCTTCCTTGAATTCATACCCCTCTTTATTCAAGTCAATATCTTGCTGGCTCTAGATGTTGCCACCTGGCACTGCATGTTACATTGAAGTTTGTTATCCACCAAAACTCCAAGATCCTTTTCCAACATAGAGCCATTTATAGTATAAGCAGCAAAAGGGTTTTTAAACCCAAAATGCATCACCTTACATTTACCACCATTGAATCTAGATCCTCCTGCAAAAATTGGGCATCATCTATAGCTTTTAATGGTTGACAAAGTTTTGTGTCTTCCGTAAACACAAAGACCTTGCCGACAAAACTTTTAAATCATTAATAAAACAGTGGACTAACAGGGAGATTCAATAAAAGTTCTTACCGTTAAAAACGGTGGTAATTTTGCCCCAACCAATCAGACCTTATTTGACATTAGAAAGCCAACATCTGATTGTCTGGGACAAAATTAGCACAATTTTTAAAGATAACTTAAACTTTCTATCTATCAAGCCCAACAGACTTAATTGGCTTATACATAAGTCACCTATGGGGGGACTGTATCCAAAACCTTGGCAAAATCAAAGTATACCACATCTCTACTGCTATGTCAGAGTGCAAAAATCCAAGCAAGTCTGTTTGACTAGATCTGCTTTTCAGAAGCCATTACAACTAATAAGGTTAGCCCTTGAAAAATACTCTAGAATATGTTCACCTATAAATCTTTTCAGTATCTTCCCCACCACATAATTTAGGCAGGGTACACATGGGCAGATTTTTTGGCCCAACCAACCGTTATTTCCATGTATCGGTTGGTTGGGGGAAAAAAAAAAAAAAAAAAAAAATCGGTGGTTTTGCTGGCGGCGACCGATGTCGATTGCCAGTTCACTCGGATTGGGTGAAATGGCAACTGGACAAAATCAGTCGAACACGAGGTCTCCTATGGACCACTCACTCGGTCGTGCAGATATTTGCTGCAACAGACCGTGATTAGTCCCAGCCGACTGCTTGGTAGCCCACGTGTAGCCAGCCTTAAATTCACAGGTCTATAATTACCACGCTGTAAACAACTTCCTTTTTTGAATAATGCAATTACATTAGCTTGTTAGAATCCAGAGCCAGGGAATCTGAAAAAATAAGAAACAATGGGGCATATTCAAAAACCCACATTGGGAGGTACGAAGTTGCTGGATCCTAACTTTTTGTAGCTGGATCCTAAATATTTGGATTTGTCGAGCCCTGTATTAGTGTGTTCTGCTTGTCTTGTAATTAGATAAATAAGCGGAGTTCTCTATAAATCAGGGGTCCCCAATAGCACAATTTGGCAGCCTGTGGTAGCAGAGGTATAGGCAGACTTGGGTGCAGTTAAACAGAGCAGGCTGATCCAATACAAAAGTGTCATTTAACAAATGATCATTAACGAGGTGACATTCTGTGAATACTGCATGTACACCATGAGCTCCACCATAGATAGTTTAATCAGGTAGGGTGTAAATATAAATGACAGAATATATATTTGTATTAGTCTTTTATTGGCAGTGACCTAACCAACACCAGAAAGCATGCCAAGACACTTTTTTAAATTATGTAACTTAATTTTAAAAACTCTGTATCGTAGTGTTTCTGTGAGTGTTCTGCCTTAAGCTGGGTACACACATTACCAATAAAGAGACATTCCCATTGGTACTGACGGGATAAGGTCCTTTTTCGGTAATGTGTGTATGTGCGAAACAACAGTTTCCTATGCCGTTGAACATTTAGTGTTCTTGTGGAAGGAAACATTTTTCCCCGTTTGCGGACGGCTCCCTGTACTGTAATATTGGGAGTCGTACACGATCGTTAGAGGTGTGTGGCAGTCACGAATTATATCCCTTTACTTTATACAGGGAGAATGCTCTTGACTGTGTGTAGCCACATCTTTGAAGATGTGGGACTGCTTAAAGTCTCTTTCAGTGCACCCCCAGTGTGGCTATCAATGCAAGCACATGGAAGAGATTGCTATGATGCTTTTTTTTTTTTTTTTTTTTTGCAGACCTGCAAAAACAAGATGAAATGTCTAATAAACAAATGTTACTATATATAACATGGTATTTAGCTAAAAGGATAGGATGCCCCCCAGAGGACTAAACCAAAATGATATACACATACACCACTAAGCAGAACATTTTTTATGTGGAAGGTTTTCCATGGTGCAAGGAAGAATGAAAAGGATTGTAACGTGCCAAATTAAGTGTAATGCAGAACATGTAACACCCACACACACTTAAAAATACAGCTGACTGCATGAAAAAATGGTAGTTAATTTTTTAAAGGACTAGTTGACTACCAAAGTGAATTATTCCTTTAAAGGGATTCCACCCCCAAACATATAACCCCCCAACTACTGGCCCCACCATGTAGTGTAGTTTAATCCTTACCTCACTCCCAGCTCCATCTGGTTTTCCTGTAGTCCCCCCCAAAGTCCCAAAAACTCCCACCAGGAGGCTAGCAGGGCTATATAAGACACTGCCTGCTACCTGGCCTCCCGGAGATCACTGCCATGCGTACTGCAGCCCTTCTCCCCCCTCCCTCCCCCTCCCCTCCCTCCCGTTCTGCTATCCCTCCCCCTGCGTTAGTCCCCCTTAATATCTCCTTCTTCCATGTCCCTCAGCCCAACCGCATAATTTTTAATTTTATAAAGCTCCCCAAACTTTTACTTACCTCTCCGCTTTCCTACGCGGAAGTGAGCAGCCGGCAGCCGCGTCCGTGATTGGCTGCCGCTCAGCCAATCACAGACGCGGCTGCCGGTCCCGCCCCTCTGCTTGCATTTCCTCGCAAGCAGAGGGCCGGGAGCGCGTCGGAGGAAAGAGGGGAGGTAAGTAGAGTTTGGGGGGCTTTATAAAAAAATAAATAATGCGGTTGGGGCTGGGAGCCTATGGGGAATGATATATTAAAAATTTAATTTTACTGTGGACATAGCCTTTAATGCATTGATTGAAGGCCGGGAGGGTAAGGAGTTATGCCTTTACCCCCCATTCTTCAATCAATGCAAGTGAAGCCAGGAACAAACTTATCTCTTACACGATCCTCCGCAGCGCTGAAATTCCCGACCGCTTCCGGGTTCTGTTTAACTATAGTGCACATTGTTATGCATGTGCGCTATAGCTGCACAGAACCGGAAAGCGGTCATGACCTGTTAGTGGTGCTGCGGAGGATCGCGTAACAGGTAAGTTTGCTCTAAGTTCACTCCCAGCTCCACTTGCATTGATTGGAGAACGGAAGGTAAGGCATAGGTCCTTATCCTCCCAGTCTTTAATCAATGTTAAAGGAATAGTTCACTTTGGTAGTTAACTATACCTTTAAACCAAAAATCTAGATCTGGGCAACCTGTAGAGACAAAGCCGAGAGTAAAACCAGGCTTTTTCTATTAACAGTATGGAAAGAGTGTTTGATCAGACGTCATCATACAGCCTGGACATCAACACCCATTCACATAAGACTTACCAGCTTTATTTACAAATTTAGGCCGACAACTTTAATTATTGAGGTGGGTGGGTAGGTGGGGGGGAAATGAACAGCGCTTAAAGTTTTATTAAAGAATAAAAACAAGATTATGAAATGCACGGTTAGAAAATTTCCTCAATCCCCCGATGCAATACTTGGCCACTCAAGGTCATTCCCCAGATTTTTAAGCTTCGTACACGTCATATCAGTTTTGCACAATTTGCCCGATGAATAACACATCACCGAAAATGAAGCTTCAACGATCTTCAAAGACCAACAATCCATAACTATTCTTGTTTTTTTTCCCCCAACGATCAGACTGGTGGATTGTTCTGCCGACTGACGTTTGTACATTGTTGGCAGATTGTCGGTAGACTGTGATGTAAGATTGAATAAAATGCACATGTGCAACATTTCGAGATAAAGCAATATTACAAACGTCATGTAACACCTTTATCAACAAACTCTTTTCTATTATCGATGTATGTACAGGCGTCGTTGGCAGAACTGGTGTATAACAAGACGATTACTGAATGTTCATTGAGCACATTGTGCGAAAATGATCTGCCATGTGTTCAAACCTTTAAGCTGTAATCTCGAAATGTAATCTCAAGATGTTGCATATTTGCATTTCTTTCAATCTTACATCACAATCTACCGATAACCTGCTGACTATGTACAAACATACGACAATTCACTTTGTATCTTTTCTTAAAGGGCATGTCCACCCCCCAAGCTAAAATTTTACCAACTACTGGCCCCACTGTACAATAAAAAAAAAAAAATCATTACCTTACAAACCTGCTCCTTGTGGTTTTCCTGTTATGCCTCTTCAAAGTTTAGAAAACTGAATAGAAGAAGCTGGTAAAGACTCATCCGGTGCCTGTTTCTCTGCTAACCTCAGCAAGGTCTGAGGCATGTGCAGTAGAGCCCTCCCCCCACCCTCCCTATCCCTCCTTGGCTGGCAGTCTTCCATCTATAAAAGTGTTTTATATCACCTCCCACCCCCAACCGCAATATTCATAATTGTAAAATCTCTTCCAATATCTACTTACACCTCCTTGTCCCAGCACCGTTCTACATTGATGGCAGCCGCAGCGGTGATTGGCTTGCAGCCGTAGCTGTGATTGGCTGCCTCCCGGTCTGCCCCCTGCTTGCAGTTCCGGCAGGCAGGGGAGCCAGACCAGAACAGCACAGGAACAAGGAGGTGAAGTAGAGATTGGAAGCAATTTTAAAAGTATGAATATAGTGGTTGGGGGTGGGAAGGTATTCCCTGCATGATGTAAAAGGTTTTTAAAGAGGGTGGACATGCCCTTTAATTTCAAAGGTTTATTTCCCTTGTTCATTCCCATATCATTTGCAAATAGTAGATTTTCATAATTTTTTTTCCATAATTTTTTCCAGTCTGACTTCCTCATATAGGAAGGAGTCTCTCACATTGGATCTACAGCTCTTTACTGTTTAACTATTAAAAGGGTAATGTTGAAGGGTGTGCAGATGTAATGCAATCTGTGAGAGACTGTGCAGATGTAAAGCAATTCTTAAGGCCTCTATCTCTAAGTTTTCAAGCTAGATTTTTTTGTTGTATTGGCAGTGCAAGTAGGGAATAAAGATAGGTTATTCTGATCGGATGTACAATAGTTTCCGCAAATCAGAAAAATAATATGGATAGACTGAATGCAGTATCTAGCAGACAGTGGCAGATTAAATGTTATTTTGTGGATTTTGTGACAGATTGAGCTTAAACACATTTGAAAACTACATATTACAAGGCCCTGTTGCAGTTCATTATAACATTGAGATTGAAATTAATGCATAATGCTTTTAATGTAAATACCAACCAGCCTTTATGCAGGTAAAGGGCAACTGTGGTCTAAAAACAAGTTAGGGTTACGTAAAAGCCTGCAGTATTTCTTTTAAAATGAGCTGACAATCACATCTCTGGCTGGAGCTTGAGAGACATTACATTGGGGTGAATATTCAAACTTCCTGCTACCAGTAAAAGATTGACAGTTGAGAAGGAGTCTATTAATGCAAGCTGAGGCTGGTCACATGACTACAACTGGTCACATGGCTGAAAGCAAGAAGTAATATTGTGATTTAGGTTTTATTTTGAAGGTGTGATGGAAGGCTTTTTATATAATTCTTACTAGTTTGGAAGAATTCGAGACCACAGTTACCCTTTAATATGTCTTATATTTACCTTAAAGGGAAAGGTGACAAATGGGTTTCACTTATTGAAATTAAAAAACAAGGGAATGTCCACCCCCAAAACCATAATTTAAATGTGTTAATGGCTATTATCCTAACTGTCCTTGCCTTATCCTTTCCCGCACAGCCTTCATTCTCCCTTAGCACAACCCCCCTCCCACCATCCTGATCCATCCTCGCTTGTCCCTCTACGTAGCGTACAATCCTTTATGGATATAATAGATGCCCCCTGCGCAGAACTAACTATTGTGTTAATTCTTAGAACTGTACTTACCGCACTTCATCCCTGCAGTTATCTCAATGACGTTAGCCGCGTCTATCGATTGGCTGCATCTCAGCCAATCACACAGAGCTGCTGATCCGGCCCTCTACTTGCAAGTTCCGGCAAGCAGGAAGCTGGATCAATGTGCCGCAGGAGCTAAGGGGGTGTAAGTAAAGTTCTGGGCATTTATTTTTTTTTTTAAAAAAGAATAAACATGGCGGTTGGGGGTGGTCATGGGGGATCTATCTTATATCAAAATGTGATTTTTAGGGTGGACAAAACCTTTAATTCAGCCATGCTGCATGTGTTTTTAATTAGGGGTTCCTACAAGTCATTAAAGGAGAACTAAACTTCAGTTTTTCAGATCCTAATGTGAAAGTTTTTCTCCCCAGAACACCTACACGTTGGAAGATTTTTCTCTAGTTATTTGCATTTAGTAGATATAAGTAATAGATTCTGTAACAAAGGAGGCTTCCATTTTGTTGCCAGTACAACTCATAGCCCATGTTGGCTTCAAAGAGCCACGCCCCCTGACCCCAGGATTCACTATCTATGTGCAGAGTTTCTAGCATCTCTTTCTAGTGAAAGATAAAGTTTCTAAATGTACCTGTGATCACAGTTAGAGTTGCTGGTGGCGCACCATGTAAATGCTGTGTGTTTAGGAACAAACAGGCCAAGAAGTCACAAGTTCAAATCCCCTAGTTTACTTATGAAACAATATAACATGGTCTACTACCTTTTTCTGTTTGTTTGTTTCCATGTTTCTAGAAAAATATGAAGTTTCTACATATGTACAAACTTTATATATAGCAGCTCTGTTATTTATTTACCAACCAACATGAATTGCTGACAGTCTTCCAGTAGCAATACAAAATAGTGTACTGATTTAACTTGCATTTACTTCTATCGATTGAGAGTTCATCTGTGGCGTGTTCTGCTAAAGTGCTGGGTTAGGAAAAAAATCAGAGTATTGGGACAAAGGTTCGATTCCCCATGTTCCCTTTTTTTGTTTCTATTATGTGTCTAGCAAAAGATAAAGACTCTTCATGTACAGGCTCATTATTTGTAATCCCTTGTGGCCTAGTGGTAGAAAGCTTTCTTTTTAGAAAGACACAGTATAGAAGGTTACTGGTTCGATTCCCCATACTAAATGCTGAAATGTTAAATGTTCTGTTTCTTTCATCCGTGCTAGCAAAGACATACACTGCAAAGATTACTTTTCTTTTTTGTATGTAAAGCATAGGAATTTATCATTGTTAGGGACAGGAGCATTTCTAATGTGTTTACACAAAAACTGCACTGATATCTGTGTTCTGTGTCAGAGGGAGGGATCTCTGAGCTGTAACATGATTGGCTGTCAGCTTCCAGGAACCAAGAATGCAGTTTCCTTTGAAGTGTCTGGCGGACACTTAGCTGGGTGTTCCCAGATAAGGTGAATTATGGTAGCTGACCCTTAGTACACACAGGTTATTTTCATAAATCACCCAGCATCCACAGCAAAGGGAGACATGAGACACAGCTTGTTGTTCGTTTGTGAATGTGCTCTCTCTATTGGGACAATGTTTTCTTGGGACTTTAGTTCTCCTTTAAGGTGTTATTGAACCTTTCAACCAGTCCATCTGTCTGGGGGTGATAAACTGATGTCTTCAAATGTGTGATGTTGAACAATTTACATAGCTCCTTAATTATTCGGGACATAAAGAAACTTTATATATAGCAGCTCTGTTATTTATTTACCAACCAACATGAATTGCTGACAGTCTTCCAGTAGCAATACAAAATAGTGTACTGATTTTACTTGCATTTACTTCTATCGATGGAGAGTTCATCTGTGGCGTGTTCTGCTAAAGTGCTGGGTTAGGAAAAAAATCAAGACTATTGGGACACAGGTTCGATTCCCTAGGTTCCCTTTTTTTGTTTCTATTAAGTGTCTAGCAAAAGATAAAGACTCTTCATGTACAGGTTCATCATTTGTAATCCCTTGTGGCCTAGTGGTAGAAAGCTTTCTTTTTAGAAAGACACAGTATAGAAGGTTGCTGGTTTGATTCCCCATACTGAATAGTAACATAGTAACATAGTAATTAAGGTTGAATAAAGACATTCGTCCATCAAGTCCAACCTATTCCGTTTTTTTTTTTTTGTTTTTTTTTTTTTTAAGACACAGCTTGTTGTTCGTTTGTGAATGTGCTCTCTCTACTGGGACAATGTTTTCTTGGGACTTTAGTTCTCCTTTAATGAACTGCTACACAGCCTTATATGTAGATTGTGTGTTCAGGCTAAATCTGTCACAAGACCCACAAGATTACTTTTAATCTGACACGGTCGCCTTTGTAATACTGCACAAAAAAAAAAAAAAAAAAAAAAAAAGGTGTCCCAAATCAGATTGCCCCCCCCACCCTACCCTTGAATCTGACCCAGGTCTGATACTTAAAAACAGTGAACAAGCCAAATCGGATCTGAATCGGTTATTGTTTAATGAAACTTTGGCCACATATATATGTTGTCTAAATCAAATTCCGTTCTGATGATTGAGGTCAGGTGGATATTCTGAACGAACAATCAGACTTGAATTAACTTTCAGCACTTTTTAAGTCACTTTAGTCTGACAATATCATCATAAGTGTGCTACTAGGTGCAGAGAAAGATGGAGGACAGTTGCTCTGAAGCATTTGGACAATGATGGTACAGCAAAGATTTAGAGTTTTTTTGACCTTAATAGAATAAGGGGTAACAACTCCATACAATCAAAGCTGGAGGGCTCCTTTCACAACTGTAACATGTTTGAAGAAATCACTAGGGAAATGGAGGATCGAGGACACAAAATCTCATGCCAAAGTAGGAAGTCAGAAAACAAAATTGAAAGTATTTTAGCCAAAGAAGCAGACATGGTCGTATCAGGTGTCCATTTTACCATGAGCTCCACCATGTGCTAGGTGATAAACTCAGCTGCCAACCATTGGAAATCGTAGATAGTGCGCATGCTTGTCACTGTAGGCCCACAAGCTGTTCACACAAATCGGACATAGGTCACACATAATAGAGTTAACAGTCAAGTCGAAGAATCGGACCTGGGCAATAAATCAGAATTGAGCATTAAGTGCAGTATGAACCTTACCCTAGATATTGCTTTCAATCTGCACAATTCTCCTAAATTACTATAAATCCACCAAATTCTCTCCAGATTTAATCTGCATACCATTTAATGTTACCCCTTTAATAGTTACACTTCTAGAAACTACACAGTATAGAGGGAAAATAATGAACTGAATTCCAAAAATATAGGATCCCACGCACGCTGCTTGAGAGGTGCAGACATCTCAAATTCCCAAGTACGGCTTATGACATTTTTTATTTGGAGAATAAAGAAGTGAAACTAATCTTGGCACAGCTCTGTGCAATGCATTGGTGCACTGCAACCAACCTATATACAAAATCTGCTTGTGTGTATCAAGCTTGAAGGTAATTAAAACCTTCAGTGCAGAGATTTCCGACTCCACGTTTTTGTTAATTCTCCAATCAAGCACAGAGACACTGACTAGAATGAGATATGAATAAAATCCAGTGTGGTAAAGCACTTTATTATGAGGAAGTTAAACTGGACACATCTTTAAACGAATAATGCTGCCTCCAAATGTGGTGTATCACTTCACCAGAGACAGTCACAACCATTTTAACATTTTCCTGTGCCACCATCCACTATATTTAAATTAACAATAGGGACTATAGGAGTCCCTATATGCCTGGCAATACGTGAATGTTTTGTGTGTGTTTGTATGCTTTTATTTTTCAAGTAAGTAAATCTTGTAGCCTAGTTTCAGTCATTTTACCTTGTGAGAGTGCCATGATTTCATACAATTTATTGCAGTGTCTTTACTTTTTGTAACTTTTAAATTTATATGTAAAAGATACATTTTAAATCACAGTTTGTAACAAACTACAACATTGTTAATCTATCTGTTTCCAGTAAGAGCCTCCAAAAAGATACTTTTCCTAATTTATAGTCCAGATTTTTTTTTTGCATGTAAACTGCTATTGCTACAAGATAATACATGTAAAGCAGTCTGCCATTGCCTACAGATGATGAAGTGCTGACATAGATAGAAACCTCAACTCTGACTGCCAACTCATAATTATAGTAGCCCAATGCCCATACATGTGCCAATCCAGGTCGTACAATATTGGGATACTTAGATATCATACAACCATTGGGCCATGTACGGCCATTCATACAAAAATCATACGATTTTGGAACAAATTTCTTTATTGGACAGATTAGAGCATTTTTATCTGACCTATCCTCATTATATGATCGGTATTGGGGTGTGTATGGGGTCCCTTTGTGGTCGGACTGCCAATGGATGTGTATGAGGAATAATCATGGTTTCACAACAGTAGTCAAAAGCTTCAAGGAATATCCTGTCAAAAACAGCAAGGAGCGTGCACACTGAAGGAACAGAATCCGGAACACCAGGTAGGTAAAAACGTCATTATTATGACATCACAAATAGGACCCAGAGAATAACCTGACGTGTTTTGTGCCTAACGGTACTTAATCATAGGTAGCTCTGAGAAAGAGGGGGAGGGCTACCCTTTAAATACAGACAGATATTACATAGGTAACTCCGCCCACACTAATTGGCATAAAAAAACAAAAACATATACATAAATACATGAGATTACAAGACCTACAAATGAGAATTACAGACAGATAAATGCCCCAACTAACAGCTATTGGGACGCAAGAAAACTAATTATATAAGTGCTAACTAACACCCATGTTAAAAACCCACATCACACAACATATCAAAAACCAGCAGAATAACAGTATCCATTGCATAAGAAGTAAATACTAAGTAACAAGTCTAAAAATATACAAGGAAGCATCCCTACAAATATGTTAAGTAATGCACAACATGTTACAAAATAGAAAGAATGCTATATACCTAAAGCACATTAGAAACCAATGAATGGCAAATCACAAAAGACCAAGAGCACAGGAGTAGGGAAACAGCATACATGGCCCGTGATATCTAAGGAGTGATTTAGACCAGGGTTGGACAATTCATCCAAATATTTAAGAGCAGCTACAAAAAGTTGGAGCAACCACCACCTTACCCCACCGAGCACCACCCATAACGAGCAGAGATGTAAGGTATTTTTTGTAGACTATGCAGTTTAATGGGTGAATTTAATTTCATGTACTAGATTAGAAAAGAGATGGTAGCTTGATAAAAGCTTCCCATTTGCAATTACTAAAAGGAAGGTAACTGGCAAATACAAATCTACAAGAACAAAGGAATGGAGAGTGGCACATTGAAAAGGCAAAATAAACTCAAAGGGTGAAATAAGTAAATGAAATAAAAAACAAGTAAGGTAATGGAAACACTAATAATAAGTTAACAAGAATTACATAAATTTTATTGGCCATAGCCTAAGGGATGCATTATCCATTAAGCATTCTCTTGCACACTCTTACCGACTCACACATTGTTATACTCACACTCTATCCATACACAGTATCTCACAAACACATACACCCTCTCTCTCATACACACAAGCACTTGCTATCACACATTCTACACTTTAATCACACATTCTCTAATACATATATATACTCTCACATACACTATTGTATGCACAAATATACTTGTATCTCCCACACAAAGCTATACTTTCACACAAGAGAATATACAGGGAGCTACAGCACTGTTATTTCCTATCTTTAAGTCACCTTAACCCATTTACAAAGGGACAGTGTGACTTAAAAAGGGAGCTGCTGCAGCCACATCTGTTTTGCAAAAAAAAAAACACGCAGCCACTGCAGTATATGTAATATCAGTCTTGCGATTTTTTAATCACTTTTTCATTTTAAGTTGGTATCTGGAATTAATCATGAAACCGTTAAAACCAGATAGTGATATTACAATGATCTCTGTATTCTCCTGATAATATCTGAAAAGTGCCATCCTATAGAACCACAATACAATAAACAGAAAAACAAAGTAAGAAGGCAAAAGAGCAGCAAGTGGTAGGTATAGGGGGTACAGTACACAGTCTGTATGGAGGAGTGAGGCAAACAGAATAAGAAATGTTTAGGAAACTATACTCACAGAAAAATAAAGTTTAACTGGGCCACTGTGCATCAGATCCACTCTACCATATGCCGATCCCTAGCACCTCCTTCCTGGTCCTTTACTTCCTGTGCATTCCTCACTCTATGCCCAAGAGACTGACATCCAGGCCAGGGTGAATAAAAATCAATGATTTAAAAAAAATCAGATTTTTTTTTTAATTTAAATTGGATTTTTTGATTTAAATTGATTTTTAAATAAATGTATTTTGAGGAAAAATATATTACCATTCAGGTTATTCCATCATGAAATAAAAGAAAATTCGTTTTTTAATTATGTAGAATAAGGCTGTATATGGTTAATTTTTTTGGTAAATAAATTCCATAAATCCATTCCAGGGTCACTAGTCAGTAAGGCTTGATTTAAATCATAGTTTTCTACATAAAGACAGATTCATGTTGGTATAACTTTAATATGCAAGTAGATGAAGATGTTTAAAATAATAATTTAAATAGATTTACTCAACTGAAACAATAACATTACAGCCTATGTTATTTGCTTAATCAAACATCCAGATCTATTCTACTCCAAATAATCAGAAAAATATTGATTCTATTCACTGAACTTCTTAAAACTTAGCACTGAAGGGGTTGATTCTTTATTCATAGGTTTGTAGAACAATAGGATTAAAGGGTATGTCTTAGTATCGCACCTTAGCCAATCACAGGAGCAGGTGCCTGTTGAGCCCCTCCTGCTCGACTTCCATGCTCGGAAAAGGCACGGAAGTTAAGCAGAAGGCAGCGGAGGAACGAAGGCTTGTAAACATATTTGGGGACATCTTTGGCAGCTGGTCGAGGTTTACAAGCCTTTTCCTGCCACATACTAGAATTTCGTTTGGGGGGTGGACATACCCTTTAAGGTCTTTTCTCAAGTCTGTCCTTGTTATAACTTTTTGCTGTGAAGAAGAGGCATGTGATCTCTGCTGAGTCAAATTCAGTTTTGAGAACTGCAAAAGTAAACCAAGCATCTGTGATAATATCTTGTAGGCAGAGAAACTGACCAATAATCTTAGAAAAACCCTTGGAAGAGCATAATATTGTGAATGGATTAATGGAATTAATTTACCAAAAAAATTAAACATATACAGCCTTATTCTACATAATTAAAAAACTAATTTTCTTTTATTTCATGATGGAATAACCTTTGGATGGTAATATATTTTCCTCAAAAAACATTTTAATTAAAAAAAATCAGATTTAAATAAAAAAAAAAAAATCAGATTTAAAAAAAACAAAAAATCATCATTTATTTTTATCCACCCTGATCCATTCACAATATCATGCTCTTCCAGAGGTTTTTCTAAGATTATTGGGCAGTTTTTCTGTTTGATTTATATCAAATCCACCCTGCTGACATCCCACCAATACTGCTTTACTCCTATGGCTCCATACTGCCTTGCTATGTGTTCCGTGAAACTTGCATGAAGCCCGCATGGACTTCTTTAATGAATAAACAGCAGATCCATGTTCACACCTTTCCAGGCCTGCGTCGCATACAATAGGACACACTTCCCCATTAAAATGAGCAGCGAGATCCCCGCGCCCTTTGCCCGGAATAGAGGAGGAACGTAGCACAACATCTGCCAGAGGCAGAGAAGGCGCCCTTGATGTGCCTTTAATAAAATTACTTGTTCCCCCATAGTAAATTTTCTTAGGACGCATTTTTCAGTCACCATGGAGACCGAGATTTGTCCAGCCCTGATTAAGACCATATGGCAGGGCAGGACAAATCCCGGTCAACATTACAAATCGGGTTGCAGCTTTCATTTTCCAATGTTAGAACTGCTCTCCTGTTCATTTTAGCCGAGCCCCTATTACCCCTCCCTTTTACTATGCTCTGATATTGTTGCTGAATAGGCCAAACAGAGTTCATCACTCCCTACTCTGCAACAATGTTGCAAACAGAAGGAGAAGGGATGGGGAATAGGAGCTCAGCTAAAATACACAGGAGAGCAGTTAAAAATCAGGTAACAGCTTTAAAGTGCCTGCTCTGCAACAACAACAAAAAAAAGACAGCAGTAATATGCAATGCAAATTTTAACCCAGCAACAAGGCCCTTAAAAATCAAAAAATCTTTTTTTCTACCACCCGCTAATTTCAGCCAAAAAACTAAATATACATACATTCAAATCAATATAAAATCTATATTTTAGAGGAAGTATCCTTCACACACCTTGCCTGTTTATGATGCCCGGGTGCTACGTACTGAAATAGAGATCCAAATAAAGAAAATACTGAGCACTCCCAGATTTTCAAGGAAAGGTCTGTGTTACCTATGCCTTTCGGCCATGATATTGCGGCCGTAGTCAAAAAAAATTAAAATTTATGTCAATAGGCCATACACCTAGCAATATTATTGTCTGATTGGTTCAATATTAGCTACAATAAATTTCCCAGGATGTTCGATGTGGCCAAATGAACAATTTTCTTGGTTGACATATACCATACACAAAGTGATTTTTATACAATAATGTACAAAATTTATATTTTTCAATAAAGTGGATATGTGTTGGGATAAGACAGACCACAAGATGATTCTTATTACATACAAAAAAGCATCAACTATGTGTTCTATAACTCCCCCCAACCACCAGAGTACCTTAATTTTCTTCAGTTTCGTCCTCTGCCCTCAGATTTCAATACACCACTCATGCTTGAGCCGTCAATCAAATCCCCTGACAGCATGCCAGTGTAGTGTGTAGGCTTACACAAGTTTTACAGCAAGTCTCCCAATGACTCCTTCCTGCTCGCTAAAATGCTTGGCAAATACTGGGTTAAAAGCAGAAGGGTAAGGAGAATGAAGCAGATTTTACCAATTTCTTGTCTGCAAAGGGAGATCGGGCTGCAGTGATACGGCAGCACTCGGGTCTTTCCTAACTCTCCTAAACCCACTCCCACTCCTTATGTTGCAAGTATCTCCAGAACAACAGAGACACTTCCTTTCTACAGGCTAACATACCAGGGTTTTTTTTTGTTGTTTACAAAGGTTAAAATGATGTGTAGGAAGATTAATGCACATGAGCAGCTTGGCTCACAGCAGGACCAGAGAGTGGAGGGGGAATGGGGAGCTCTGCAGTAAATGTATGCAAATACGGAGCCATAGAGGAAGGTGGGAATAAGGCAGCATACTCTAACCTTTTTTTTATGTCTGGATTAGAGCAATGTATAAATTTCACTATAGATGCCCTTTAAAATCGACCGAGCAAGACATTCAAGACAACCTTTTTTATCATCATTTTAGCATACAGATTCACATATGGATTTCCCTTGCAAACCAATTTAAGAGTACAGCGATGTAAAGCATGGATCCCAATAGTATAGTATTTGAGGTTAAATAAAGACATATGTTTATCTAATCCGGCCTAGTAAGCAATAACTACATGTTCTGCCCAACAGTTGACCTAGAGCAGTGATGGCGAACTTTTAGAGGCCGAGTTCCCAAACAGCAACCCAAAACCCCACTTTTTATTGTATAGTGCCAACGTGATCATTTAACCTGAATACAGTTTTTACTTAAAGGGTATGTCCACCCTAAAATAAACTTTTTGATATAAGATTCCCCCTGGGCTCCCAGCCCCAACCGCTATATTTTATCTTTAGAAGCCCCCAAACTCTACTTACCTCCCCACTTTCTCGCCGCCGCTCCCGGCCTCTGCTCGCGAGAAAATGCAAGCAGAGGGCGGGACCGGCAGCCGCGCCTGTGATTGGCTGAGCGGCAGCCAATCACGGACGCGGCTGCTGGCAGCTCACTTCGGCGGAGGAAAGAGGAGAGGTAAGTAAAGTTTGGGGAGCTTTCTAAAGATAAAAATATAGGGTTGGGGCTGGGAGCCCAGGGGGAATTCTATACATGAAGGATTTCACGCTAGGGGGAGGGAATCGGGAGAGGGAGGAGAAGGGCTGCAGTACGCATGCCAAACTTCTCCCGGAGGCCAGGTAGGAGGCAGAGTCCTATATGGACTCGCTATCCTCTGGTGGGCAGTTTTTGGGACTTTGGGGGGGGGGGACTACAGGAGAACCAGATGGAGCTGGGATGTGAGGTAAGGATTAAATACACTACATGGTGGGGCCAGTAGTTGGGGGATTATAGTTTTGGGGGTGGACATGCCCTTTAAAAAAAAACAACTTGAATAGACACAGACCAATACAGTAGATAGAATTGATTACCTATTAACCGCTACATTATCACACAGGAGTTTTAGATCTAAAACAGTGACCATTGACCCCCACATTATTAGACAGGAGTTTGAGATCCAAAACAGGGACTAAAGCAGAGCTGAATTTTATAGCACATGACCTCTCTCTACTACAGACATCCACTATACTTTCTCTCTGGCTTTCTGGCAACAAACTCTGGTGCATGGGTGCCCACAGAGAGGGTTCATAGAGTGCCACCTCTGGCACCCGTGCCATAGGTTCACCACCACTGACCTAGAGGAAGGCACAAAAAAAAGTAGGAAGAGGAAAAAATTCCTTCCTGACTAAGTGGCAATCGGAAATATCCAATTCAACTTCAATTGTATGTATCAATACCAGTAAAATGTAACATTATTTGTAGGCACTCATCCATTCATTTTTATTTTTTTTTAAAACTATCTAATGAACCTGCCATCACCACATCCAATGGAAGACACCAAGTTTTACCATTCTCACAGTGAAAAACCCTTTCCTTACTTGAAAAAAACTGGAAGAAAAGAAGTTTAAAGGGATGTCCGCATGTCCTCTTACATCTTCTATTGGTGAACAATGCCTCAGACAGTTTATTGTTCAGCCCATTATTGTGTTTATACACAGTAATCATGCAAGTGTCTTTTTTTAGTGTGCATGCTTGTAACTTATCCAATCTGTCTTCACATTCAAGCCCCCCCGTCCCCTTATTAATTTAGTTGCTATTCTCCAAATCCTTTCCATTTCCAAATTCCAAATCTGCACCACATTTCCCAAATGAGGCCTTACCAGTTCTTTATAAAAAGAGGGAGAATAATATTTTTCTCCTTTGAATCCATACCGCTCTTTATGCAAGACAATATCTCACTGCTTGCTACATTTAAGTTTTTTATCCACCAAAACTCCAGGATAGTTTTTTCTAACACAGATTTGCTTAAAACAGAGCCTTTTTTATAGTAAAGGGAGAACATGAAATTAAAACGTAGCAATCCAGTGTTATGAGTGTGTATTTGGGGGGTAAAAGTTCCTTTCCAAAGATAGTGAATAGATGTACAGACAAACATTTTAAAATAATGTGCACCCATTATAAGCAAAATTATGTTCTTCTTTGGGGAAGACACACACCCATTTGTATTTATTCAAAGGGATAGTTAAATCTGAAAAAAATTCTTTTTTCCATTTTTCCACTACTAAGTAATAGGGGAGCAGCTAACAGCCTAGACAGTACCTTTTATTAAATAGTTGGGGGTATTTTTATATAAAGACTGTACAATTATATTGTGAATATGTTGCCAGGTTTAGAAGGTTATCTAAGGTAAATAGGTTGTAATGATAGAGCTAAACTGAAGTCTTCTACAATGCAGCATTTAGGTACACACTTTGTTGATTAAAATTCCTTTTATGGGTCAAAAACAGTGCTGGCAAGTAATATCGTATATACTCGAGTATAAACCGAGGTTTTCAAGCTTTTAAAAAAACCTGAAAATCTTACCTCAGTTTATACTCGAGTCAATCTTTCTCCTACCTTGTCTGGCGGCCGCGCGATCCGCATCCTCAGTGCGTTTAGTTTGACGAATATGTGTCTATTACAATAAATATTTTTATCCTTTTTTGGGATATTGTTTCTCTTACGCTCCCTCATTCAGTGTGCATATTATATATATTTGTTTATCCCTCAGGGGTTGTTCTTTTTGGGCATACCCCGCTGGGGGAATTTTTGCCTGAGTGGGGGAACTCAGGTGCACCTGTTTTAGGTATTTTACTATACTCCTTTTTATTACTGATGTGAATGTATGCATGTAATTGAAAAGCGCTACAGAAGATGTTGGCGCTATATAAAAATCCACAATAATAATAACATTGGCATGTGTGTGGCCTTTAACAATGACTGCCTTTTACAATCTGATCAGAACTGAATGGGGTATTTGTGGACTTGTGACTTGGCAATCTGTTTAAAATATAGCGTGTGTGAAGCCAAACTAGAACACCTCTATACATCCAGTTTACAAAATAATTTCTCCTATAGACAGTAACTCAATTTGTGCCAATGAACATGCATACTTTAATCATATTGTTCAAAATTATTATTGAGACTGTGGTTTTGTTGGTAGATGGTGTATGGCCTTAAGTAGATAAAAGTAACTCAATCACCCAGAGCTGTGGAGTTTGGGTTCTAAACTCATCACCAGTTTGTGGAAGAAACTCCTTAGTCTGGCAGCCAAAGGGGCAAGAAAGTTTAGCTGGTTACTAGGGCTAGGGTTGATCAGGCCGAAATATCACCAGTACTTTCTTGACTGCAGCTGCCTATGTCAGTTGAACTTTTGTCCAAATCAGACAAACGTTTATTTGGGCATGGTGGCAATCAATCATGTGTACCCTACGATTGGTCATGCAGAAAGGTGATTGATAGTGAGTGATGATATTTCACCCCGCTCGATCATCCCAGAATATCGGTCTGTGTGTGTCTAGCCTTAGAAGGGAATGTACAGAGAGGTGCAAAAACCCATTGTGCTATCCTGTTTGCAACATAGTTAGTGCAAATTAAAGATAGGATTTGTTGTGGTTTTTAAAAAGTCGCACTACTGCCACAAACTATATATAAACATGATTGTGGCACTTGTACTTTTTAATGCTAGCTGTGGTTTAAGTTGCACAAAAAGACAGTATCGCAGCTGCAATTGTATTGGTTCATCTGAATTGTCTGTACATTCCCCTGTATGTTTTTAGAGGGGTTTGTATCGGAATCGATAAAACCTGTCATAAATAATTTGTCTGCCCCTGGTTAGGAGGTATGACAAGCTTAAAGAAGTTTTTGTTAGTAATTCTTAGGTGGACACTGCAGTATGTATTATGGTCCTAGGTGCAGCATGGATTATGGCCCACAAGCTATAGTATGTCATGTTCTGATTTGTCAAACACAATTAATTGCACTGCAGCTATGGAGCAGATTTATGGTGGCCGTACATACGAACGATAATGGGTAATCCCGTATGGGCTTTTCCCAACTGGCCGAAGTGCAAATGAACGACCGTAGTCGCAGTGGAGACTGCTTCAGGAATGGCAGGCAGTGAGTGATTGGCTGTTTCGTCACAGTCACGGCCGACATTGACTGCCTTACCCGGAAGTTCAGAGCCGCGGCGGTGGAGCGAGGAGGAGCATGTAAGTATAATAACTCTGTGTGTGAGCCGAATTAAAAGTTTTTTATAAAATTAACTCTAGGTTTTGGGGGGTAATCTACAAGATATGCTTTTTTGATTAGAGTGTTTGACATTCCCTTTAAGCTAGCAGATCAAAACACCAGTCACTACCAAGAAAAAAAAATTCTCTGAATCATCACTTTATACCTGAAAGTATAGAGTAGCAATGTTTACCAAATATTTTTGTGTACTAAAAAAATGAATTGCTCTGTAATGGACAATCAAGCTGTTCCTCATATTAAATTGATTCAACATTATTGAATATACCTGCTAATGTTCTCGTGGCCTGGACCCATGTATTTGCAATCTATATTTGAGCATAATGTTGTTCGCTGGTTGTTGGAACTGAGTAATGCATGCCCACCAAGCTGTTGTAATTGCACCAAAATAAATAGTTGTAAATGTTTGATTTTGAAGGGAGCTTGTATTGTTACACCCACACTGCTAACCCCTCTACTTACTCCTGACTAATAACACCAAAAATCTTTTGAAGCATAAACCAGTATAATAGATATTTGGATGCATATTTTATAGATCCTGGTGCACATGGTAAGTTACTTCTCAATTGTAGTAATGTACATACATTTGACAGATCATTTAGCTCATATTCAGAGTATTTCTTTTACATTTGCAAATTGCAAGTGGTCAGTTTAAAATGCAATATTGAGCAAACCTATTGGGGGTTTCCTGTAATGTTTTGTAGCTTGTTGCCTATGATGCTCCCTTAGATCTCCCTCAGTTCATTCCTTGTATCAACACATTAGGTTATTCTCACCCTGCTTGTCATTAATTCTATATCACTTTTTAAAGGAGAACTATTGTGCATTTCAAATTAACAGAAATACAATCCTAAACTAGTAATTATTTCTTTAACTTGAGTTGTCATGACAGTAAATGTTAGGGTAAGGCTGTGTGCACACCTACTGATATTTCAACTCGATCATCTGCCATGGCCGATATTTCAGGGCAATCTGACCAGAAACGTCTGACAAAATGTTGTCTGCGACTTACACTTCCATCCGATTTTGTAAATGATATGAAGAATGGATCTGAATGCAGTGGAAATTTATGATTGCTAGGAATTTAATAGGCCACATGATATGTGGCACCAAAATAATAGTGGACTTGCACTTAGACCAGGAACACACAACACAATTTTTTCTGATCGACAGGCGGGTGCAATATTTTTGCCAATAATGTCTAAATATTGTAGGGACATTTCGCTGCAACCAATCCTAGCTAAATTTTCCTCCAAATGGGTTGCTGAAGTACCATATATACTCGAGTATAAACCGAGGTACCTAGTTTTACCTAAAAAAGGAGAAAAGAGATTGACTCGAGTATAAACCGAGGGTAGAAAAAAATCCCACATAGTAACCCCTACTAGTTTTTGCCACTTAAGATATTTGGAAACTACAACTCCTACCATGCTTTAATTGCTGGGAGTTGTAGTTTTCAAACATCTGCAGAAGCTAATACTTGCAAATAGGGGTAAATCCTCTTTTATATGTGCATACAGTATGCACAAATAAAGAAGGTTTTACTCTTATTTGTAAGTATTTGCAACTTAAAATGTTTGAAAATTACAACTCCCAGCAATAAAGCATGCTGGGAGTTGTAGTTTCTAAACATCTTTAGTGGCAAATACTATCCCCTCGGTTTATACTCGAGTCAGTGTGGTTTTCCTCCTTTTTTTTATCTAAAACTAGGTACCTCGGTTTATACTCGAGTATATACGGTAAACATATATACACAAACATAGCTGGCCAGCTTCACAATAAGTAAGGTATATCCCTACTTATCCCAATAAATAGCCCTAAGAAAAACCTCTACCAGACGTATATTATGAGGGGGGATAAATGCCAGCAATATAAAATAGATATACATATAAAGTAAAAATAAGGTCCACTATAAAAAGATAAAATCCAGTCCCGATGTCTAGAAGGTATGGATCCGTGCAAACAGTTCCCGTTCCTCATAAAAAAGCCCAAGCATAGGGAAGAGACTAAAAATGTTACAAAATGTGTGCGTACACAGAGAAAGCTCCAATCACTACACGTTTCACTCCAATGGGAGCTTCTTCAGGTAGTCCTGAAGAAGCTCCCATTGGAGTGAAACACGTAGTGGTGACGCTCCCACACCCGGCACGCTACAGTTGTTTTAATTACACACCGACGATATCAAGACTATTGATTTCTGCTAAGTCCTGTTGAGATCTCAAGAGCCGACGGCCACTGCCAGTTACTGTGTCAGACTGCCAGAGAGATCGAAAACTACGGAGTTGTCTGGACGCTACTAGCAGTAAAGTCACAATTACCCAGTAGACGCCTACTGTACCTCCGAAAATATTATGAGGAATTGGGAGTCTAGGCCCAGGATTTCCCTTATTGCACAGGAATTGGAGGCTATATATCAGAGGATACAAGAAGGCATCTGGAACGGTGTAGTATCATGCTTATTTAAATTGTATCCAACTGTATTCCATTGTTGCCGAGTGATTGGAGCTTTCTCTCTGTGCGCACACATTTTGTAACACTTTTGATACATTTTTAGACACTTCCCTATGCTTTGGCTTTTTTATAAGGAACGGAATTGTTTGTACGGATCCATACCTTCTAGACATCGGGACTGGATTTTATCTTTTTATAGTGGACCTAATTTTTACTTTATATGTATATCTATTTTATATTGCTGACATTTATCCCCCCTCATAATATACGCCTGGTAAAGGTTTTTCTTAGTGCATATTATATATACATTCACATCAGGCCCTACCTCGAAGAGCTTACAATCCAAGCACATTTATTTGACACATACAACCTATCAGTATGTCTTTATGATTGTGGGGGAAATCGGAGTGCATGGAGGAAACCCACGCAAGCATGGGGAGAACATACAAACTCCTTGCAGATGTGTCCAACAATGGAATCGAACTCAGGACCTCAGCGCTGCAAGGCATCAGTGCTAACCACTGAGCCACTGTGCTATCAATGTAATTTTAATTACAATTTTAACACTGTACATCACACATACAGTTATGGGATTTTTCCCCTTTGGAAACAAATTGTAGTTTGCTATTATTGGTCAGCTACATTTTTTTTTATACATCTAGAATTTCATAATCTTGTGCCACAATTGTCCCACATTCACAAGAATACACGTACAGCCCCGATTGCATACAACAGACATTTTCAAACCTGTCTGATCGGCGATATTATTTTGGTTATTACTTATCAACAACCTTAGGCTGGGTACACACAAGGGGACTATTTGTCCTGACTGAGCGTTTGCTACTAGCAAGCATTCAGCCAGGACAAATGACTATCAGTAGTGGGCAACAGTTTGTGTGGTCCCCTAGGGAACTGCACAATTGGCCGTGATTTACCAAGAGGCTTGTTCGTCCGATCAGGACGACTGTCCCACCCACACCATGTGATATTTCCAGCCGAACAATACACGGCGCTATCAGTCGGACGGAAACATCTCATGGTGTGTACCCAGCCTTACAGTTATCATACAACTATTATTTTGTAGGGGCCTTTAGAGTCAGGTCCTTAGTTTACATATGACATGTCCAGCCAATTAATGGAATTGTACACTCAAAAAATTATTTTGCCTCATTTCAATCTATAAATGAAGACATGTAAGCAGCACTTACTCTGATGTGTTTGTGTAGCTGTCTGACTTCAAGCCAGCACTTGTTTAGCTCAAACTCGGTCCCCCAGAATATCTGACTCTCTGTGAGGGCAAGCATGCTCAGTAATCCCTACGAGGCAGCATGATAAGAAGGAATTTCCCACCATGCAGTAGTGATGGGCAATTTAATAACACTAATCTCCCAGTGTACATTACATCCTTTAACTTTATAAAGTTCCGCCTGTAATACATGTTAAAAAGCAATAAAGGGACTAGGAAGCCCAAATGTCCATTTACTGTCCCAATCCCTTCCCAGTCAGCACAGTAAACTCTCACTTACCGTGTACAGGAAACGTATTGACAGGGTCTCAGTCTCCCCTCTCACACTGGCAGGAGGAACAGCCTGGCCGCCATTTTGTGTCCCCCCTCCTCTTCTTCCCTTCCCCCCCTCGCTTTAAGTCCCTTTATCTTTACTTCCCTCGGTAGGGGCAGTGTCCCGGAGTCAATAGGAACCACCGCACTTGTACCAGAAAGTCCCGGTCCAAATGGTAATACCGTCCAGCCCCCTCTCCGATGTCTCTCTCAGGTTCGCTCCCCCTCTCCTCCTCCTTCTGGGACCGTCAGAGCCCCGTCACGTAAAGTCCTGTCAGGGGTAAAATAAACTCATAGCAGCACGGCGTCTGTATTGGCAAAAAAATAAATTAACGTATGGTAAGAGATATATTAATATAATGCGGTCATCGAAATAATATCCTTGACATAGAGCGATTGGACGGCCCATGAAACAAAAACAAAGAAAATCTACACCCCTGCCAGGACCTGACTCAACTGCGCTCAGAGACTTGTGCGACACTGTTACAACCTGAGGGGCGGGGCCACACACTGCAGAGTTTAAAGGGGAAGTTCAGTGCAAATTAATGTACTTTTAAGAAAAAAGCATATTGTTCCCATCCTAATGACCTTAACTTGCCCACTCAGCATGTTATCTGTGTATAAATAAATGCTTCTGAAATACTGACTTCCTGCTTGCAGGATCCCTAGTAGAGACCGTTATGGACTCTTGCCCTTGACCCAGTGCCTGGGTTGATTCAGTTGCTCAGTAGAGATCTGAGCATCTTTGACCCATCCAACAGCCAATCAGTGAAAAATACTGTTAGGAACATGACAAATAAGTGGTGCTTTCTGGGAAGAATGACCATAACAGAACCAGTTCTTTTTAAGCATACGACCAATTGGACTCCAGCTGCCAGCCAGATAGATTGGCTAACAGGGGATGATAACAGTATATAGTAAAATATATAATAATCAGTCTAATAATCATGTTATATATAAATTCAGATAAGGCAATTGTATGGTTAACTTTTAATTTGTTGACTGAAAGCCTCTAAATCAGGGATGGCCCTCCAGATGTTTGAAAACTACAACTCCCATTATTCCCTGATTTTCCTCTGCAATTGAGAGTTGGGAGTGCTGGTAGCTGTAGTTTTCAAACATCTGGAGGACCATACTTTATGGATTCTTACTAAATAATTTTATTACATGGCCTGCACATAATGCATTTAAACTATATAACTGTCCTCTGAAATGAGACAATTTTGTTTATGGGCCAAGAAATGAATTTTGTGATGCTTAGTTACGTTTGATGGTTCTGAATTTCCGACCTGTCCCACGCTCTGCACCCCTGCCCTTCAACATTACGCACTCATGAAAACTGCATTGCATAGAGCAATGCTGTGCTAAAACTCAGGTTCACTTAATTTTTTTCCCTTGCAAAAACTTTCATTAAACTAACAGATCATCTGATAATTAGAGGAAAAACTTAATACATGTCATTAAATGTCTGCACTGATAACATTGGAACAACATTTGCTCTTTGACCTAAGCTTGATGAAAGCCTGTTTTCAGTATGTGTCTTTTTCATATTGGCAAACCCATACAAAGCTGATAACATGTCCAATTATATACACCCAATCACCTGTCCCTACACGCAAAAAACTCTTCCAACGCCACAGGTCACTTTAACTGGGTACACACATGACATATGTTTGAAAGATGATAGATATAATCAGCAAGGATCTCTGCAGTAGCTGCAGAGCCAACAGAAATGTTATCCAGTGCAAAATATTTGATAATAATAATAAACATGTAAAAGTATTATATTTTCCTATTTGAGGGTTAATCCTCATAGAATAATCAAAAACAGGAATCCAATCTCATGAAATGTGAATCTTATAATGCTTACTTATTTATTGCGGTGGTCCGGGTGTAAGAAACCCCAGACCCCTCGTTCCTCCAGATAGCAAGATAGAACACTTCCAATAGGAATTCAACAATATATATTCGGGACTTACCCATGCTTCTTGGTGACCCAGGTGCAGAGTGCCCCAGGTCCGTCGCTTGAGACCAAATCCCACGGATATAACAAAAGAAGAAACGGCACTACATCAACCAAGAAAAGAACAAGAGAACTCCGGATACAACATGAATGAATGAAATCACAGCTTTATTAACAATACGCCTGACGCGTTTCAGACCTCCCGGTCCTTAATCATAGGCCTATGATTAAGGACCGGCAGGTCTGAAACGCGTCATGCGTATTGTTAATAAAGCTGTGATTTCATTCATTCAGTTGTATCCGGAGTTCTCTTGTTCTTTTTGGTTGATGCAGTGCCGTTTCTTCTTTTGTTTAATTCCTAATAGATCAGTCTATGAGGATTAACAATGACTTATCATTTACAATGTGTTCAGTGTATTACACAGCTCTAAATATTAGGAAGATGGTCAGTATGTTAGTCTACCCCCTTTTGGGCCCTATGCCATGTTCTGTGTACCTCGGAGGCTGGCCCTTTTTATGAAAGATAAAAGATGGAGCACTGATTCAAATATATTTCTAAAGAGCCATATATTTCCTGTAACTTGTGCCTTATAAAAAGTACTGCTATATTATCAGTTTTACTTTTTTTTTGTGCTTTGCTATGTCATCAGTAATAATTAGTGCAAAACTATGTAATTGGTTATAATCTGTGTAAAACTATGTCATCATTTAGGATTGGTGCATATCCATGTTATTATTTATTATAACTCCTGAAAATTTTATACATATTTTATAAACAACATTTTGTTTTGCAAAGTTATGTGATCAATTATAATCTGTGCATAGCTATGTCATCAATTAAAATCGCTAAATGATCATTGTCACATAATTGCAGTCAAATAGAATACAGAAAGAAAATTGACAACTGATGGCTTAAAAAGTGCCGAGATCTGCAACTATGAATTGCTGTAAATACAGCACATTTTACACACGTTACCGTCTGTTGCGATATTTAGAATATTTTGTTGTCAAAGCACATGCGATCTGCACAAAAATGATTGCATGCGCATGATGGTGATCCCACATTGTCATGCGATTCTAACGTGCTAATGGATTGAAAATCGCATTCAGAAGCACATGAGAATTGCTGCAGTGTAAAATTCTTAGTTCGTATTATGCATACCTAATTATTCTACATATTCTCTTTATCTTGAAAAATCAGCTGAATTTATACCCTTTGCTATTCCCTGCTGTTGACATTAGTGAGCTGACATTTCAGGTTCTGTATTGATCCTTCTTCTTCCCGGAATGCACACTACCTTGGAATGTTCCTAGCAGTTATTTCTACTGATTGGCTGTTGGATGGGTCAAACATGCTCAGATCTCTACTGAGCAACTGAATCAACCCAGGCACTCGGTCATGGGCAAGACCATAATGGTCTCTACTAGGGGTCCTGCAAACAGGAAGTCAGTATTTCGGAAGCATTTATTTATACACAGACACTGAATGGGCAGGTTAAGGTCATTAGGGTGGAACAATACTGCTCTTTTTTCTTAAAAGTAAATGTATTTGCACTGAACTTCCCCTTTAAGGGTTGCATTCCACTTAGAAAGGTGTAGGAAAGGAGATTATTGTACATTTTGATTAACAAGAAAGCTCATTGTTATTTACTTGTCATATCACTGAAAGCATTTTCCAAATGGTAACGGTACCAATGGGAAGTAATTGCTGGGTGTTGCAATATGGCAGAACACAGATCTGGAAAGGATGTGTCTATAATGAGCTGATAGCTGTCATTTCAACTTTCCCTCCAAATGTAAATACTATATTTATTTAGAGTTATACAGATGTTTATCAATGAAGAGACCATAGTATAGTTATAAATTGTACTGCTGGCATCTAAGTTGCCTTACTTCTGGCCTCAGCCTTGGTGGACAAATTTTTAAGAAGTTTGAACAAGATTTGCCAACCACAACAATTGACATGCGCTTTAATGAATCTACTGTACGGAACATTTCTTGTGTGTCACGGTTTCCGGCGGGTCTTGCCTTTGTTGAGCTACTTCCGCTGAACTCAGATTTCTCCGCACTACAATTCCCATCATTCCCACGCCACAGCTCAAACCTAGTGGGATTCTGGGGTTTGTAGTTTTGCATTATCTTAAGGTAGCTCATTGTACTTCCGGGATGCTGCTATCTGTGGGGTTGATTGTAGTCCCCCTGCTGATTTGTGGGGTTTGCAGATGGGTGACAAACGTTATTCGTGGCCGTGGATCAGATCAGCTTCACGGGGTCAAGGCTTCGTTGTTGCTCATAGCTCACCCTGATGATGAGTGTATGTTCTTTGCCCCAACAGTCCTGGGTCTGCTCAGAGAGCGGATGTCTCTGTCTGTGTTGTGCTGCTCGACAGGTAGGGACTAGCAAACCGAACTCCCCGCTCTTTACTATGGGCTGTCATCGTTCCACTGGCAGAGCAAACGTGGAAATGAGATGTGTAAAGGAATTGTAACTTAATAAACGTCTTTCCCTCCTACATTCCCCTTTAAATAGCTGCACCAATGAGAAATGCAAGGCACGGAACTGTGTTGGGGTCAGGTTCACTTCGTGAACCTCGCACTGTAGCTCTGCTCCATGTAGTTTATGTAACAGTGATGTCAAACCTTGGCACGCTGTTATTATAGAAGTTTAAAGGGCAACTGTGGTCTCCAAACAAGTTAGGGTTAAATGAAAGCCTGCAGTATTTCCTTTATAACGAGCTGACAATAACATCAATGGCTGCAGCCTGTGGGAAATTATATTGGGGTGAGTGTTCAAACTTCCTGCTACCAGTAGGTTGAGTGACATCACCTGACCTCTGCCAGCCCCTGCTCAGTTAAGAATTAATGCTGGGGAAATCAGGAAGTACCTGGGGAAAAATTGACAGTTCAGATGGGGAGCCTATTAATGCAGACAGGCTGGTCGCATGACTGCAAGCTGGTCACATTGCTGAAAAAATGAAGAGTTCAAGCAGGAAGTAATGTGGCCACACTGTGCTGCGCTCCATTTTCGAAGCGCATACGATAACATTTTTTTGTTCAAATCACATGCGCCCCGATAATGGATTATCGCCAAAATCGCAGCATAAGCACACTACATTGCAGTGTCTATGTGATGTACAAAGTGGATGTAATTTGAAAAACAGATCGCATTGAGCATATTTTTGCGCCTAGCGGGGCCTAACCTTAAATAAATGTTATTTGAGCATTCCCGCTGTGTTGCAATGCAGAGCATTTTAGAAGTTTCTGCTTTTTTTACCCTGAATTTTCAGATAATTTAGCACTAAAAATCATGGATTCAAAGGAAACGTGCAAAACATAAACAAAGGGCACCGTGTTTACCTTAAATTAGTGTTAATTTTGTCTGGCACAAGAATAACATTTTTAGTGATCTTTAACCACTGTTCTTTGTACCTCAGCAGAATTTTTGCATTAAAATTCTATCAAATAAAAAAAAAAAACACAGTGATAATGTCTACCAGGAAAGTGAAAACATCTTAATATTTTACTAAAATTTACTGCTTCTCTGTCACTGTAACAAGAAGGTAAACAACAAATGAGGACAGGGGTTTCTCAACTGCAGTATTCTCAGTATTAAAGCTGTTTTTGAAATCGCAAGAAAACCCTTTTTCTTGTACAAATTGCTTATTGTTGGGCAACCTGCAGTTCCCCAGGTTTACTTAAAATTTTCCTAAAAATCTTAGGTAAATATATATATAAATCCTGATGACGGCCTGATTAAAGATGGCGCGAAATGCATTCATACAGTATTTATTGTTTTGAGAAAATTGCAGAAGAGTACTTTTTGGTCAGTATACTAAATGCTAATAAAATGAGCCAACCAATTATCACCTATTATTGCATTACCTCCAAAGTTAGTTTTGGCGGTGGACATGCCCTTTAAATGACACCCAATCCCTTGGTGATACAACAATAATATCAGGCCAGGTATTGGGACAAAATATTTTGTCATGTGTACTGTGGCCTGAAACAGGAAAAGCTTAATTTGCAAATATTGCTGCTGTAGTGACTAAATATTTTTTGCAATTTAAGACACTTTTACCAAATTCCCTTAAAGGGCATGTCCACCCCCAAAACTAAAATTTAACCCCTTACTGGCCACATAAAGTAGTTTAAAACAATCCTTACCTTACATTCCTGCTCAAAATAGTCCCCTGCTGTGCCCGTCCAAAGTCCAGGAAACTGCTGTGTAGGAGCAGTGTGTCTCATGCTGTGCCTGAGACTTCCTCAACCTCATCAAGGTTGAGGCATGCTCAGTGCAGCCCTCCCATTTTTCTCTCCCTCCCCCTAACATTAAACCCTTTGGGTATGCGGTAGGGCATGCTCCCCCAGCCCCAACCGCATTAATATAATTGTTAGAAAGTCCCCCAATCTTTACTTACCTTCCCTCTCTCCTCCGCTGTTCAGAACACCTGGCAGCCGCGACCGTGATTGGCTGCCTCTCAGCCAATCACGGACGCAGCTGCCAGTCCTGCCCCCTGCTTGCAATTCCATGCAAGCAGAGGGCCGGAACACTGCGGCGGAGGAGAGTAATAATCGGGGGACTTTCTAACAATTATATTAATGCGGTTGGGGCTGGGGGAGCATGCCCTACCGCATATGAAAAGTTAAATTTCGGGTTGGACATGCCCTTTAAGACAGACTCAATCCGCCTATATTTCTGCCAGTATTAGCACAACAGATTGCATGGCCCACAAAATTGGGTAACAAATGCTGATCAATCTTTCATCCGCTATTAAAGAAAAATCAGTCTTGCTATATTTCAATCTGACCAACAATATATCCACAATATATCAGTCAATCAGGTTGAAATATTGGCAGTAATATCCACTGTGATGGACTAATGCTGTTTTAAATTTTGTCCATATCAAAAAAGTTCAGTCGCACATGTCTGAATTTTATTTGTGTGGTTTATTTTAGCCAGAATGATTCATGTAAATATGATTGTAACTTAGTTTTATTGTTAACTGTTAATTAACTGTTGAGATATAATGTAATGAAAGACATGCAGTTATTAAACGAAGATTGGAACAGGTGAAAAATTTTCCTCTGGCCCCATCTTCATTTCTCATACCCCCAGATCAGAGGCTTAAAGGGCATGTCCACCCCCAAAACAGAAAAATAATCATTAATTGCCCACCTTGTGCTGATTCAAATCATTACTTTATCTCCTCTCAAAGCCTTATTGACAAAAAGTTTAAGTGCAGTGAACATAAAACAAATGAACACTAGGAGGCTCACATACCTTATTTTGTGTCTTCCTCCGTCTCTGCCTCCGGTAGAGAAATGTCCTGCGCAGTACTGATAATCTCCCTCAACACGGAAGCATCCGCTCCCCCCTCCTCACCCCTCCCTCTCCCTCCTGTTCTGCTATCCCTCCCCCTAGCATTAATCCCCTTTAATATCGCCTTCCCCCATGTCCCCCAGCCCCAACTGCATAATTTTTATTTTTATAAAGCTCCCCAAACTTTTACTTACCTCTCCGCTTTCCTACGCGGAAGTGAGCTGCCGACAGCCGTGTCCGTGATTGGCTGCCGCTCAGCATGCGGTTGGGGCAGGGAGCCCAGGGGTAATCATATATAAAAAATTTAATTTTAGGGTGGACATACCCTTTAAGGTTTGTACACGTGTGCTATCGCGGGTGCCGACCCGCGGTGCACGGTGTACGAACGACCGTTTCGGATGATAATCGGCTCGTGTATGGGCACTTTATCTCCCAAAATGGCTGTTCGGTCGGGGATCGTTGCCCCAACTGACCGGGCGGATCTCCGAATGAGCGCCCGTTTTGGCCGATAAAGTGACCATACATGGTCTGCACCAGTGATCGCACGTGTGTACGCAACTTGGAGCAATTCTTCCAATTGAATTTCCAATCGTTGACACAATTGTATTCAAATTAACCCCCATCCAGACTTACTCCATCTGATAGTACACAGGGTAAGGACCTGAACTGCTGGGTCCCCACCCCTAAGTTCCCCATATACATTCCATAATGTGCTATCAAAGTCTCGCTGGTAGTGCCATTGTATCCCCAGGACAGTTTTATAATTTCGCCAATGACTAGACATGCTCTGCATGGAGTGAGTCTCCCCATTGGCCGGTCCAGGAACAGTGTTAGTTGAGCCAGACGTTGGCAGCTCCTTATGGAATGTAGAGAGAGAACCCAGGTTATAAGGTTTAGGTCTACACCCTAGGTGCTATCAGGTGAGGGGGTGGTTAGTACGAGTATAATGGCCTTTAAGCACAAAAAGAAATAAGATTCTGTAGAACTAAGAAATTTCAAAGTTTAACCAGAGCATCCCCTTATGTATATTACAGATATGTGAAATAGTATTTTTAATACCTTTTATTTAACTTAGAAGGACCACACTGCAAGACTTCCAAAGCTGAATTAAAGCAAGACTGGGGGTTGCGATACACTAACCTGCCTATGAATAATACATTTAGGTGGGGAAGTTGTTTTAAGGGTTTAATGTTTGGTTAAACTTTATATTTTCCTTTATTTTTCCTTTTATAAATTTTCTTGCTTGAATAAGATACATTAAAATGTAATACAGTTTTTTGTGAGAAACTAGGTACCACAGAGTCACCATCGTCGGATCTGATTGGTTTAAAATCCAATTAGATATTTCTAGTTGATAATAGATAAGCTTGATGGGAAGATTGTTGGGGATGATATCATTCCTGAAATTCTCTCTATTCATACCTCAAGCCCTAAGAATTAAATTGGGGTTAACAATATTTGTTATTTATAGGAAATTACTACAATCAAGGAGAAATTCGTAAGAAAGAGTTGATAGAAAGTTGTGCTGCTTTAGGAATTGCTCCTTCCAATGTTGCCGTTATCAATCACAGGTAACTTGGTTTAAAAATAAAGTTATTTGTTGAGATGCTGTTCTGTGGAATTTATACTATGAACTTATATTGTGATTTTTGTTTTGAATTAGAGAAGGTATCATAACTCCCCCTGGTAACACCACTATAAGTTATCCCTAATAGGAAACAGTAGGAAAGAATGTAGAACCTATGGGCTGGTCTTCCCCTGGTATAACCCATTGCATTTATCCTTCTTGTCAAAATAAATAAGTGCTACTGCTTGCCAATACAGTATGCTGTTAAAATGCATACATTCAAATTGCTGCAAGCACCAATCACCTAAAGGAAATACATTTACACAATTGTACATATAGTCCAGAAATTAGTGATTAGGATGATTTATCACTTTCCTTTTTAATTGATTTCAAACCAAACATAATGAAAATGCATACGGAACCAATCAACCTTTAACCAGCACTAATCCGATTTGACATCCTTTCTCAGATAAAATAAATGCACCTGAGGAAGATGTAATTTCCAGTTCCCAATTATATATCTAGTTATATATTCAATTCCCCTACATTTTTCAAGTATGATTTTCAGTGTTATTTGCTGGAGATGATGGTACCAGCTGCAATTTGGTTGAGCCTGAATACACAAGCTATATTGTGTATTTGTTTATCTTTGTACTATCCTAACCAAAGATACATTTTTTAAAAATCCTAACTACCAGGGTGAGGACCTAAACTGCTAGGTCCAAACCCCTGGGTTTAATTTATTATATATTTACTTAAAGTGCTCAAAAACTTTTTTCGTATTTTAAATCTGAGCTGTAGATTATGAGAAATCATCATTTTATTCACAGCATTTACAGGGAAAGACCTGTCACTCAAGAAGCAGAAATTATAATATGTCCCATCTCTGACCTCTTATTAGGATCACTTTCTGCAACCATTAAGAGAACCAGCAGAGAAAAGAAGGGAGGGGGAGGGAGGGGGAGATGTGTATGCAGAGCAGTGCCCATGGTGAGTAAAGGGGGCAATTAGGATCACTCTCTTAACATTAATAATTTAATGATAAAGCAAGCACAGATAAATATGTGAGTACCACCATTTTACTTCTCTCAAATTGTAGTTTCAGAAAATGTGAAGCTGTTTCAGTGAGTATAGTGACCCTTTAACACAACCGACTAATACAACCAGGGGTGTCTCTCTAATGAGGCAAAATGAGCAAAATGCTCAGGGCAGCACCCCTGCTAAATATGAGAGAGGCGGCAGGCAGAGCTCACTTTAATTTCTTTTTTTTTTTTTTAGAAAAGAGGCAGGCAGAGCAGAAGGAAAATAAACATAGCGCCTAGTAGTACAAAGGGGTGGCATTCAAAAGTTTGGCTCAGGTGGCAAAAACCCCAGAGACACCCCTGAATACAACCAACATTTTGGTCGGACATATAGCCCAAAATGTACAGCAATAAAAGGGTTGAATGGTTGTTTGAGTGAGTATAGTGAGCCTTTTATAATCGGTTTATGATGTATGGTAAAGGTATGACATTCACAAAATATGTTGATTAACTGTCATTCAATGCAATCATTTATATTTGTATTTATACAGTGAGATTTTGTTTATCCAATGAGCCTGAGCCTAAAGGTTAATTTGGATTTTGGTAGGAAGTATGTGTTGGGCTTTAATGTAAAACATTAGGTTCTATGAACTGTAGTTTTCTCTTTTTAATATTCTTAACCTTATAACAATATTTAAATAGACACATGCTTGAATCCATAGATTGTGGCAGCTAGTTTTCATTTTGTTTTACATTTGGTTGCCATACTTAGTTGGCCACATGCAGGCAAATATTTTTTCTATTTGGTTCTCTCCAGCTCAGTGACATATCATCAACATCTATGGTTCTTCTGAATTGATCTTGACTTTGCTCATATTTTGTAGTACCTGTCTGGGATCTCTCTCATAAGGCTTCGCTGGGCTATTTTTTTTTTTTTTTTTAAAGATGTTTGAAAACTACAACTCACAGCATTTCTCGGCTACATATGGAAGCCAGGGAATGCTGGTAGATTTTTAAATATCTGGAGGCACACTATTTGAGAATCCCTGCCATACACTACCTTGATGTAGATCCAGCAGGAATATTGATCATAACATCTTTAGCTGTTTTACCACCTAAGGTTCCCAAGACATTTCTCAGATGGCCATTGTTTGATATCAATATATCGATCACAAAATAGTCGGGCCAGGAAGTTGTCAGAATGTCACAGGAACTATAGGAGATAAGTTTGTAGTGTATGGTCTGCTTTTGGGAAACATTTATGTTTTAAGACCTTTGAATTAAAGGATACATAAAACTAAAATCTAAATAAGGCAATGTGTTTGAATTAGTGAAGGTAAGTTACTAAGTTTAGATTCTTTTTACCCTGTTGATTTTGGGTTTTTATTAACTTACCTGAACTTTAAAAATATATTATTTGAAGGGTTATGGAACCCATTTCCGTCATTTTTATTTTATTAAATTAAAACAAATTTGTAATTGTCCGTGAGACAGAAGCATTCATGGCTAATAATTGACAAATCCTGTCAGATCCAACGGGATTCGCTGATTATCGACCATATGATGTGAGACAATTGGCTAATGCTGTTGGTGGCAGGATCAGTTGGGTCTGAGCAAAGATTTGCCACCAGTTACTTTCTGTCTTCCACTTCTGATAGTGATTTTTGTAATGTGTAGTACAGGGTGGTATAGTTCAATCATAACTTATCATACAGCCGTCTTGTGTGTATGGGCTGCTTAAGGGATTCCATTCCACTGGAATCTGCTATGTAATATCCAATGTATCTAGCATGTATGTACCAAGCTTTAGCATTATCTCCAAAACATCGGGTAGCAGCAGAAGTGATGAATTCAGTCCCTCTGATGTGCTGGGTAGATGACTCTTACTACCCCTGTGCTCTGGCAATGCTCTGTATAAACACCCACCACCCCCGACAGCACACATTTCAGATAATGTTCACGCAATATGGGCGTTTGATACATTTTCAGTTTATGACTTGTTTTTCAAAAAGAAAATGCCCATATTTGTTTTATTATTCTCTTTTGTCAGTCAGTCTGAATTAATCTTGCTTTTTTAATTTCTGTAACCAGCATGGCAGTAGAAATGAAATCTCAGAAATATAATAATTGGTAATGAAAAACTAAGTTTGCTATGTGGACAGAATTAACCTGTAAACATTTCGGGTTAGCCTACATGGCAGTGTAAAAATTAAGTCTCAATAATACACTGTTATAGCGTAAAATGAATACAGATGTATGGTTCAGTGACAGAATAGCAATAATCACATTACTTAACAGTTGAATAGTTTTCTAAGTAGGATCTCCTGTTGCACCGAAATTGCTTAGTCACATGCCAAACAGCAGATTATATTTCTTGATGCCTAGAAATACAGACGGATACAGAAATGTTTTCCTTGCAAAACTGTTATTGTATGATTGGCAGCAGGCCAGAGCTCTCTCTGCTAGAGATTGTGGATCAAAGTGGCAAATCCCTTAGCATTTATGAGTCTGACTAACATGCACAGTGAGTTCAAGTTCATTGATCAGCTTTGTTGGCTGAGTTACGGTATACTGAGTGTCTGAGTATCTCTGACCATACAGCCTGGCCCGTATATTATGCAATCGATATTATAATTGTAAAATCAATCATATAATCTTAAACATGGTCTAGGCGGGAACATTAGGAAGAGAAACTGCTGCTCCTTTTGATGTTACAATAGATTCGATATTCTAATGTCTAATTATAATGTTGAGGTAGTGTATGGTCAGTTTTAAGCTGCCCACACTTAAATAACTGCACCAATGTACTTCCCAAATAAAACCCAATCAGGAAGTAGCAATCAAATGTCAGCTTTAAATCTCTTTAAGATTGCGGCCATGGATGGAATCATCAGAGCATTTTATGACAGGTCTACTAGGCAGTCTATCGAACAGAAGGTACACACGGGTCTGTTGTACCAATCAAATTGTTCCCTGCTGTGTATTTGAACATTTTTGAACACTTTCTACCCAGCAGATTATCAAATAGAAGGGCGTACAGGGGGTCAGCTTTTTGATTGAATTGAAGGAAAAAAATCTTCAAATATGGCATCTGAAGCATCTTACATTTTAGCTGTTGTAGTGCCTTATTATATAATCCACCCCTTCATTGGATTCCAGTGGAGTCCGCTTGTAAATAATAAACTTGTAATCGGTGTGCTACTACGTAGTAGCTTGCCGATTATAACTTACTGGTAGTATAAGTAGGTTCCCCTCTCATCTACAGAAAATAGGCAGTCCTCTGCACTCTATCCAAGCCTGGGTGCTTAAAAGACCCTCAAAGTTGAGGGTCGTACTCCAATAAAGAATAATATTTTATTTGTGACCACACATCATATCACACAACGTTTCGGGGGGCAATTAACGTGCCTCCTCAGATGAGGAAGGCACGTCTGAATGGGGATAAAAATCGTGGGGGTGTGAGTATTTGGCATTTGTGGGGGGCAGTTATCTCTCAGTGGCCAAGAATGTTTTTAAATGAGGGGTGGATTATAATAAATATGTACCCCCTAAAAAAGTAATTTGAATATTAGATGTCACTTTGTGCCCTTTATAAAAGCACTCTAAAAATTCTAATATCCTTATAATTTACAGTATCTGCTATATAAACTCTTCTGCTGTGAGCAGTTTTGCTGTAACTGGAATAGTGGCAGTTGGTATGTGTAAATTGCATGGTAGGAAAGTCCCTCTCCCAGTTTTTCCTCATAGTGATTACCGAGCATGCTTGCCCTAACATTTAGTCAGGGAGAGCAAAACAAGTACTGGATTAAACACATAGAGCAACACGCTTCAGAGTAAAGGTGGCCACACACTATTAAACATTGCAATTTAAACATTGAAATAGCGTTAACAAATGTTATTAAGTTGTGTTAATCTAGTGTGTCGTTGGACAACTCTCAACAGTATAGAATGCATCTATGTATATATACTGTATATGCAACTAGCATTGTAGGGTTTTCTTTTGTCCATAAAACATGAAATTCCCTGACTTCTACAAATAATAGATTGCTACTTACTTTTAATGTCAAAATCAGTTTGTCTAGCCTAGATCTAGTGCGATGTATATATATTTCCATTAAGAGGTGTCTACTAATATCAGTGTACAACTGAAAGTTTAGTGTATTGTTAAATCAGATCTGTAGCGATTGAAGGACAGTTGGTAGAAAGAAAGAAAATTAGCAGCTCCCTGGTCTTTGGAGATAAGATGCTGTTGCCAAGCAAACTAAAACTTTAGAAAAATCACTGGCTTTATATAGATTTCAAATGGAGTCATAGGTCCTCAAAGTAAAAAATAATTTCCAAAGCTTCAGGTTAAAAAGATTTAAAATATCTGCTGTTTTTAGAAAGTTAATAGTCTGGGTTAGTGAGTGCTTTGGATGTTTCAATACATGATAAATATAAAGTGAACACGTCTGCTTTTTGTATTCCCTATAGCATTATGTATGGGTGTGGGTTTGTATGTACAGGGCAACTGGATTTTCCTCTGGTTGTCATAGGTCAAACTAGGGCACAAGTACAGTAGTATATTAGGGTGTGTGCTGTCTGGAAGTAAGGGTCACCAGGGTTTCTTTGCATACAGAAAGGGT
The DNA here is from genome assembly GCA_019447015.1 of Hymenochirus boettgeri. Lineage (NCBI taxonomy): Eukaryota > Metazoa > Chordata > Amphibia > Anura > Pipidae > Hymenochirus > Hymenochirus boettgeri. Next base: position 53,653,215 of record CM033470.1, on the reverse strand, counting down.
GTGACAGCTCATCCTTTACTTCTGAATGTTTATGATGAAAGACAAAATACAGAGATATACCTATGTTCATTTTCAAAAAAGGACCTAGCAGTTAATTAGGTTCACCCAACCCACAGCTTGTGTCCAGGGCTTGACCATTTGGAAGGCACGCTCTACAAGAATTGTGCCTTTCCATTCGCCATGTCCTGCACTTTCCTAGACCCGACCAGTGATCAGAACTACTAAGGAAGATTGCCAGCAAGTATACATTTGTGTTGCTATTAACGGCTTAATCTATCAGAAATATGGCCACCTTTACTCAGGTAGAGGGGAGAGATTCTTTTGAATGCAATGGGATAATAAGTCAGATAGGGCCTTTTGACCCAAAGTGGCTCCTCAAGGGTAATGGGAACTTCCATGGGGACCTATAACCATACATGACCTGTCACTAGTCACTGCACAAAAACCACAGATGTCTTTATCTGACACAGCTGTTAGAGTATAATGAAAGCAATTGGCCTGAATTATTTGACAGATAAATAGTCCAGTTCCTTTTTAATACACTGGCATATCAGGAGAATATAAAGGAGAGAGCAATGCCATCCACATTTCTAGCAGCATTTGTACAATGCTGGAGAAAATAAATGGAGCTAAAATTCCTAGAAACTAATGCTTAGAATTTTCTCCAGTTCAAAGTAGGGTCAGGCTATTTAGTTGCCTTGAATATAACTATTGAAGATGTTTTGTTCTGGCCATACACTGGGAAACTTACCTCCTGGCACCTAGCTGCTTGGCCCAACGGTGTTTTGATTGACATTCAATTGCAATATAAATGGGCCAGTATAAGGAACATTGGGGGGTAAAACAAAGAGGTCCTAGATAGTGGATATAGAATGTGGCATCTGTTTAATATCCACTAAGTGTATGCCCAGCATTAACTGCATTTCCAATTAAGAAACTACCTGCAAGTAAAAGAGTAAATCAAGCTGCTAACTGTAACATGGAAATTACCCAGAAGTCTCAGTCCTTTATTTGCATATGTAAAAGCTCTGTAGCCTTAAACTCTCCCTATCCTTTTTGATTTCTTAGTAACATCTCTTGATAGGCACTTCACATTGCATATAGCTCATGGAATATTGTTAAAGCCTCTTTGAAGGTAAATGATTTTGGTTACCATAATAACATGGAAATTAACTGTAAGCCTTGCTTCCTTAATTAAAAAAAAAACACATTATCAGGACAATTGTGAACTTTTGTTTGGCTGGGGGAGGATTACGGCTTAAGGGAAAACGTGTAGTTCCGCTAAGTTGGTTTTGGAAAACATTGATTAGAAGAATAACAAACACTGACGTAGTGAGTCCAGACAGTTTATTAGGTGACCAGCTAGATCAAAGGTGAAAGACCAGATGACATGGCAAAAAGGGTAGTACAGATGAAGCAGCATGATAATCCAGATGCTGACACTATTTATGATACCAGGTTGCTGATTCTGATTTGGTTTACAGTTAAGGGCAATTTCCATACTGCCTGGGGATGTTCTTTTGTTGTTGGTATCTGACTTTACTGACTGTGGCTGCTAATAACAAGAAGCTTCAGGTTTTGCTTTGTGGTTCATGTTTCCCGTAAATGATTCATCAACAGAAATACTCAGTAGTTTTATGGTTTAAAGGAAAATTAAAGGACAACTCCACCCCCATAAGAACATCTTTTAGAAAGAATGTCCTCTTTAAAATATGTTGATATATCATAGTTTGTCCTATGAATTCATTATTGTATCCCTGCTATGCTTCTGGATGCCTCATGGAAACTGAGCAATTTAGAAACCTGTACTGAGCCTGGGCATGCTCAGAAGAGGCAGACAGGGGATTAACATTCAGTCATTGGCTGTGATGTCAACTGTGAAATCCATAACTGACAGTTGCTAAGTGGAAGAACCAGGAAGCAGAAACAGGGGAAACAGGACATTTTGCTGGATTTCACGTTAGATTTCAGATTTCAAACTATTACCGTTTAGGGTTTTGGCGGGTGATTTACCTGTATGTAAGTTTTCATTTTGGGGCTGGACTTGCCCTTTAAACTTACATTCCTTGCTCCCCTCCACTTATGTCCAAAAAACCCATGGAGAAGACCTAAACCGCTAAATCCTCACCCCTGCTTACGTGTCTCTGCCTGGGATCTGGCCAATGGGGAGGTGAACTTCATGCAGAGCACGACTTCCCATTGGATTTGTCACTGACAGCCCGTGGGGGGGAGTTTGACCGAAGCAGCAAGGGAAAGTATAGGTAAGTATATCTGGAGATATCTGGACTCTACTTGTCCTTTAAAGGGTATCTCCACTGGTAAAATGCATTTTTTGTATTCACTTTTATTGAAGAACAGGAGGTAAAGAGCTGTGCCTTACCTCCTGTTCTTGAATGAAACATGCAGGAGCCAGGAACAAAGTTAGAGAACTTACCTGATCTCTCGCTCCTCTGCCGTGTCCTATGACAGGTCCTGACGGAGTAGTATGTGATGCGCATGTGCATCTTTAATGTGCCAAGGCCCGCACTGTATTTTCCTCTGCTGTGGGTAGGTAAACGCTGGTAGACCAGCTGGGGCATGTGATATGCTTTGTCCAATTGGCTAAATTTTCACTTGTTTGCAATATGTACTTATCTGGTCTCTTTGCTGCTCTGTATATTGATGCTACTGCAAAGCATTTGTCCAACCATGAAATACATCAAAACTATATTCATATAGGACCCAAAAAGAAAAAAGAGGAGGATTAAATACAATATTATATAAAATCCATAAATGCAGGTGGCTATTAGGTATTAAGATAAACACTCACTTAAACATGAGCATGGTCCAGGTTCTATGCCCCAGACCTCTCTATATGCGTTTGTCCAATAAGTTTAGGATGGAGTATATGAATATATCAACTCCCACTTGAACATATAACACAGGGTTATCCGATAAAAGTTCTTATTGTTAAAAATGGTGGGAATACGATATAATACACAATTTTCCCAAGAGACACTGGTGCACACCGGAAAGAAAACACACAGCAAGTCTTCAAATCAAACAGGTGAACACAACTTTACTTGAATAACTTTAACATAGTTATTCAAGTAAAGTTCCCCGTAGGGGAAAAAAAGTCCCCCTGTGTGTACCCACCTTTAAGACTTTTGACAGGTGTTAAGCAGGCTTACACATAACAATATGATCATATGATATAAAACATGATAGAAACATCCAATTACTTAGGCGAGCCATACACAGACCAATCCCGATCATATGGCAATAAATTGTTTTCCTAACTCCTGAAAATCCTGAAAAACTCCATAAGCGATTCGACGCTTGTACAATACCGTACGACCAGGAATTGTATCGTGTGAGAGAGTGTGGAAAATTTCAATTAGAGAAAGGATTATTGTAACGCTTGGCTTATCACCCAATGATCTCCCTAGGTGGATGGCTCTCTTTACATGTGGAGAGCAGTTTATTTGTTAAACAAATGGCAGTCTGTACCACTATCCTGTGTATGGAAACTACCAGCTGGTAAGTAAGGTTCCCAAGTCCTGTATCTCATCATATTCCAACATTATTATAATGGATTATAACAAGAATTGCACTGCCAAAGGGAAAATTCATAATCTCTAAAACTGCCAGAAATCAGGCAGCAACAGTGACATGTTGTCTTACCATGTATAGTAAATTTCCATAGCCCAAGTTTAATTGTACTGTAAAAATAAAATTTTCTCTGGCAGTGCTCTCCCAGCAGTCTGGATTTTAGCATCAACATTCAGCGAATACATAAATGTGTCTAGCCTTCCATCCTACAGCTGTTCATTAACCACAACCACAACATCCCTCACCATCTGAAGGCCCATGTGCTGTTCACATAATGCAGCTATTAGTAATATCAGTTACAGGGACATATATATATATTTATAAATCAGAAGCAAGTGATGTTGATAGTTAAAGTGCAGAAAATTGACTCCCAAAAATTCCCATTCCCAGATAGGTAGGAATGTCTGGTAGTATGAGTGGTGAGCTGTCAAAGTTTTGTTTGTGCAGTGTCTCAGGTCACCATTCATTGCTATGTGCATGCATAATTATCTCTTTAACATTAGAGACAGGGGAAACAGTTACACCCTGGATGCACAGCAATGAGTGGTGAGTTTACTACTTGTCTACCAGCCACCACATGTCAGATTGTTGGCCAAAGTAGCCATTTGTGGGCAAACTCTGGCCAGCATAATTGCCCTTGTCTAAGTACCTTAATCAGGATCTTCTTTAGCCCAGTCCAGCACATTATGTGATCCAGAAAATCTATGTTTTTGCAGATTTTACCTTAATTTATACTATAGCAATGTCCTGTGCATGAATAGAAGTTTCGTTGGTGAAAGTTTCCTCACTTGCCATTCTGGGCTTGGAGACATTATCAACATAAGTACAATTGAACCAGGACCACAGTGTGGCAAGATTGATGGAATATCGAAACAGTAATGATCTACATAAATATTGTTTTAGGAAAGATTTATGCAAATGGATTGTAATCATTTTATCCCTTTTCAAGTCATTAAAAAAGCACATTAGTGCATAAATACAATGCCAAATAAAGGTATCTGTCTACTGGTGGATTTTCTGTGGCATTCAATAATTTCCAGAGTGGATTCTATATAATGATTATTTTAGCCCAAACAATAATGCATCAGAATAGCCTCTCAGTGTGTTATCTGTGCCTGCCACTCCCTGCCCCTCTTAGAGGACTTTGGCATGCACAGTGGAGCTCCCCCCCCCCCCCCCCCATTGATCCTTCAGCACTGCACCCGCCTCCTTTACAAAAAAAAATTAACTTATTTCAATGTAGGGCAAGCCCCTCACCAACCCTAAAAGCTAGTTTTAAAACTGGCCCCTGAAATGTACTTATCCGACCTCGTTCACTTGGCTCCCTCTGCTTACCAGCAGCTGCGGCAGTGATTGTCTGACTCTCATTCACAGATGCGGCAGCCAGTCAGGCCCCTTCTGCTACTTCTGGGAGCAGAGGAGGCAGTGACCAAGGAAATGAAGGTGGGTAGGTACAATTAAGCTTCGTACACACGTTGGATAATTGTCGTATGATGCAGCCGACGAACGAGCAATCACATGATATTCGTATGAAATTATAGCATCAACGATCGTCAAAGACCAACGACCTTTGTCTGTGTGTGTAGAATAGACCAACCAGTTGACATTAGTCGACGGTCTGTGTGTGTGTGTAGAATAGACCAACCAGTCAGATCACACAGACAGCAGTACAGACAGATCATCACACATTCTGCGCATGCACTAAAGGAACACGCGTGTCGGACGTTTCCCAGGCAGGCAGTCACTGAAAGTGGGCGGACCTGCACCATCAACAGCATTCAGGGAGGAACTCATTGGATACTCATTGGTACATTTCCACCTTACACATATCTATCCTTACAACCCAGCTGACTTTTATCAGTGGAGATACCCTTTAAGAATGTTGGTGCCTGAATGCAATATTACAATACCTGTCTGCTAACTCTCTCTTTGACCACCTCCAGTCAGGCTTCTGCCCTAACCACTCCACGGAAACTGCCCTCACTAAAGTGACCAACGATCTACTTAGTGCTAAATCTAAAGGTCACTACTCTTTGCTCATTTTTCTTGATCTGTCCTCTGCTTTTGATACTGTTGATCACCCTCTACTTCTTCAGATCCTGGCCTCCTTAGGTATCCAGGACATTGCATTTTCTTGGCTATCCTCCTATATCTCTGGTAGGACCTTTAGTGTTTTTCACTCTGAAATTAGCTCCACTACTCGCCCCCTCCCTGTGGGGGTCCCGCAAGGCTCAGTACTCTGTCCTCTTTTCTCCATTTACATCTATGGCCTTGGACAACTCATTAGTTCATTTGGGTTCCAGTATCACCTGTATGCGGACGATACCCACATTTACATCTCTGCCCCAGATCTCCCCACGCTGACATCCCAGGACCCCGACTGCCTTAGTGCCATCTCTGCCTTCATGTCCTCCCACTTCCTCAAACTAAACATGGACAAGACTGAACTTGTCTTTTTCCCACCCTCATGATCTGCTTCCGTCCCTAGTCTTACTATTAATATTAACAACACACCTATATCCCCATCTCCTCATGTCCGCTGCCTGGGAATAACGCTAGATTCTGATCTTTCCTTTAAACCTCATGTCAATTCGCTTGCCAACTCCTGTCGGCTCCAACTCAAAAACATCTCCCGCATTCAACTCTTCCTCTCGAAGCAAGCTACAAAAATCCTAGTCCATGCCCTAATCCATTTCCCGGCTAGACTACTGCAACACACTCCTATGTGGTTTACCAAACATCTCCCTGGCATCTCTTTAATACACTCTCAATTCTGCTGCCCGGTTCATTAATTTCTCTTCTCGCTTCTCTATTGCCTCTCCTCTCTGTCAGTCCCTCCACTGGTTGCCCATCACGCAAATGATCCAGTTCAAGCTGCTTACCCTATCCTATAAAGCATTATCCAATACAGCCCCTCCATATATCTCGGAACTGATCCAGCGATACCGTCTCAGGCGCAACCTCCGATCTGCAAACAATACCCTCCTCTTATCCACCCTGGTCACCTCTTCCCATGCCCGCATTCAGGACTTTACTCATGCTGCCCGTCTGCTCTGGAACTCCCTTCCTGTGTCTGTCCGTCACTCACCATCCCTTAACACCTTCAAACGTAACCTTAAAACCTACCTCTTTAGGCAAGCATATAACCTGGCCTAAACATTAACCATCTGACTACCCAATGTGATCCAACCCGCCTTTCATACTCCACTGCCAATCTGTTTACAGCCTACTGATTCCCGCAACCTAATGTCTCACCCCTCTATCCTCTAGTCTGTAAGCTCTTTGGGCAGGGTCCTCTTTCCTATTGTATCACGGTATTGCTGTAAGAAACTCCTCACTATGTTTTCTTATATTATGAATTACCTGTGTATGTAATAAGTATGACTTTGTATAACATGTATTACCCTGTATGTAATGTATGACTATGTAATTGTAAAGCGCCATGGAAGATGTTGGCATTATATAAATCAATAATAATAATAACAAGGATCTATGTTAATCTTTGCTGTAGGTTCCTTGAACTCTCCAATGTTACAACATTTTTTTATACAGGAGAATCAACATTCCAACTTATTTTTAACCAGGTAAATAAAATGATTCCAATCGATTTTCTAACGCATTTGATCACCATTTTTGGTCCATTTTTGTCAAAACACTTAATTCAAGTTTATGGAAGAGCATAAAAAAGCATCCAGAAGTGGACACAAACACCCATAATCCCCTGGGAAACACAAACGCATGTAAAAGCAGATACAAGTGAACACAAGCGGATGGCTAAAGTGCAGAGAAACGCACTGTTAGTGCTGAGTGGCATTTGCTTTAATAATACACAGCAGTAATGTCTCCACCATTCTTCTCTGCTCCTACTGGACAGTCAGTATGCACAAATCAAAGTGTCCCTTGTAGTATGCAAGTGTCCAAGGCTTGTTTCATAAGTAGGCTGAAATCTTTGAAAACGAATGCCTTGGAGGGGCATTGACACTTTACTGATTTAGTTCAATCTGTAAAACAGGAAATTAAAAAGGTTGAAATGCTTTGCCCTGCCTTTTGTTTGCAAATCTCCAGCTGTTTGTTTAACCAACAGTACACTGGGCAAGACTGCACAAGCACATCAAACATACATTGTAAATCCAGCTAATTTTACGTTTAGTAGACATCTGCACACATCTGTAGTTAGTCTGACCTGCATTTTGGGGTCAGCCAATTGTCTGTTTAGTTAGCTCCTTCCATATCCTGTATGACAAAAATAGAAAGAGAAGCAGAAGGGCAAAGCAATGTCCTGGTGTTCATTTTATCAGTTTGCATTTATTTATTGAATTATTATGTCTTTGTTGTTTTATTTGCAGTAGATTCTTCTGGATTATTCATCCTTCACACCCATATCCCAGTTATTTTACAAACTATCCATCAACCAAAATGATCTCTTGAATGCAATGATTTGCCAGGAAGCAAAATTCTTTCCAGTAGCAAATCAAATAGAAGCCACTGTCACACACACAGTATTCTAAACACAATGAGGCAGTTAGCTGGTTGCTTTTTGGTGTTTTTTAACCCTTTCCCTGCCACAGATCGTATATTCACGATCTGTGCAGAGAATGCTTTAACTGCCACAGATCGTGAATATACGATCTGTGGCTTCCCTTCACCTAAAAAAAAATTGGCCCCCGCTACGGGCGATCGGGGGGCAGCATTCAACTGCCCCCCTAGCCCCCTCGATCCCCCCTCGGTTGCGTCCAAATCCGAGGGGGGGATCGGGAGTTACGGTACCTTTTTGCCGTGACCGTATAGGGAGATGGCTGGTCCCACGTGGAGCTTGTCCGGATCCGGAAAGGAAGACCCCGGTGACTTCGCGAGACTTCCTCCTTCACCGGGGTCTTCCTTGAAAGTGGTAAGAGGCTGCCCCTGGTGGTCTAGTGGAGGTACTGCAGCTTGATCTCCATTTAGATCATGCTGCTGTACCTGTATAGAAAAAGCTGTCAAGCTGACAGCTTTTCTATACATTTTGTGAATGGAACTCAAAGTTCCATTCACAAATAGGATTTTTTCTAAGTCTTTGCTACTTAGCGAAGACTTAGAAAAAAAATGGGGACAGAGATCAAAATTTGGTGATCACTTCTGATCACCAAATTATTGATCTTTGTCAATGAATGAAAAATCACTTCCTGGAAAATGATTTCCGGGAAGTGATTTTTCCGATCGGATTTCGAATTGGAAAATTCGATGATCATCTTTGGGAATGATCAAAAAAAAAAAAAAGGGGAAATGCACACAAAAAAAATCTTAAAGTGATACACACACCTTTTTTTTTTTTTTTTACCCTAAAACTATAAATTAGCAAAAAACGTTGTCTTCTCCAAGCTTCCCAATGTCCCCGGTGATATCGGTAAAGTAAACGCGGATCATATATTTGTTGGATTTCAAGGGAAACTAAGCCTATTTTAGTAGGAAATTTTGCAGAGGTACCAAAAAAAGACCGTATTTATTTTTTAGGATCAGTAAAGTGTGCAAAAACTTGTGTGACTCTCCGTACTAACTGGTTTTCCACTAAAAGGGGGAGTGGGGATAGGGGTGGGGGTGGGTTGTGGCATTTTTTAATTTTTTCTTGTAATTGCAATTGCGCATGGATCCCATTTGAGCTAGTTGGTGGCCCCGTCTCTGTTTGCACCCACCCTTATGGCATACCGTTTGATTCAGGACATGTGGGAGATTGCCGTTTAGTGGGTTTTTTACTTGCCAAGTGGGTTTAGGTAGGATTTCAACCATTGAGTCCTCTTATTTTATTTTTCCACAAAATCTCCTAAAAGCACGGAGTTCTATGGATAACAGCGCCTGGAATTCTTCATGTATATACGAAAGCATGATACCACCACGTAGCTGAAGGTGTGTAGCTTCCAAAAATATATAGTTTGTGGGGGGTATTTCCAAGTTGATTAGGCTGTTCAAATTACAGAACACTTTGATTTTTTTCTTGTAATTGGACTTGTGCATGCGTCCAATTTGAGCTAGTTGGTGGCCCCGTTTCTGTTTGCACCCACCCTTATGGCATACCGTTTGATTCAGGACATGTGGGAGATTGCCGTTTAGTGGGTTTTTTACTTGCCGAGTGGGTTTAGGTAGGATTTCAACCATTGAGTCCTCTTATTTTATTTTTTCACAAAATCTCCTAAAAGCACGGAGTTCTATGGATAACAGCGCCTGGAATTCTTCATGTATATACGAAAGCATGATACTACCAACGTACTGAAGGTGTGTAGCTTCCAAAAATATATAGTTTGTGGGGGGTATTTCCAAGTTGATTAGGCTGTTCAAATTACAGAACACTTTGATTTTTTTCTTGTAATTGGACTTGTGCATGCGTCCAATTTGAGCTAGTTGGTGGCCCCGTTTCTGTTTGCACCCACCCTTATGGCATACCGTTTGATTCAGGACATGTGGGAGATTGCCGTTTAGTGGGTTTTTTACTTGCCGAGTGGGTTTAGGTAGGATTTCAACCATTGAGTCCTCTTATTTTATTTTTCCACAAAATCTCCTAAAAGCACGGAGTTCTATGGATAACAGCGCCTGGAATTCTTCATGTATATACGAAAGCATGATACCACCACGTAGCTGAAGGTGTGTAGCTTCCAAAAATATATAGTTTGTGGGGGGTATTTCCAAGTTGATTAGGCTGTTCAAATTACAGAACACTTTGATTTTTTTCTTGTAATTGGACTTGTGCATGCGTCCAATTTGAGCTAGTTGGTGGCCCCGTTTCTGTTTGCACCCACCCTTATGGCATACCCCGGCTTTTAGGAGATATTTGTGAAAAAATAAAATAAGAGGACTCAATGGTTGAAATCCTACCTAACCCATCGGCAAGTAAAAAACCCACTAAACGGCAATCTCTCACATGTCCTGAATCAAATGGTATGCCATAAGGGTGGGCGCAAACAGAAACGGGGCCACCAACTAGCTCAAATTGGACGCATGCACAAGTCCAATTACAAAAAAAAATCAAAGTGTTCTGTAATTTGAACAGCCTAATCAACTTGGAAATACCCCCCACAAACTATATATTTTTGGAAGCTACACACCTTCAGCTACGTGGTAGTATCATGCTTTCGTATATACATGAAGAATTCCAGGCGCTGTTATCCTAGACTCCGTGCTTTTAGGAGATTTTGTGAAAAAATAAATAAGAGGACTCAATGGTTGAAATCCTACCTAAACCCACTCCAAGTAAAAACCACTAAACGGCAATCTCCCACATGTCCTGAATCAAACGGTATGCCATAAGGGTGGGTGCAAAAGAAACGGGGCCACCAACTAGCTCAAATTGGACGCATGCACAAGTCCAATTACAAGAAAAAAATCAAAGTGTTCTGTAATTTGAACAGCCTAATCAACTTGGAAATACCCCCCACAAACTATATATTTTTGGAAGCTACACACCTTCAGCTACGTGGTGTATCATGCTTTCGTATATACATGAAGAATTCCAGGCGCGTGTTATCCATAGAACTCCGTGCTTTAGGAGATTTTGTGGAAATAAAATAAGAGGACTCAATGGTTGAAATCCTACCTAAACCCACTTGGCAAGTAAAAAACCCACTAAACGGCAATCTCCCACATGTCCTGAATCAAACGGTATGCCATAAGGGTGGGTGCAAACAGAGACGGGGCCACCAACTAGCTCAAATGGGATCCATGCGCAATTGCAATTACAAGAAAAAATTAAAAAATGCCACAACCCACCCCCACCCCTATCCCCACTCCCCCTTTTAGTGGAAAACCAGTTAGTACGGAGAGTCACACAAGTTTTTGCACACTTTACTGATCCTAAAAAATAAATACGGTCTTTTTTTGGTACCTCTGCAAAATTTCCTACTAAAATAGGCTTAGTTTCCTTGAAATCCAACAATATATGATCCGCGTTTACTTTACCGATATCACCGGGGACATTGGGAAGCTTGGAGAAGACAACGTTTTTGCTAATTTATAGTTTTAGGGTAAAAAAAAAAAAAAAGGTGTGTGTATCACTTTAAGATTTTTTTTGTGTGCATTTCCCCTTTTTTTGGGGATCATTCCCAAAGATGATCATCAAATCATCTTAGGGAATGATACCGAACTTGGAATACGGGCATAAATGCCCGTTTTCCAATTCGAAATCCGATCGGAAAAATCACTTCCCGGAAATCATTTTCCAGGAATTGTTTTCATTCATTGAAAAGATCAATAATTTGGTGATCAGAAGTGATCACCAAATTTTGATCTCTGTCCCCATTTTTTTTCTAAGTCTTCGCTAAGTAGCAAAGACTTAGAAAAAATCCTATTTGTGAATGGAACTTGAGTTCCATTCACAAAATGTATAGAAAAGCTGTCAGCTTGACAGCTTTTCTATACAGGTACAGCAGCATGATCTAAATGGAGATCAAGCTGCAGTACCTCCACTAGACCACCAGGGGCAGCCTCTTACCACTTTCAAGGAAGACCCCGGTGAAGGAGGAAGTCTCGCGAAGTCACCGGGGTCTTCCTTTCCGGATCCGGACAAGCTCCACGTGGGACCAGCCATCTCCCTATACGGTCACGGCAAAAAGGTACCGTAACTCCCGATCCCCCCCGGATTTGGACGCAACCGAGGGGGGATCGAGGGGGCTAGGGGGGCAGTTGAATGCTGCCCCCCGATCGCCCGTAGCGGGGCCATTTTTTTTTAGTGAAGGGAAGCCACAGATCGTATATTCACGATCTGTGGCAGTTAAAGCATTCTCTGCACAGATCGTGAATATACGATCGTGGCAGGGAAAGGGTTAAAAAACACCAAAAAGCAACCAGCTAACTGCCTCATTGTGTTTAGAATACTGTGTGTGTGACAGTGGCTTCTATTTGATTTGCTACTGGAAAGAATTTTGCTTCTGGCAAATCATTGCATTCAAGAGATCATTTGGTTGATGGATAGTTTTAAAATAACTGGGATATGGGTGTGAAGGATGAATAATCCAGAAGAATCTACTGCAAATAAAACAACAAAGACATAATAATTCAATAAATAAATGCAAACTGATAAAATGAACACCAGGACATTGCTTTGCCCTTCTGCTTCTCTTTCTATTTTTGTCATACAGGATATGGAAGGAGCTAACTAAACAGACAATTGGCTGACCCCAAAATGCAGGTCAGACTAACTACAGATGTGTGCAGATGTCTACTAAACGTAAAATTAGCTGGATTTACAATGTATGTTTGATGTGCTTGTGCAGTCTTGCCCAGTGTACTGTTGGTTAAACAAAACAGCTGGAGATTTGCAAACAAAAGGCAGGGCAAAGCATTTCAACCTTTTTATTTCCTGTTTTACAGATGAACTAAATCAGTAAAGTGTCAATGCCCCTCCAAGGCATTCGTTTTCAAAGATTTCAGCCTACTTATGAAACAAGCCTTGGACACTTGCATACTACAAGGGACACTTTGATTTGTGCATACTGACTGTCCAGTAGGAGCAGAGAAGAATGGTGGAGACATTACTGCTGTGTATTATTAAAGCAAATGCCACTCAGCACTAACAGTGCGTTTCTCTGCACTTAGCCATCCGCTTTGTTCACTTGTATCTGCTTTTACATGCGTTTGTGTTTCCCAGGGGATTATGGGTGTTTGTGTCCACTTCTGGATGCTTTTTTATGCTCTTCCATAAACTTGAATTAAGTGTTTTGACAAAAATGGACCAAAAATGGTGATCAAATGCGTTAGAAAATCGATTGGAATCATTTTATTTACCTGGTTAAAAATAAGTTGGAATGTTGATTCTCCTGTAAAAAAAATGTTGTAACATTGGAGAGTTCAAGGAACCTACAGCAAAGATTAACATAGATCCTTGTATTATTATTTTGATTTATAATGCCAACATCTTCCATGGCGCTTTACAATTACATAGTCATACATTACATACAGGGTAATACATGTTATACAAAGTCATACTTATTACATCACAGGTAATTCATAATATAAGAAAACATAGTGAGGAGTTTCTACAGCAATACCGTGATACAATAGGAAAGAGGACCCTGCCCAAAGAGCTTACAGACTAGAGGATAGAGGGGTGAGACATTAGGTTGCGGGAATCAGTAGGCTGTAAACAGATTGGCAGTGGAGTATGAAAGGCGGGTTGGATCACATTGGGTGTCAGATGGTTAATGTTTAGGCCAGGTTATATGCTTGCCTAAAGAGGTAGGTTTTAAGGTTACGTTTGAAGGTGTTAAGGGATGGTGAGTGACGGACAGACACAGGAAGGAGTTCCAGAGCAGACGGGCAGCATGAGTAAAGTCCTGAATGCGGGCATGGGAAGAGGTGACCAGGGTGGATAAGAGGAGGGTATTGTTTGCAGATCGGAGGTTGCGCTGAGACGGTATCGCTGGATCAGTTCCGAGATATATGGAGGGGCTGTATTGGATAATGCTTTATAGGTAGGGTAAGCAGCTTGAACTGGATCATTTGCGTGATGGGCAACCAGTGGAGGGACTGACAGAGAGGAGAGGCAATAGAGAAGCGAGAAGAGAAATTAATGAACCGGGGCAGCAGAATTGAGAGTGTATTAAGAGATGCCAGGGAGATGTTTGGTAAACCACATAGGAGTGTGTTGCAGTCTAGCCGGAAATGGATTAGGGCATGGACTAGATTTTTGTAGCTTGCTTCGAGAGGAAGTTGAATGCGGGAGATGTTTTTGAGTTGGAGCCGACAGGAGTTGGCAAGCGAATGACATGAGGTTTAAAGGAAAGATCAGAATCAGCGTTATTCCCAGGCAGCGGACATGAGGAGATGGGGATATAGGTGTGTTGTTAATATTAATAGTAAGACTAGGGACGGAAGCAGATCATGAGGGTGGGAAAAAGACAAGTTCAGTCTTGTCCATGTTTAGTTTGAGGAAGTGGGAGGACATGAAGGCAGAGATGGCACTAAGGCAGTCGGGGTCCTGGGATGTCAGCGTGGGAGATCTGGGGCAGAGATGTAAATGTGGGTATCGTCCGCATACAGGTGATACTGGAACCCAAATGAACTAATGAGTTGTCCAAGGCCATAGATGTAAATGGAGAAAAGAGGACAGAGTACTGAGCCTTGCGGGACCCCCACAGGGAGGGGGCGAGTAGTGGGAGCTAATTTCAGAGTGAAAAACACTAAAGGTCCTACCAGAGATATAGGAGGATAGCCAAGAAAATGCAATGTCCTGGATACCTAAGGAGGCCAGGATCTGAAGAAGTAGAGGGTGATCAACAGTATCAAAGCAGAGGACAGATCAAGAAAAATGAGCAAAGAGTAGTGACCTTTAGATTTAGCACTAAGTAGATCGTGGTCACTTTAGTGAGGGCAGTTTCCGTGGATTGGTTAGGGCAGAAGCCTGACTGGAGGTGGTCAAAGAGAGAGTTAGCAGACAGGTATTGTAATATTGCATTCAGGCACCAACATTCTTAAAGGGTATCTCACTGATAAAAGTCAGCTGGTTTGTAAGGATAGATATGTGTAAGGTGGAAATGTACCAATGAGTATCCAATGAGTTCCTCCCTGAATGCTGTTGATGGTGCAGGTCCGCCCACTTCAGTGACTGCCTGCCTGGGAAACGTCCGACACGCGTGTTCCTTTAGTGCATGCGCAGAATGTGTGATGATCTGTCTGTACTGCTGTCTGTGTGATCTGACTGGTTGGTCTATCTACACACACACACAGACCGTCGACTAATGTCAACTGGTTGGTCTATTCTACACACACAGACAAAGGTCGTTGGTCTTTGACGATCGTTGATGCTATAATTTCATACGAATATCATGGTGATTGCTCGTTCGTCGGCTGCATCATACGACAATTATCCAACGTGTGTACGAAGCTTAATTGTACCTACCCACCTTCATTTCCTTGGTCACTGCCTCCTCTGCTCCCAGAAGTAGCAGAAGGGGCCTGACTGGCTGCCGCATCTGTGAATGAGAGTCAGACAATCACTGCCGCAGCTGCTGGTAAGCAGAGGGAGCCAGTGAACGAGGTCGGATAAGTACATTTCAGGGGCCAGTTTTAAAACTAGCTTTTAGGGTTGGTGAGGGGCTGCCCTACATTGAAATAAGTTAATTTTTTTTTGTAAAGGAGGCGGGTGCAGTGCTGAAGGATCAATGGGGGGGGGGGGGGGGGGGGGCTCCACTGTGCATCCAAAGTCCTCTAAGAGGGGCAGGAGTGGCAGGCACAGATAACACACTGAGAGGCTATTCTGATGCATTATTGTTTGGGCTAAAATAATCATTATATAGAATCCACTCTGGAAATTATTGAATGCCACAGAAAATCCACCAGTAGACAGATACCTTTATTGGCATTGTATTTATGCACTAATGTGCTTTTTTAATGACTTGAAAAGGATAAAATGATTACAATCCATTTGCATAAATCTTTCCTAAAACAATATTTATGTAGATCATTACTGTTTCGATATTCCATCAATCTTGCCACACTGTGGTCCTGGTTCAATTGTACTTATGTTGATAATGTCTCCAAGCCCAGAATGGCAAGTGAGGAAACTTTCACCAACGAAACTTCTATTCATGCACAGGACATTGCTATAGTATAAATTAGGTAAAATCTGCAAAAACATAGATTTTCTGGATCACATAATGTGCTGGACCTGCTAGAAAAGATCCTGATTAGGTACTTAGACAAGGGCAATATGCTGGCCAGAGTTTGCCCACAAATGGCTACTTTGGCCAACAATCTGACATGTGGTGGCTGGTAGACAAGTAGTAAACTCACCACTCATTGCTGTGCATCCAGGGTGTAACTGTTTCCCCTGTCTCTAATGTTAAAGAGATAATTATGCATGCACATAGCAATGAATGGTGACCTGAGACACTGCACAAACAAAACTTTGACAGCTCACCACTCATACTACCAGACATTCCTACCTATCTGGGAATGGGAATTTTTGGGAGTCAATTTTCTGCACTTTAACTATCACATCACTTGCTTCTGATTTATAATATATATATATGTCCCTGTAACTGATATTACTAATAGCTGCATTATGTGAACAGCACATGGGCCTTCAGATGGTGAGGGATGTTTGGGTGTGGTTAATGAACAGCTGTAGGAGGATGGAAGGCTAGACACATTTATGTATTCGCTGAATGTTGATGCTAAAATCCAGACTGCTGGGAGAGCACTGCCAGAGAAAATTTTATTTTTACAGTACAATTAAAACTTGGGCTATGGAAATTTACTATACATGGTAAGACAAACATGTCACTGTTGCTGCCTGATTTCTGGCAGTTTTAGAGATTATGAATTTCCCTTTGGCATGGCAATTCTTGTTATAATCCATTATAATAATGTTGGAATATGATGAGATACAGGACTTGGGAACCTTACTTACCAGCTGGTAGTTTCCATACACAGGATAGTGGTACAGACTGCCATTTGTTTAACAAATAAACTGCTCTCCACATGTAAAGAGAGCCATCCACCTAGGGAGATCATTGGGTGATAAGCCAAGCGTTACAATATATCCTTTCTCTAATTGAAATTTTCCCACTCTCTCACACGATACAATTCCTGGTCGTACGGTATTGTACAAGCGTCGAATCGCTTATGGAGTTTTTCAGGATTTTCAGGAGTTAGGAAAACAATTTATTGCCTATGATCGGGATTGTCTGTGTATGGCTCGCCTAAGTAATTGGATGTTTCTATCATGTTTTATATCATATGATCATATTGTTATGTGTAAGCCTGCTTAACACCTGTCAAAAGTCTTAAAGGTGGGTACACACAGGGGACTTTTTTTCCCCTACGGGGAACTTTCTTGAATAACTATGTTAAAGTTATTCAAGTAAAGTTGTGTTCACCTGTTTGATTTGAAGACTTGCTGTGTGTTTTCTTTTTTTCACTCATTCCACTTCACATCGATCTCTGACTTTTTGTGCACTGGGTTTATGAGAGTATTTTTGTTGTTATTCTCTCACAGCTACTAAAAAACCTACCATTAAAATAATGGACTGGTCATTTCTTGTCAAAGGGCAAATGTACAAAACCAGCAGAAGACCTTTAGCTTGTAAGCTCTTCAGGGAGGTCATGATGTGAATGGATAATTATGTTCAAACCATATAAGAAATAAATGCACTTTTCTGCTATAGGAAATTACTGCAGATACCCTTTCCTCTTCTACAGTTGGCTCTGTTTCTCTCAGTATTTTCCCTCCATTAGCATTGCATTTCCATTCGTGTCAATTAATTCCCGCCTGTCCCTTTAGTTGTCTCAAAATAGTCCCGGAACTTAATTTTTGCAGCAGCTGTAAAGTAGAGTAAAAGAGTAAAGAGTTTTACTTTCTATAAATGACTGAATCCCCTCTCTGCTTCTATGTGTTACATGTATTTCAAGAAGGAATGAATATGACCTAGCAATTGCTTGTTATATGATTCAGAAAAAATGTACCCTTCCCCCCATATATTATATTAATTTATGCCTAGTTTAGCATTGAATAGCAGACTAATAACGGTTGCCAATGAGTGTCAGCTGAGACACATGGTGATCCATCATTCAGTTCTGCTTCTAGGAAAAAACAAGCCCAATGAGCATGCCAGTTTTGGTCGGAACATACAGTACAGTGTCACTGTCTTAGTCACAGTCTTAGAGACCTGGTGCTGGCCCCCTAAAATCCCACTTATTATTAGTGGAAATAGAAGGTTTATCAACACTTCATCAGCTTGTGGTTCATATGCTGAGCTCTAGTTAAGCAATATCCTTAAGGTCACAGGACTGGAACTACCCAGGATTTAAACCACTTGGTCCTCAAATCTGGGTTTACCTTTAATCACTGTTAATCTTAATTGAACAGCTGTCGAACATTCGATATAAACAGCAATTAAAAGGACAATTATAACCCCTACCCATTAAAATTATTAATAGTACCCAGGTGTAAGTAACCTAAAATGGTTTTTACCTTTCGGCCACATTGTCTGTGAAGTCAGTGGTCTGGGCACAAATAATGACCATAAGGACATTAAAAAAGAACTGTGGTCAAAAATGACTTTAGGTAAATGATAGGAATTGCTCTCCTGAGAGTTTTTGCAATTTATTTCCCTTGTTTATTTTACATAGTTTTAAAGTTATACATATGTGTGCGATATGGCAGGCAGATCACCAGGTCCCCTGCACTTCCTGCTTCCTGCTCTAAACCGGTCAGTCAATCTGCCTGTGTCTCCTCCCTTTGCAGCCCCCTGGTCCCTCCCACTCATGGACCCCATGGTCCCTCCAGTTGCAAGCCCCCCTTGGCCCATTCCCTTACAGCACCATGTGGCCCCGCCCACTCGGTGATGTGGCCCCGCCACTTACGGGTGCCTAAGCCTGCCCACTTGTGGGTGCTGTGGACCACTCTGATACCCCTCCTACTCCCCGAAAACTTGTGGGGAAACAGCCTTTTCAGGCAGAGTGAGAACTCTGCCTGAAAAGGCTGTTTTCTATAGTGAGAAAGAAGGGCTGGAGATTCCCTTACCTTCTCTGCAGCTGCAGGTCCTTCACACAGCAGAGAGAGGAGGGACTTCCTGTCTCCCTCACACACTGAGGGAGTCTGAGGCTGTGCTTGCCGGTGGCACTGTGCAGGAGAATGTCACATAGTCAGCCTCCCACCCATTAACTTTCTGGTCAGTCATTTCTTTATATCCTGGGCTGTGGAGCACGTAGAGAGGTGGTGGCTCATTTTAAAGGTAGGAAAATGGCCTTTCATTTAAACTCAACTTGTTGGAGACCACAGTTCCCCTTTAAAGAGTAACTTGGGTGTTTGATGTCAGGAATTATTCCCCATTTCTGGAAAGGCAATGCTAGACCTTAGAAGGCTTGCTGTATTTTATAAAGTATGTTTAGTACTTTCTCTAAATCAGACTAGAGACACTTTTATTCAACATATACTGTACATAAAAATAACATTTTAACAATAAGGTGGCTTTAAACCTCACTTAAGCCGCTGATGTTTAAAGGGGTGTTAATGCACACGGTAGAAGATTTGTTCTGCATGTTTTTTGAAGAGGAGTTGTTTCGTATTGGAGGTGCCAGTCGAGGGAATTGGACTCTCCCAAGGTGCTGGACCTGTGGTAGACAACAGGAAGGTAGGATACCATATTCAGTGGCTTTAAATCAGAGCATGAGAACTAAACCTACTCAAATCAATCTTGTTTGTTCACTGCCATCTGATTTAAAAAATAACAGCGGAAAGGACATAAGCTGGGTACACACAAACAATAATTTGGCCCGACCGAACGAAATTTCAGTTTTCGGTCAGTCAGGCCGAATTATTGTATGGTGGCTCCGACGATCACCGACCGTTCCTTCCTCCGAATCGGACGAAAGTATGATCGGACGGATCGGAAAACCATGACCGATCGTACAGTCCTCTATGGACCACACAATCGGTCACGGTAACTGTCGAAAAAATTGAACGGTCGATCAGGAGGAAAAATTGAAACGTGTGTACCTAGCTTTATGTATTAGAACACACTTTGCATATTTTAGGACAATAATTATAAAACAGGAATGGTCACACAGACATTGTAGTCCAATAGACAAGCAATGGTGGAGGTGAACTCTATCCAACGTGTGGGTGCAGGCACCTCGGGGGTCTTCCCTTAGGAACCAGCAGTATTACAGGAATCAAAAGACTGAGGGTCGCACTCCAAATAATAATTACATTTATGCGAACCACACATCACATGTAACACAACGTTTCAGGGGGATACCCCCTTCCACCCGAAATGTTGTGTTACGTATGATGTGTGGTTCACAAAAATTGATTATTATTTGAGTGCGACCCTCAGTCTTTTGATTCCTGTCACACAGACATTGCCCAATGTAGATAAGTAATGGGAAATGATTTCCGATGGATTTCATTGATAATTTTCTTTGGATAGAAAGTTACGGTACATTCCAAACACATAAAAAAATACTTGCAGGTATATATAAACCTGCAATAAACAATAAACTATTTAAAACAATGGTTATAACAGAGAGTATAAATGCACACACCTACGCACTTATAAACAGTGTGGCTCAAGCAAATCAGTTGTGTCGATTTTCCAAATCAAATGGTAACATATCCAAATAAGGGACAAGCAAGTTGAGCTGGCGTAAGTATTGCGTTTAAACTCTATGTCTAAATATTAAAACCCTGTAGTTATTTCAGCCTTCGAGTACAAAACAACAATATCTCCATAAGGTAACACGAGTGGGGAGATCTTCCTTAACTCTTGAACATTGGAAGTTAATACATTTTAAGGTTATTGGTTCGACAGTGTATACACCTAAGCCATCTAATATATGTGGGAATCCTTAAAGGGCATGTCCACCCTAAAAACAAACTTTTGGCATATGGTAGAACTTTATCTACCATTAAGTGATTATTCACTAAATTATTTCCAGCTAACCATCATTGATCCTTAGCTCATATATCACTCACAAAGAGATGTACAATTAGACATGAAAACCCAATAGGCCTGATCCACAACAAAGTGTATTGTTTATAAATGAATTGAATGAGTCATTCAAACGTTAACACTTCAGTGTTTCGGTCAGTCGGGCCGATTATTGTATGTCGCCTTTTTGTGGCTGCGACCGATCGCAGACCATTCGTTCAAATCGGACGAAAGAATGATCGTACAGGTCGTAAATTCACAAACGGTTGTGCGGTCCCTATGGACCACACAATGGTCGCACCTAACTGTCGGACACGGCTACTTTGCCGCGACTACAGTCCTTCCTCCTGGCCAGGAGAAAGGATTGTAAGTGTGTACCTAGCTTAATGCACTGAATATGGAACCCTCCACATCAAAGATTCTCCTACTTCACTTGCAACTGAACTACCAAATCACTAATCTGTCTGAATTACTACAGTTTCTAGCAACAGTAAGACTTGCCTTGTATTTTTTTGATGCAGAAACTGGCTGCTCCTAACAGATTTTGCCATGGTACATTTAAACCTTTTTACTTCCTCTTTAGCCAACATTTAAACCTCTTTCTCTGCATGTTACCCGATATTACCATTCTGCATTTTCCACTAATGCAATAGCCTTAATTTGATCTCCACATTAGACCAGTGTGGGTACAAGCTCGAAATCCTTGGATACCCTTAAGCTCATAACAAATTCCAGTTTCTACATCCCAATGCAAAAGAACAACAAAACAAAAGAATAGCATGCACTTTCCACTGAATATGCTAGTTAGTACAGATGAAATATTTGTAGCGCAGACCCTTCTGCTACAGCTTCTGCTAAAAATATTACCAGTCCGTGTCCTAATTTCCATTAGATTTGCTCTAGCAGTTTTACTTTGGTCATGTTTCACACATGAATCAATTAAATTGGCAAAATTATTGTGTATATAGTTTATTGTGTATGTGATTATTAATCAGTCAAGAGCTGGAAATAGGCTAACGTTGGCCTATCTATCCTTAGTTATGGTTTATGTTTCTTGGTTACTTCTAATGTTTTACATCTAGGTAAATTAGACCGGGGGTGATGGCATCTTTGTAGCCTGGGGCTCCCTCTCATACAAATGGGCTAGATGTCACAACTGCATTAAGGCTACTGAAAGGCTACTGACAAGTTCTTCTTTTAAAAAATAAAAACCGAATAGCAGGGAATAAAAACCAAATGCAAAATTTATTATAGTGATACAGGAATGTTCCTAATAAAACAGCACAGTGCAGATCCAAACAGTCAACAAAACACTATTCATAAAAGTACAAGAGATATAAGAATCTTCAGCAATAAATACCGGTATATATTACCTGTCCTAAGAGCTATGATCGCCAGCACGAGCAAGAGCACCAAAACCTCCAAAACCCCACAAGGATGCAACGGCCAGTCCAAACAACGGAACTCCTCCTCGCACGGACGAACAGATCAAATAGGTTCTAGATATAAACTAGCTACCTCGCTTTGGTAGTTCACACTCCCTAGACGGACTCACAACAGCCACAAGATGGTAGGACGCATGCCATTTAAAACCATCCAGTGAAGACAATACCTCCATTGTATCTCTTAAGTAAGACCTAGTATTAGCATTGGCTGTTTTAAGGTAAAAATCAACATTTTAGAGAGTGGGATGTGAGAATATTACCCCCGAAATTATGGGTCGTCCAGGCGGCTTAGATGCATTTTTGTGCATTTTAGGGAGGGTATTAAAGATGCAATATTCGGATTGTATTTAGAATAAACTTTTCTTCATTTGGGTTAATGTAAAAACCTAAATGTTTAAAAAATATACATAGCACCTAGTGTGCAAAGAGACATGACTAAGACAGGAATAGTAGGTCTCTTTAAATGTGGTATGTGTAAATTTGTACCTTTATGATAATTCTAAATCATTCTCTAATTACAGAGGGGGCAAAACTCCTTATAAAGAAGTTTTTGAATTGCAGGTCAAAAATTGTGGTGTATAGGATTATATGCCCTGTAATTTGAGGTATATTGGCAAAAAAATTAGGGCACTCCACGTTAGGATTAAAGAGCCTATTAGATTAGTTGAAAGAGGATGTTGCCCTTGGAAGTTTCACCAGCCTTTCTGCCTCCCCCTTTATGCACATTACCATAGAAGCATAATGCATCCTTTGAAGGTAGTATAAATTGTCATCGGACCAATTGGATGAATCGAATTCTTATAGGGGTGGCAATTGAATAACAAACTCTTGATGCTAGAGCAAAGGTATATTTTTAATTATAATACATCCTTTCCTGGTGGTTTAAATAATAGGATAGAGTTACATCCTTTTTGTAGAAATAGATCTATACCTTTTGCCGTTGGGATTTTATGGTTCACCCCCTGGTATCAACATTGGTTTGTCCCAAGGGTTTAAATAAGTCTACCAATTAAGTCTTGTCATGCCTGATGAAGTTTTTTCTTAAACGAAACGCGTAGCATGCTCTGGTCAGGGTTAATACCCTGTTGAACACTGTACTTTATTGGCTGTATTTTGCAACATTTTGATATTTGTATCTGTTTTATTAATTGATGATTGTGTTTTTATCACTAGTTGTTTCCTGTCCTAGCTGATGATCCTAGCGCTAGACACCTGGCCTCATCCCTGCACAGTTTGTGAAGAGATCTTCCCCAGCTGACCCGAGTTACCACGTGATTAGACCTTTGGACTGTGTGGTGGTGAGAGGAAGTACGCTGTTCGGGTGGTGCTGGTAGTAGAGCGTAAGAGCTGGCGGTGCGAGTCCGTCTAGGGAGTGTGAACTACCAAAGCGAGGGTACACTAGTTATATATGGAACCTATTTGATCTGTTCGTCCGTGCGAGGAGGAGTTCCGTTGTTTGGACTGGCCGTCATCCTTGTGGGGTTGTGGGGTTTTTGGTGCTCTTGCTCGTGTAGCGATCATAAGCTCTTAGGACAGGTAGATATACCGGTATTTATTGCTGAAGATTCATTATATCTCTTGTACTTTTATGAATAGTGTTTGGACTTTGGATCTGCGCTGTGTGTTTTTATTAGGAACATTCCTGTACACTACAATAAATTTTGCCTTTGGTTTTTATTCCTGCTATTCGGTTTATTGTTTATATTCATTGGTTGATTTTTATCTTCCGGTTTGGACTGTGTTTGGGACCCACACAGTTTTATAGCAGGTGTGTTCGCATTTTCCCCTTTCCTCTTTCTTGTTATTGGGTATGCTTTTTAACCCTTTCACTGCCAGGAGTTTCATTTTTTTTTGCGTTAACGCCAGAAGAATTTTCAGGATTTTGCCCTCAATCGCTTTAGACTAATTTTACAGTAGGTTACCTTGCAGTAAATCAGGAATATTATACATTGTTTTTTTCAGCACAAAGTGTACTTTAACATGGTAACAGAATTTTGTAACTTTTCTGGAAATTTACTGGAATTATGGGTAAAATATGTAAAAAAATGAAAAATTTGCAAATTTTCATGGATTTTTCCCATTTTTACTTATAGTTATCTTAAGGTTACGCACAAAAATCTTACTGTTTCTAAAAGCTCAGATCTCCCGAGTACAACGATACCAGATATATGTAGGTACCCCACTTTTCCTGTACAGGAGGACCCCCCCAAACTAAAACTGCACCTTAAAGAATATTACACCAAATTAAAATGTTAACCATACTGACGTTAACATAGATATCTTCCAAATTAACTAAAATATCCCCACAAGTGAGATATTTTTAGAAACTACACACCCGCAGGTTTTATGAGTGAGGTTAGTTTCGATCAAAATGCAGATACCCGGACGCAGCTCTTTGTCCAATGTAAGTTGTTTCTCACATTTTCCTTTTTTTCCTCAACTGTAAAATCAGAGACCAAAATCAAATGCGAATTTCAGCTAAAACTGTGCAGGAAAGTTCAAACACATCTCAAATATGAAAGCCTAACCCCTCCCGAATAAAATGGTATGCCACATTCATGGGTGTACCCAGAGACATGGCTACCAACTAACCCAGAGCGTGACCAGTGCCAAATGTCAGTAGCAGCAAAAAAAAATTTGCCAGTTGTTTATTTGAACAGTCTGCAGTTTTTCCACAAAACACCCCCCCCAACTCAGAAATACCCCCCACAAACTATATATTCTGAAATCTACACACCTTAGCTATGTAACGCTGTAGTTTGTTCATTCATACCATCAATGGTGTGGGCGCAGTTCTTCGTAGAAGTTTGCACTTTACAGATTTCAAAAAAATGAACATCAAACAACATTCAAAAGGTAGAAATCATGCCAAACCCCATGAAATGAAAAAAAGTTACCAATATCAATCTCCCAAATGTCCTGAATCAAACGGTATGCCATATGTGTGGTTACACACGCGGACGTGGAAGCGAAAAGCCACAAAGGGAGACAATGCACGATGGCTCAGAAACGGCAAAAATATTAGCACACTCCGAATTTGGACAGTCTGCAGTTTTTTCAACAAAACACACCCCGTAACTTAGAAATAACCCCACAAACTATATATTCCTGAAATTTACACACCTTCAGCCATGTAACACTGTAGTTTGTTCATTCATACCATCAATGGTGGGGCGCAATTCTTCGTAGAAGTTCGCATTTGTCTGAAAAATGAACAAAAAACAACTTCAAAAGGTAGATTCATGCCAAAACCTCATGGAATGTAAAAAAAAGTTACTAAATATCAATCTCCCAAATGTCCTGAATCAAACGGTATGCCATATGTGTGGTACACACGCGGACGTGGAAGCGAAAAGCCACAAAGTGAGACAATGCACGATGGCTCAGAAACGGCGAAAAATATTTAGCCAATTCCGAATTCAGACAGTCTGCAGTTTTTTCCACAAAACACCCGTAACTTAGAAATAACCCCAACAACTATATATTCCTGAAATCTACACACCTTCAGCTATGTAAAAAATGTAGTTTGTTCATTCATACCACAATGGTGTGGACGCAGTTCTTCATAGAAGTTCGCATTTGTCTGAAAAAATGAACAAAAAACAACTTCAAAAAAAAGGTAGAAATCATGCCAAAACTCATGGAATGTAAAAAAAAGTTACTAAATATCAATCTCCCAATGTCCTGAATCAAACGGTATGCCATAGTGTGGTTACACACGCGGACGTGGAAGCGAAAAGCCACAAAGTGAGACAATGCACGATGGCTCAGAAACGGCAAAATATTTCCAATTCCGAATTCGGACAGTCTGCAGTTTTTTCCACAAAAACACCCCGTAACTTAGAAATAACCCCACAAACTATATATTCCTGAAATCTACAACAACTTCAGCTATGTAACACTGTGGTTTGTTCATTCATACCATCAATGGTGTGGACGCAGTTCTTCATAGAAGTTCGCATTGTCTGAAAAAATGAACAAAAAACAACTTCAAAAGGTAGAAAATCATGCCAAAACCTCATGGAATGTAAAAAAAAGTTACTAAATATCAATCTCCCAAATGCTGAATCAAACGGTATGCCATATGTGTGGTTACACACGCGGACGTGGAAGCGAAAAGCCACAAAGTGAGACAATTCACGATGGCTCAGAAACAGCGAAAAAATTTAGCCAATTCCGAATTCGGACAGTCTGCCGTTTTTTCCACAAAACACCCCCGTAACTTAGAAATCCACCACAAACTATATATTCCTGAAAACTACACACCTTCAGCTATGTAACACTGTAGTTTGTTCATTCATACCATCAATGGTGTGGGACGCAGTTCTTCGTAGAAGTTCGCATTTGTCTGAAAAAATTAACAAAAAAACAACTTCAAAGTAGAAATCATGCCAAAACCTCATGGAATGTAAAAAAAAGTTACTAAATATCAATCTCCCAAATGTCCTGAATCAAACGTATGCCATATGTGTGGTTACACACGGGACGTGGAAGCCAAAAGACACAAAGTGAAACAATGCACAATGGCTCAGAAACAGCAAAAATATTCAGTCAAATCTGAATTTGAACAGTCTGCAATTTTTCCCACAAAACAACCCCCCCACAAACAATATATTCTTGAATCCACACCCCTTATCTACGAAATTCTGTAGTTTGTTCATTCGTACCATCAATGGTGTGGGCGCAGTTCTTCGTAGAAGTTCACAGCTTTAGCAGATTTTCTAAAAAATTTAAAAAAAAAACACTCTCAAAAGGTAGAAATCATGCCAAAATCCCAAGTAATGTAAAAAAAAGTTACCAAATATCAATCTCCCAAATGTTCTGAATCAAACGGTATGCCCTATGTATGGTTACACACGCAGACGTGGAATCAAATAGCCACAAAGTGAGCCAATGAACAGTGGCCCAATACAGCAACTTTTCAGATTTGTCAGACTAAACACCCCTTATTAGAAATACCCCCCAAAACTATATATTTTGGACTCACACCACTCAGCTACACAATGGTGTGATTCTTTTATGCATACCACCAATGGTGTGGGTGCAGTTTGTGTTACAATTTCGCCTTTCTTACCAGATTTTCAGGAAAAATTTATAAAAATACAATTCAAAGTTAAAAATCATGGCAAATTTCCATGTCATGTAAAAAAAAACTTGTCAATTATCAATCTTCAAATGCCCTGAATCAAACGGTATATGCCATATGCGTGGATGCACACAGGGACGTGGCCACCAACTAGCTCAAATGGGACGCATGCACCAGTGTAATTACAAGAAAAATATCAAAGTGCTCTGTAATTTCAAACAGCCCCAAAACTTGAAATGCCCCCCGCAAATAAACCCCCCACATAAATATCAAATTCCCACATGTCGGGAACAAACGGTAAGCAC
Organism: Hymenochirus boettgeri; assembly: GCA_019447015.1. Taxonomy (NCBI): domain Eukaryota; kingdom Metazoa; phylum Chordata; class Amphibia; order Anura; family Pipidae; genus Hymenochirus; species Hymenochirus boettgeri. Next base: position 53,625,392 of record CM033470.1, on the reverse strand, counting down.
GGAGTTCTATGGATAACAGCGCCTGGAATTCTTCATGTATACACGAAAGCATGATACCATCACGTAGCTGAAGGTGTGTAGCTTCCAAAAATATATAGTTTGTGGGGAGAATTTCCATGTTTCGGGACTGTTTTCTTAGAAAAAGTGTAGGCTGTTCAAATTACAGAGCACTTTGATTTTTTCTTGTAATTGCATTTGTGCATGCGTCCCGTTTGAGCTAGTTGGTGGCCACGTCTCTGTGTGCATCCACGCATATGGCATACCGTTTGATTCAGAACATGTGGGAGATTGATATTTAGTGGGGGGGTTTATTTGCGGGGGGCATTTCAAAGTTTTGGGGCTGTTTGAAATTACAGAGCACTTTGATATTTTTCTTGTAATTACACTGGTGCATGCGTCCCATTTGAGCTAGTTGGTGGCCACGTCCCTGTGTGCATCCACGCATATGGCATACCGTTTGATTCAGGGCATTTGGAAGATTGATAATTGACAAGTTTTTTTTACATGACATGGAAATTTGCCATGATTTTTAACTTTGAATTGTATTTTTATAAATTTTTCCTGAAAATCTGGTAAGAAAGCGAAATTGTACACAAAACTGCACCCACACCATTGGTGGTATGCATAAAAGAATCACACCATTGTGTAGCTGAAGGTGTGTAGAGTCCAAGAATATATAGTTTTGGGGGGTATTTCTAATATAGAGGGGTGTTTAGTCTGACAAATCTGAAAAGTTGCTGTAATTGGGCCACTGTTCATTGGCTCACTTTGTGGCTAGTTGATTCCACGTCTGCGTGTGTAACCATACATAGGGCATACCGTTTGATTCAGAACATTTGGGAGATTGATATTTGGTAACTTTTTTTTACATTACTTGGGATTTTGGCATGATTTCTACCTTTTGAGAGTGTTTTTTTTTAAATTTTTTAGAAAATCTGCTAAAGCTGTGAACTTCTACGAAGAACTGCGCCCACACCATTGATGGTACGAATGAACAAACTACAGAATTTCGTAGATAAAGGGGTGTGGATTCAAGAAATATATGGTTTGTGGGGGTTGTTTTGTGGGGAAAAATTGCAGACTGTTCAAATTCAGATTTGACTGAATATTTTTGCTGTTTCTGAGCCATTGTGCATTGTTTCACTTTGTGTCTTTTGGCTTCCACGTCCACGTGTGTAACCACACATATGGCATACCGTTTGATTCAGGACATTTGGGAGATTGATATTTAGTAACTTTTTTTTACATTCCATGAGGTTTTGGCATGATTTCTACCTTTTGAAGTTGTTTTTTGTTAATTTTTTCAGACAAATGCGAACTTCTACGAAGAACTGCGTCCACACCATTGATGGTATGAATGAACAAACTACAGTGTTACATAGCTGAAGGTGTGTAGTTTTCAGGAATATATAGTTTGTGGGGGTTATTTCTAAGTTACGGGGGTGTTTTGTGGAAAAAACTGCAGACTGTCCGAATTCGGAATTGGCTAAATATTTTTGCCGTTTCTGAGCCATCGTGCATTGTCTCACTTTGTGGCTTTTCGCTTCCACGTCCGCGTGTGTAACCACACATATGGCATACCGTTTGATTCAGGACATTTGGGAGATTGATATTTAGTAACTTTTTTTTACATTCCATGAGGTTTTGGCATGATTTCTACCTTTTGAAGTTGTTTTTTGTTCATTTTTTCAGACAAATGCGAACTTCTATGAAGAACTGCGTCCACACCATTGATGGTATGAATGAACAAACCACAGTGTTACATAGCTGAAGTTGTGTAGATTTCAGGAATATATAGTTTGTGGGGGTTATTTCTAAGTTACGGGGGTGTTTTGTGGAAAAAACTGCAGACTGTCCGAATTCGGAATTGGCTAAATATTTTTGCCGTTTCTGAGCCATCGTGCATTGTCTCACTTTGTGGCTTTTCGCTTCCACGTCCGCGTGTGTAACCACACATATGGCATACCGTTTGATTCAGGACATTTGGGAGATTGATATTTAGTAACTTTTTTTTACATTCCATGAGGTTTTGGCATGATTTCTACCTTTTGAAGTTGTTTTTTGTTCATTTTTTCAGACAAATGCGAACTTCTATGAAGAACTGCGTCCACACCATTGATGGTATGAATGAACAAACTACAGTTTTACATAGCTGAAGGTGTGTAGATTTCAGGAATATATAGTTTGTGGGGTGTTATTCTAAGTACGGGGGTGTTTGTGGAAAAAACTGCAGACTGTCCGAATTCGGATTGGCTAAATATTTTCGCCGTTTCTGAGCCATCGTGCATGTCTACTTTGTGGCTAGTTGATTCCACGTCTGCGTGTGTAACCATACATAGGGCATACCGTTTGATTCAGAACATTTGGGAGATTGATATTTGGTAACTTTTTTTTACATTACTTGGGATTTTGGCATGATTTCTACCTTTTGAGAGTGTTTTTTTTTAAATTTTTTAGAAAATCTGCTAAAGCTGTGAACTTCTACGAAGAACTGCGCCCACACCATTGATGGTACGAATGAACAAACTACAGAATTTCGTAGATAAAGGGGTGTGGATTCAAGAAATATATGGTTTGTGGGGGTTGTTTTGTGGGGAAAAATTGCAGACTGTTCAAATTCAGATTTGACTGAATATTTTTGCTGTTTCTGAGCCATTGTGCATTGTTTCACTTTGTGTCTTTTGGCTTCCACGTCCACGTGTGTAACCACACATATGGCATACCGTTTGATTCAGGACATTTGGGAGATTGATATTTAGTAACTTTTTTTTACATTCCATGAGGTTTTGGCATGATTTCTACCTTTTGAAGTTGTTTTTTGTTAATTTTTTCAGACAAATGCGAACTTCTACGAAGAACTGCGTCCACACCATTGATGGTATGAATGAACAAACTACAGTGTTACATAGCTGAAGGTGTGTAGTTTTCAGGAATATATAGTTTGTGGGGGTTATTTCTAAGTTACGGGGGTGTTTTGTGGAAAAAACTGCAGACTGTCCGAATTCGGAATTGGCTAAATATTTTCGCTGTTTCTGAGCCATCGTGAATTGTCTCACTTTGTGGCTTTTCGCTTCCACGTCCGCGTGTGTAACCACACATATGGCATACCGTTTGATTCAGGACATTTGGGAGATTGATATTTAGTAACTTTTTTTTACATTCCATGAGGTTTTGGCATGATTTCTACCTTTTGAAGTTGTTTTTTGTTCATTTTTTCAGACAAATGCGAACTTCTATGAAGAACTGCGTCCACACCATTGATGGTATGAATGAACAAACCACAGTGTTACATAGCTGAAGTTGTGTAGATTTCAGGAATATATAGTTTGTGGGGGTTATTTCTAAGTTACGGGGGTGTTTTGTGGAAAAAACTGCAGACTGTCCGAATTCGGAATTGGCTAAATATTTTTGCCGTTTCTGAGCCATCGTGCATTGTCTCACTTTGTGGCTTTTCGCTTCCACGTCCGCGTGTGTAACCACACATATGGCATACCGTTTGATTCAGGACATTTGGGAGATTGATATTTAGTAACTTTTTTTTACATTCCATGAGGTTTTGGCATGATTTCTACCTTTTGAAGTTGTTTTTTGTTCATTTTTTCAGACAAATGCGAACTTCTATGAAGAACTGCGTCCACACCATTGATGGTATGAATGAACAAACTACAGTGTTACATAGCTGAAGGTGTGTAGATTTCAGGAATATATAGTTTGTGGGGGTTATTTCTAAGTTACGGGGGTGTTTTGTTGAAAAAACTGCAGACTGTCCAAATTCGGAGTTGGCTAAATATTTTTGCTGTTTCTGAGCCATCGTGCATTGTCTCACTTTGTGGCTTTTCGCTTCCACGTCCGCGTGTGTAACCACACATATGGCATACCGTTTGATTCAGGACATTTGGGAGATTGATATTTAGTAACTTTTTTACATTCCATGAGGTTTTGGCATGAATTCTACCTTTTGAAGTTGTTTTTTGTTCATTTTTCAGACAAATGCGAACTTCTACGAAGAATTGCGCCCGCACCATTGATGGTATGAATGAACAAACTACAGTGTTACATAGCTGAAGGTGTGTAAATTTCAGGAATATATAGTTTGTGGGGGTTATTTCTAAGTTACGGGGGTGTTTTGTTGAAAAAACTGCAGACTGTCCAAATTCGGAGTTGGCTAAATATTTTTGCCGTTTCTGAGCCATCGTGCATTGTCTCACTTTGTGGCTTTTCGCTTCCACGTCCGCGTGTGTAACCACACATATGGCATACCGTTTGATTCAGGACATTTGGGAGATTGATATTTGGTAACTTTTTTTTACATTTCATGGGGTTTGGCATGATTTCTACCTTTTTGAATGTTGTTTGATGTTCATTTTTTTTGAAAATCTGGTAAAAGTGCAAACTTCTACGAAGAACTGCGCCCACACCATTGATGGTATGAATGAACAAACTACAGCGTTACATAGCTGAAGGTGTGTAGATTTCAGGAATATATAGTTTGTGGGGGGTATTTCTGAGTTGGGGGGGGTGTTTTGTGGAAAAACTGCAGACTGTTCAAATACAAAACTGGCAAATTTTTTTTTGCTGCTACTGACATTTGGCACTGGTCACGCTCTGGGTTAGTTGGTAGCCATGTCTCTGGGTACACCCATGAATGTGGCATACCATTTTATTCGGGAGGGGTTAGGCTTTCATATTTGAGATGTGTTTGAACTTTCCTGCACAGTTTTTAGCTGAAATTCGCATTTGATTTTGTCTCTGATTTTACAGTTGAGGAAAAAAAGGAAAATGTGAGAAAACAACTTACAATTGGACAAAGAGCTGCGTCCGGGTATCTGCATTTTGATCGAAACTAACTACTCATAAAATCCTGCGGGTGTGTAGTTTCTAAAAATATCTCACTTGTGGGAGATTTTAGTTAATTTGGAAGAATATCTATGTTAACTGTCAGTAGTGGTATCCATTTTAATTTGGTGTAATATCTTTAAGGTGTGCATTTTAGTTTGGGGGGGTCTCCTGTACAGGAAAAGTGGGGTACCTACATATATCTGGTATCGTTGTACTCGGGAGTATCTGAGCTTTTAGAAACAGTAAGATTTTTGTGCGTAACCTTAAGATAACTATAAGTAAAAATGGGAAAAATCCATGAAAATTTGCAAATTTTTCATTTTTTTACATATTTTACCCATAATTCCAGTAAAATTTCCAGAAAAAGGTACAAAATCTGTACATGTAAAGTACCACTTTGTGCTGAAAAAAACAATGTATAATATTCCTGATTTACTGCAAGGTAACCTACTGTAAAATTAGTCTAAAGCGATTGAGGGCAAAATCCTGAAAATTCTTCTGGCAGTTAACGCAAAAAAAAATGAAAATCTCCTGGCAGTGAAAGGGTTAAAAGAAGCATACACAATAACAAGAAAGAGGAAAGGGGAAAATGCGAACACCTGCTATAAAAACTGTGTGGGTCCCAAACACAGTCCAAACAACGGAAGATAAAAATCAACCAATGAATATAAACAATAAAACCGAATAGCAGGGAATAAAAACCAAATGCAAAATTTATTGTAGTGATACAGGAATGTTCCTAATAAAAACAGCACAGCGCAGATCCAAAGTCAACAAACACTATTCATAAAAGTACAAGAGATATAATGAATCTTCAGCAATAAATACCGGTATATATCTACCTGTCCTAAGAGCTTATGATCGCTAGCACGAGCAAGAGCACCAAAAACCTCCACAACCCCACAAGGATGCAACGGCCAGTCCAAACAACGGAACTCCTCCTCGCACGGACGAACAGATCAAATAGGTTCCATATATAAACTAGTGTACCTCGCTTTGGTAGTTCACACTCCCTAGACGGACTCGCACCAGCCAGGCTCTTACTACCCCGTAGCACCACCGAACAGCGTACGGTCCTCTCACCACCAACACAGTCCAAAGGTCTAATCACGTGGTAACTCGGGTCAGCTGGGGGAAGATCTCTTCACAAACTGTGCAGGGATGAGGCCAGGTGTCTAGCGCTAGGATCATCAGCTAAGGACAGGAAACAAACTAGTGATAAAAAACACAATCATCAATTAGATAAAACAGATACAAATATCAAAAATGTTGCAAAATACAGCCAATAAAGTAACAGTGTTACAAACAGGGTATTAACCCTGACCAGAGCATGCTACGCGTTTCGTTTAAGAAAAAACTTCATCAGGCATGACAAGACATTAATTGGTAGACTTATTTAAACCCTTGGGACAAACCAATGTTGATACCAGGGGGTGAACCAATAAAATCCCAAACAGGCAAAAGGTATAGATCTATTTCTACAAAAAAGGATGTAACTCTATCCTATTATTTAAACCACCAGGAAAGGATGTATTATAATTAAAAATATACCTTTGCTCTAGCATCAAGAGTTTGTTATTCAAATTGCCACCCCTATAAGAATTCGATTCATCCAATTGGTCCAAGATGACAAATTTACTACCTTCAAAGGATGCATTATGCTTACTATGGTAATGTGCATAAAGGGGGGGAGGCAGAAAGGCTGGTGAAACTTCCAAGGGCAACATCCGTCTTTCAACTAATCTAATAGGCTCTTTAATCCTAACGTGGAGTGCCCTAATTGTTTTGCCAATATACCTCAAATTACAGGGGCATATAATCCTATACACCACAATTTTTGACCTGCAATTCAAAAACTTCTTATAAGGAGTTTTGCCCCCTCTGTAATTAGAGAATGATTTAGAATTATCAATAAAGGTACAAATTTTACACATACCACATTTAAAGAGACCTACTATTCCTGTCTTAGTCATGTCTCTTTGCACACTAGGTGCTAGTATATTTTTTAAACATTTAGGTTTTTACATTAACCCAAATGAAGAAAAGTTTATTCTAAATTTACATCCGAATATTGCAATCTTTTATACCCTCCCTAAAATGCACAAAAATGCATCTAAGCCGCCTGGACGACCCATAATTTCGGGGGTAAATAGTCTCACATCCCACCTCTCTAAATATGTTGATTTTTACCTTAAAACAGCCAATGCTAATACTAGGTCTTACTTAAGAGATACAATGGAGGTATTGTCTTCACTGGATGGTTTTAAATGGCATGCGTCCTACCATCTTGTGGCTGGTGTGAGTCCGTCTAGGGAGTGTGAACTACCAAAGCGAGGTAAGCTAGTTTATATCTAGAACCTATTTGATCTGTTCGTCCGTGCGAGGAGGAGTTCCGTTGTTTGGACTGGCCGTTGCATCCTTGTGGGGTTGTGGAGGTTTTTGGTGCTCTTGCTCGTGCTGGCGATCATAAGCTCTTAGGACAGGTAGATATATACCGGTATTTATTGCTGAAGATTCGTTATATCTCTTGTACTTTTATGAATAGTGTTTGTTGACTGTTTGGATCTGCACTGTGCTGTTTTTATTAGGAACATTCCTGTATCACTATAATAAATTTTGCATTTGGTTTTTATTCCCTGCTATTCGGTTTTATTTTTTAAAAGAAGAACTTGTCAGTAGCCTTTCAGTAGCCTTAATGCAGTTGTGGACATCTAGCCCATTTGTATGAGAGGGAGCCCCAGGCTACAAAGATGCCATCACCCCCAGGTCTAATTTACCTAGATGTAAAACATTAGAAGTAACCAAGAAACATAAACCATAACTAAGGATAGATAGGCCAACGTTAGCCTATTTCCAGCTCTTGACTGATTAATAATCACATACACAATAAAACTATATACACAATAATTTTGCCAATTTAATTGATTCATGTGTGAAACATGACCAAAGTAAAAACATGCTAGAGCAAATCTAATGGAAATTAGGACACGGACTGGTAATATTTTTAGCAGAAGCTGTAGCAGAAGGGTCTGCGCTACAAATATTTCATCTGTACTAACTAGCATATTCAGTGGAAAGTGCATGCTATTCTTTTGTTTTGTTGTTCTTTTGCATTGGGATGTAGAAACTGGAATGTGTTATGAAGCTTAAGGTGATATCAAGGATTTCGAGCTTGTACCCACACTGGTCTAATGTGGAGATCAAATTAAGGCTATTGCATTAGTGGAAAATGCAGAATGGTAAATATCGGGTAACATGCAGAGAAAGAGGTTTAAATGTTGGCTAAAGAGGAAGGTAAAAAGGTTTAAAATGTACCATGGCAAAATCTGTTAGGAGCAGCCAGTTTCTGCATCAAAAAAAGTACAAGGCAAGTCTTACTGTTGCTAGAAACTGTAGTAATTCAGACAGATTTAGTGATTTGGTAGTTCAGTTAGCAAGTGAAGTAGGAGAATCTTTTGATGTGGAGGGTTCCATATTCAGTGCATTAAGCTAGGTACACACTATACAATCCTTTCTCCTGGCCAGGAGGAAGGACTGTTAGTCGCGGCAAAAGTAGCCGTGTCCGACAGTTAGGTGCGACCATTGTGTGGTCCATAGGGGACCGCACAACCGTTTGTGAATTTACGACCTGTACGATCATTCTTTCGTCCGATTTGAACGAATGGTCTGCGATCGGTCGCAGCCACAAAAAGGCGACATACAATAATTCGGCCCGACTGACCGAAACACTGAAGTGTTAACGTTTGAATGACTCATTCAATTCATTTATAAAACAATACACTTTGTTGTGGATCAGGCCTATTGGGTTTTCAGTGTCTAATTGTACATCTCTTTGTGAGTGATATGATGAGCTAAGGATCAATGATGGTTAGCTGGAAAATAATTTAGTGAATAAATCACTTAATGGTAGATAAAGTTCTACCATATGCCAAAAGTTTGTTTTTAGGGTGGACATGCCCTTTAAGGATTCCCACAATATATTAGATGGCTTAGGTGTATACACTGTCTGAACCAATAACCTATAAAATGTATTAACTTCCAATGTTCAAGAGTTAAGGAAGATCTCCCCACTCGTGTTACCTTATGGAGATATTGTTGTTTTGTACTCGAAGGCTGAAATAACTACAGGGTTTAATATTTAGACATAGAGTTTAAACGCAAATACTTAGCAGCTCAACTTGCTTGTCCCTTATTTGGATATGTTACCATTTGGATTTGGAAAATCGACCACACTGATTTGCTTGAGCCACACTGTTTAATAAGTGCTGTAGGTGTGTGCAGTTATACTCTGTTATAACCTTGTTTTAAATAGTTTATTGTTTATTGCAGGTTTATATATATAACCTGCAAGTATTTTTTTAGTGTGTTTGGAATGTACCGTAACTTTCTATCCAAAGAAAATTATCAATGAAATCCATCAGGAAATCATTTCCCATTACTTATCTACATTGGGCAATGTCTGTGTGACAGGAATCAAAAGACTGAGGGTCGCACTCCAAATAATAATTCAATTTATTGTGAACCACACATCATACGTAACACAACATTTCGGGTGGAAGGGGGTATCCCCCTGAAACGTTGTGTTACATGTGATGTGTGGTTCGCAATAAATGTAATTATTATTTGGAGTGCGACCCTCAGTCTTTTGATTCCTGTAATACTGCTGGTTCCTAAGGGAAGAACCCACGAGGTGCCTGCACCCACACGTTGGATAGAGTTCACCTCCACCATTGCTTGTCTATTGGACTACAATGTCTGTGTGACCATTCCTGTTTTATAATTATTGTCTAAAATATGCAAAGTGTGTTCTAATACATAAAGCTAGGTACACACGTTTCAATTTTTCCTCCTGATCGACCGTTCAAGATTTTTTCGACAGTTACCGTGACCGATTGTGTGGTCCATAGAGGACTGTACGATCGGTCATGGTTTTCCGATCCGTCCGATCATACTTTCGTCCGATTCGGAGGAAGGAACGGTCGGTGATCGGTCGGAGCCACCATACAATAATTCGGCCTGACTGACCGAAACACTGAAATGTCGGTCGGTCGGGCCAAATTATTGTATTGTGTGTACCCAGCTTAATGTCCTTCCGCTGTTATTTTTTAAATCAGATGGCAGTGAATTACAAAACAAGATTGATTTGAGTAGGTTTAGTCTTCATGCTCTGATTTAAAGCCACTGAATATGGTATCCTACCTTCCTGTGTCTACCAACAGGTCCAGCACCTTGGGAGAGTCCAATTCCCTCGACTGGCACCTCCAATACGAAACAACTCCTCTTCAAAAAAACATGCAGAACAAATCTTCTACCGTGTGCATTAACACCCAACTTTAAACATCAGCGGCTTAAGTGAGGTTTAAAGCCACCTTATTGTTAAAATGTTATTTTTATGTACAGTATATGTTGAATAAAAGTGTCTCTAGTCTGATTTAGAGAAAGTACTAAACATACTTTATAAAATACAGCAGAGCCTTCTAAGGTCTAGCATTGCCTTTCCAAGAAATGGGGAATAATTCCTGACATCAAAACAGCCCAAAGTTACTCTTTAAAGGGGAACTGTGGTCTCCAAACAAGTTGAGTTTAAATGAAAGGCCAGTTTCCTACCTTTAAAATGAGCCACCACCTCTCTACGTGCTCCACAGCCCAGGATATAAAGAAATGACTGACCAGAAAGTTAATGGGTGGGAGGCTGACATGTGACATTCTCCTGCACAGTGCCACCGGCAAGCACAGCCTCAGACTCCCTCAGTGTGTGAGGGAGACAGGAAGTCCCTCCTCCTCTCTGCTGTGTGAAGGACCTGCAGCTGCAGAGAAGGTAAGGGAATCTCCAGCCCTTCTTTCTCACTATGAGAAAACAGCCTTTTCAGGCAGAGTTCTCACTCTGCCTGAAAAGGCTGTTTCCACAGAGTTTTCGGGGGAGTAGGAGGGGTATCAGAGTGGTCCACAGCACCCACAAGTGGGCAGGGCTTAGGCACCCGTAAGTGGGCGGGGCCACATCACCGAGTGGGCGGGGCCACATGGTGCTGTAAGGGAATGGGCCAAGGGGGGCTTGCAACTGGAGGGACCATGGGGTCCATGAGTGGGAGGGACCAGGGGGCTGCAAAGGGGAGGAGACACAGGGCAGATTGACTGACCGGTTTTAGAGCAGGAAGCAGGAAGTGCAGGGGACCTGGTGATGCTGCTGCCATATCGCACACAATGTAAATATCTTTAAAACTATGTAAAATAAACAATGGAAATAAATTGCAAAAACTCTCAGGAGAGCAATTCCTATCAATTTACCTAAAGTCATTTTTGGACCACAGTTCCTTTTTAATGTCCTTATGGTCATTATTTGTGCCCAGAACCACTGACATTCACAGACAATGTGGCCGAAAGGTATAAAACCATTTTAGGTACTTACACTGGGTACTATTAATAATTTTAATGGGTAAGGGGTTATAATTGTCCTTTTAATTGCTGTTTATATCGAATGTTCTGACAGCTGTTCAATTAAAGATTAACAGTGATTAAAGGTAAACCCAGATTTGAGGACCAAGTGGTTTAAATCCTGGGTAGTTCCAGTCCTGTGACCTTAAGGATATTGCTTAACTAGAGCTCAGCATATGAACCACAAGCTGATGAAGTGTTGATAAAACCTTCTATTTCACTAATAATAAGTGGGATTTTAGGGGGCCAGCACCAGGTCTCTAAGACTGTAGACTAAGACAGTGACACTGTACTGTATGTTCCGACCAAAACTGGCATTGCTCATTGGGCGTGTTTTTTCCTAGAAGCAGAACTGAATGATGGATCACCAATGTGTCTCAGCTGACACTCATTGGCACCGTTATTAGTCTGCTATTCAATGCTAAACTAGGCATAAATTAATATAAATATATGGGGGGAAGGGTACATTTTTCTGAATCATATAAACAAGCAATTGCTAGGTCATATTCATTCCTTCTTGAAATACATGTAACACTAGAAGGCAGAGAGGGGATTCAGTCATTTATAGAAGAGTAAAACTCTTTACTCTTTTACTCTAACTTTACAGCTGCTGCAAAAATTAAGTTCCGGGACTATTTTGAGAGCAACTAAAGAGGGACAGGCGGGAAATTAATGACACGAATGGAGAATGCAATGCTAATGGAGGGAAAATACTGAGAGAAACAGAGCCAACTGTAGAAGAGGAAAGGGTATCTGCAGTAATTTCCTATAGCACAGAAAAGTGCATTTATTTTCTTATATGGTGTTGAACATAATTATCCATTCACATCATGACCTGCCCTGAAGAGCTTACAAGCTAAAGGTCTTCTGCTGGTTTTGTACATTTGCCCTTTGACAAAGAAATGACCAGTCCATTATTTTAATGGTAGGTTTTTAGTAGCTGTGAGAGAATAACAACAAAAATAACTCTCATAAACCCAGTGCACAAAAGTCAGAGATCGATGTGAAGTGGAATGAGTGAAAAAAAGTATTTAATCCTTTGCAAAAGGTGACTTAACACTTGGTGGCAAAACCCTTTTTGGCAATTACAGAGGTCAGACAATTCTTGTAGTTGGCCATCAGGAGGGATTTTGTCCTACTCCTCTTTAAATATTCTCTCCAAGTCAGTGCTCAGGGCTGATGTTTGGCAATACCAGACCTGATGTTTTAATGTTTGAAAAATCCTGACTTACTGAAACCTATTTGTGTGTTCAGAAGAATGAGAATACAGCGCATTGGCTGATGTGATTGACTCATTGGGCACCACCCATCCTTAAAGCTTTTTTTTGGGTCTATATTCTTTATTGCTCCAATGTTCACAGCAGGCAGGGGGCTAACAAAAATTATAGAGGTCTCAGACATGGAGCTGCTCTATGGGTCATTATTCTCTCATTGTCACAGATACCAAAAGAACTGACTGCTAAATGGTGATGTTTAATGTGGGACCTTTTTTCCCCTTCTGTGCTGCCTTACAAGCTTTGCCCATGCTCATTTATACAGTGAAGGTACAATATGTTATAAGGAAGGAGATGGTGGGCTAGTGTTGTATTGGTGACAGGGGGGTGGGGGTGCAAGAAGGGCTGCAAATGGCCAGTGTTCTTGATTTATGTCTTTTTATTCATTCTGCACTTCGAAGGAAGATTTTTTTTCCCCAGATTCGGCTTTAACAAATATGCACTTTTGACTTTTCTAGAGAATTGAAAAGGACATTTTAAGGGGGGGCTTTTACTTGGCATACATACATAACTTATTTCCTTTAGTTTCCTAAAGAAAAGGTTGAAAGGCTGCAGAGGGCACCATAGGTGAAAGGGGGAGAGGTGCAGGACAACTAAAAAAAAAACAAAAAACATCCACATGCTGTGTGCGAGTCATTCTAAGTCATTTATCAGTCATTGGCTTTTCAAAGGAGGGCAGTTCTCCAGCTGTAAACACAAGCCTTCCTTTCTGTCTGCAGGAGCACAGCAGGTCTTCATAAAGGGCCTCATGTAAAATAAGATCAGTGCACATGATAATGCAAAACTGTGCAAAGGAACAATATTGCAACTTTATCTGGAAATGCTGGGTTTTGCTCCTGGGTTATATAGGGATTTACTATTGGTATGAAAAAAGGATTTATGTGCAGGACCTTTGCTCTTTTTCCAATCTTTAAACACATGTGCATTTTAGACATAAATATTACCTGGCTCTGGTTCCAATTATTACTGCAGTTCCCTATATATTCCATATACAATAGAATGTATGGGTTTATCTGGTCTTGAACTTCCTTCTGGGCTTGTTCAATGGTAACCCATTCAGGAATTCCCCCTTAAAAATCCTGCCCCTGTGACTCATAGCACATGACATGTCTCAGATTAAGAATTTGTCACAGAGGAAGGGAGCTACATTTCAGTGAATGCTAGATTAAAAATATTACTTTTCAGTCTGGATTTAAACACTCCCATGGCAGAAGGCTCTTGTTCCAAAGGTTTTGAGTTTGATTCTGGGGATGGCTAAAGCTACACAGTTCAAATCTTTAAAAGATGAGAGACAGAATCTTTAAGATTCCTTCTGTTATTTTCTGAAGATTCTCCTACATAAAGTACCCCTACACAGCTCGGGACTTCACATTTCCTTCAGCTGCGGGCGACTCCCTATGCTTTTAGTAAAGGGAGATGACTGTGGGTGAGGAAAATTTTCAGGCACTTCTGAACAATCCTGGAGGCCGCCAAACGTTCAGTAATCTAGCCATGTAATAAATAAGAAATGCATGGACTACGGTTGGCATATCTTCTGGTGGGATGAGGTGTTTTATTTTCACAATATTTCTCAGATGATACATACATACAGGAGGATTTCCCAGTCTCTGAAATGTGACTTCTGAAGTTTAGATCCCCATCGATTAGGATGCCCAAGCTGCACACTTGGTCGGAGATGTGTAGATCTGTAACCCCCGTTCTTAGTGTTATTGATTGGGAATAAATTTGTTTTGCTTACCTCCAATAACCAGAGCCTGAGTTTTGTCAGTGTTCAGTTTCAGCCAGTTGACATTCATCAGCTAAGCAGGTATTTATGGTTAGTGCCGGGTCTGTCAACAACAACAACAAATAACATCTGTCAAGCGCTTTTCTCCCGTATGACTCAAAGCGCTGTAAGCATGGCTCAGACCAATAATTGGTTGATTGGTGAATTGTGGTATAGAGGAAGAACTCTATAAATCCGGAAATGCCAGGATAAACAGATGGCTTTTCAGTCTGGATTTGAATAACTCCAGGGAAGAGGCTGTCTTTACTGGGTGTGGTAGGGAGTTCCAAAGGGTAGGGGCAGCATGACAGAAAGCTCTGTCTCCAAAGGTTTTGAGGCGCACTCTGGGAGTGACCAAGTTTATGGAACCTGCTGATCTGAGGTTGTGAGAGGTGTGGTGCAGCTTCAGCAAGTCCTTTATGTATCCAGGGCCCAGATTGTGCAGTGATTTCAAAGTCAACAGTGCAATCTTGAAGAGTATTCTCCATTGTACTGATAGCCAGTGCAGTGAGTGAAGGATCTGTGTAATGTGACAGTGGCGAGGCTGGTTTGTTAGCAGTCTGGCAGCAGCATTCTGCACTAATTGTAGGCAGTGCAGGTCTTTTTGTGGGAGACCTACTTAAAGGGCATTGCAGTAGTCCAGACGTGATGTGATGAAGGCGTGAACTAGGGTTGGAAGATCCTCTGGGGGATCACACCAGGTTTAAAGGAAATGGTATGCAAGACCATAGATGTAGGGGAGCAATGACCTCAAAAGTAGACAACCCACAGCTGTTGGTATCACAGTCAGCCAGTACATTGTCCCTATATTTTACCAGTGGTCAGTAATTTGGGGTGTCTATATAGTAACTTAGTAATTGAGGTTAAATAAAGACATACGTCCATCAAGTCCAACCTTTTCACCCTCCTTTTTTATCCTACTTAACAGTTGATCCAGAGGAAGGCAAAAAAACTATAAAATGGGGGGGGGGGGGGGGAAATATTCGTTCCTGACTCCAAATGGCAATCGGAAAGTATGTTATGTAAAACATAAAGCCAGGTACGTTAGGTCTTTGGGATTGTGATGATCCATTCAGTCCTACTCTGCTTTTGACAACATTTAGGCACTTTTGGATTAAAGTTGGAAAGAAAATTGTTCCTCTTAATATTGAACGCAATGTTATTTGCATTATAACCAATATTTTAGTGACTATACTTGAGTCTCTAGGTCTGATCTGGGTTGGATCATCAATGAGGCCAAACAATGAGAGTCAGCCCTGTGATCACACAGGTGTACAAAGCTTTACAGTCCTATGAAATCTCAGTCAGTTAAGCTTCATACACACTGGGAGCTGACCCGCGATGCTCAATGTGTATGCATGGGCGATAATCGTGCCGTGTATTGTGACTTTGTCCGGCCAGGCGGATCTTCAACAGAACGTCTGTTTTCGGCCAACAAAATGCCCATACACAATTATTGGCCGAAACGGCCATGCACACACATTGTGCGTCATGGGTCAACACGATGGCTTGTATGTGTTATGTCACACATTTATTGAACCAACCATTTTACTATTGATGCAAACTAGGCAAATGCCCAATTAGTGGCATTAGCACCATGATTTAGAAAGGGACCCCCACATTAAACCATGAATCTATTTAATTTTCTCTGCTCTGCATATCTACTGCAGCCACCCATTTTATTTCATTTCCCCCCTCACACACACACACACTTTTTCAGGCAAAACCACTAACATTGGACAGAGCAGTGTGCTGCCAGCAATTCCTGGAAACAATGTTGTTTCAGAACCCTATGATATCAAAAGTCTTAGTTCACACAACCTATTACTCTGTAGAGAAATTTGTCACGCCCAGTCACTCCCCTCTTTTCCTCTTTACATCAGAACAAGAATGCTCTGCTCCTTATAATAGTACTGCTCTTGGCAATACAAGAGGGAGGGTTCTGTTTACAAAAACACTGTGCTGTGCCAAGAACGTTAGTTAACACTGCTGCTGCTGAAGGAAACATGACTCAAACACAAGCAGGGAGATTCAATAAAAGTTCTTATTGTTAAAAATGGTGCTAATTTTGCCCCAACCTATCAGATCTTATTTAACATTTGAAAGCTAACATCTGATTGGTTGGGGCAAAATTAGCACCATTTTTAACGATAAGAACTTTTATTGAATCTTCCTGATTATCTTTAGTGGGTTTTATTTCCTGGCATGCATCTCTGTAGCAGTTAGAGAAAAGGCTGTAATTGTGTAGGTTGTATGCTTAAAGGGCATCTATAGTGAAAAAAACACATTGCCCCTTTGCAAAGTTAAATTCATGTACTCTGTGCTGCCTTAATCCTATATCTGTCACTGACTCTGTTTAACCACGGTGTCAGATCTATGTGCAGCATTCCCCCCTTCTCCCTCCCCTCTGTTACCTCCTCCATGTCTCAGCTCCGGCTAACCGACAAGCTTTTTATGTGCAGTAGGAGTTAAAAGTTCAACATCCTGAAAAACACACCCACGCACAGTGGCCAATAGAAAGTAAGCGGTCCTGGAGACACGGAAGAAGGAGATCAGTACAGTTTACGATCTCTCACTTTGTGACCCATCATCAATCAGTGAAAGCTATTAAGAAGGGGGGTCAAGTGCAGCCTTATATCTAACATCAAAGCTTCCTTTCTCCCTCTGCTAATGCTGTTATCTCTATGTTTATTACAGAGCAGGGAGGGGGGATCACGTCACAGGGATTTGATTGACAGTTCAAGTAGGAGTAGAGGAATGCAATCACGTATTCTTCTAACTGGTGTATCTCAGGACAGAGAGGGAATCTGAACAAAGTGATGACACTCTGGGGGTTGTGGGGAATTATAGAACACATGGAAAGAAAAAAAAAAAAGTTCATTTTCCCACTATAGATGCCCTTTAACTGTGTCATAGGTAATGGGCGATCCATTAGCAAGAGATGTTAAATTCCTTTTAGGTGGGTACACACTTTAACAATAAAGGGACAATTCCATTGCATCTTACGGAATTGTCCTTTTATCATTGAGGTATGTACTGTAGTTCTGATTGTTCCCAAGGCTAATGAATGTTCACCGTCGGCCTTAGGATCACTGGAACTGCCTGTAAATTTCCCTTTGCCGCAGTCAAACCCCAGTACTAAAGCATAGGTAGTCGCCCACGACTAAAGGTAATGTGGCAGTTCTGAATGTTCTTCTTATACTTTAGAATGGGAGAATGCTCAGGACTGTGTGTAGAGTAATCTTTAAAGGTCATGTCCACCCTTTATACAAACTTTAATATAGTATATTCCATGTTCCCCCAGCCCCAACCGCTATAATTATATTCTCAGAAAGTCCACCGATCATTACTTACCTTACCTCTCTCCTTCGCCGCACTGCCCCGGCCCTCTGCTTGCACGGAACTGCAAGCAGGGGGCGGGACCGGCAGACGCGTCTGTGATTGGCTGAGAGGCAACTGCGAAGCTGAGAGGTAAGGTAAGTAATGATTAGGGGGACTTTCTGAGAATATAATTATAGCGGTTGGGGCTGGGGGAACGTGGACTATAATATACTGAAAGGGATTTACGCTAGGGGGAGGGAGTCCAAAGCGGGTGGGAGAGGGAGGGGGAGAAGGGCTGCAGTGCTCATGCCAAACTTCTCCTGGTGGCCACTTTGGGATGTGAGGTAAGGATTTTATTACACTACAGAGTGGGGCCAGTAGTGGGGGGGGATTATAGTTTTGGGGGTGGACATGCCCTTACTGTGTGTAACCAGCTTTATACAAAGTTAATGAGAGAGTTGTTAATGATCAGTTGCCAGAAAATTCTACTAATCCAGTAAAAAGTTATTATCTGATTGGTTGCTGCTAATTAGTGGCAAGCTCACAGCTGAAGCACAGGCAAACATTTGCACTTCTTATTGCATCAGCTCTATAATATTATATAGTAGTGCTAAGATTCCAGGACTACATTTGGAAATTCTAGCTACAACCGTGCATAAAGAGTTCTTATTGTTCGTACACATGTGCGATCGCGGGTGCAGACCTGCAACGCACAATGTGTATGAATGGCCGTTTTGGCTGATAATCGTGCCGTGTATGGGCATGGAATCTTTGCCCGGCCGTGCGGATCTCCCAACAAGTGGCCGTTTCGGCCGCTAAAGTGCCCATTATCTGCCGAAACGGTCGTTCATACACGTCGTGTGTCACGGTTTGGCAACCGTGATCTCACGTGTGTACGAACCTTAAAGGAGAACTAAACCCAATTTTTTTTTTACACTACAGAATCTGAAAACATAAAATCCCTTTTCAGTAAATTACATTAAAGTAAATGTAAGCCTGTTAAAAACTGGATCAGGGGCATAACTAGAGGGGAGCAGGGGGAGCAACTGCACATGGGCCCGGGAGCCAAGGGGGCCCCATTTTCTTAATTTTACTATGAGAGATATAGCTTCCTCCCCGAAAACTACTGTGGATGAAGCACAGAAAGGGTCCCCATCATATTTTGCTGGGGGGCCCAGTGATTCCTAGTTATGCCACTGAACTGGATGAAGTATATGTGTGTATGTGCAGTGTCAGACCACACCTCCTTATCTCAGTCACATGCTTCCTTGCCTTATCTGTCCTGTAAAAGGATTGGCTAGAGATTATAAATGGGTGTGCCCAACTGTAACAAGTTTCTGTCATAGCTAAGGATTGAGCATGTGTAGAACATAATGGTCGTTGACCAAACTGTGTGATACTAGAATGCTGTGAAGTAAAGCACAAACCATATGTTACTTGCCCAGCACCCGTATCAAAATGACACAGTTTACTGGTGTTCAAAATTCTGGTTCAGTGTTGTTCTGTGGCTTTAGTTGTCCTTTAAGTTGTATTTAATTTGAAATGATTCACCAAAGGTTAATTGACCAGAGAGTGACAATCAATATAAGGCTAGGTTCTAACGAACGCTTTGTGGTCATTTTGGCAGTTTTTCTAACGTTTGCAGATGTATTGGTCTGAATCAAGCTTAACTGCTTTGTACTATTTGATCAATCAATCACTTCAAGCCCATTTACAGTGGTTGGCAAAAGTATTCGGCCCCCTTGAAGTTTTCCACATTTTGTCACATTACTGCCACAAACATGAATCAATTTTATTGGAATTCCACGTGAAAGACCAATACAAAGTAATGTACACGTGAGAAGTGGAACAAAAATAATACATGATTCCAAACATTTTTAACAAATCAATAACTGCAAAGTGGAGTGTGCGTAATTATTCAGCCCCCTTTGGTTCTGAGTGCAGTCAGTTGCCCATAGACATTGCCTGATGAGTGCTAATGACTAAATAGAGTGCACCTGTGTGTAATCTAATGTCAGACGGCCTCAGAGGTTGTCTAAGAGAATGTTGGGAGCAACAACACCATGAAGTCCAAAGAACACACCAGACAGGTCAGGGATAAAGTTATTGAGAAATTTAAAGCAGGCTTAGGCTACAAAAAGATTTCCAAAGCCTTGAACATCCCACGGAGCACTGTTCAAGCGATCATTCAGAAATGGAAGGAGTATGGCACAACTGTAAACCTACCAAGACAAGGCCGAACACCTAAACTCACAGGCCGAACAAGGAGAGTGCTGATCAGAAATGCAGTCAAGAGGCCCATGGTGACTCTGGACGAGCTGCAGAGATCTATAGCTCAGGTGGGGGAATCTATTAGTTGTGCACTGCACAAAGTTGCCCTTTATGGAAGAGTGGCAAGAAGAAAGCCATTGTTAACAGAAAAGCATAAGAAGTCCCGTTTGCAGTTTGCCACAAGCCATGTGGGGGACACAGCAAACATGTGGAAGAAGGTGCTGTGGTCAGATGAGACCAAAATGGAACTTTTTGGCCAAAATGCAAAACGCTATGTGTGGCGAAAAACAAACACTGCACATCACTTAGAACACACCATCCCCACTGTCAAATATGGTGGTGACAGCATCATGCTCTGGGGGTGCTTCTCTTCAGCAGGGACAGGGAAGCTGGTCAGAGTTGATGGAAAGATGGATGGAGCCAAAAACAGGGCAATTTCGGAAGAAATCTTGGAGTCAGCAAAAGACTTGAGACTGGGGCGGGGGTTCACCTTCCAGCAGGACATCGACCCTAAACATAAAGCCAGGGCAACAATCGAATGGTTTAAAACAAAACATATCCATGTGTTAGAATGGCCCAGTCAAAGTCCAGATCTAAATCCAATCGAGAATCTGTGGCAAGATCTGAAAACTGCTGTTCACAAACGCTGTCCATCTAATCTGACTGAGCTGGAGCTGTTTTGCAAAGAAGAATGGGCAAGGATTTCAGTCTCTAGATGTGCAAAGCTGGTAGAGACATACCCTAAAAGACTGGCAGCTGTAATTGCAGCAAAAGGTGGTTCTACAAAGTATTGACTCAGGGGCTTAATAATTACTCACACCCCACTTTGCAGTTATTGATTTGTTAAAAATGTTTGGAATCGTGTATGATTTTCTTTCCACTTCTCACGTGTACACCACTTTGTATTGGTCTTTCACGTGGAATTCCAATAAAATTGATTCATGTTTGTGGCAGTAATGTGACAAAATGTGGAAAACTTCAAGGGGGCTGAATACTTTTGCCAACCACTGTATATGGGTCTATAATATAGTGTAAAGTCATGCAGCCATCATTCCCTAGCCACTCTACACACACCCCATTTTGGAGTAAGGCCTTTGAACTGTTTTGTCAAACCTTAATGTTTACTTCTTAACCTGCACTTTAAACCAAGCCATTTTGTACTTTTTCCTATTTGCTGACCAAATTGTTTTGAATGGGATAGAAAATAAACTACAGTCTAGTGAATGGAACATTAATGAGAAATCCAGGTTTAATACTGTGTTTGGCAGGATAAATAATGTTCTTACTGTCCTGTGTCTATTGCGCACATACTTGTTAAGAAGGACAGGGTTATTTTTTAGTTTGGCTCCCTCTAATAAAATTGACAATTATTCTGCATTATCGGGAGTTTACTTTGGCCATCTAATTTATCGCAAGCCACATCCTTGTGTGTCTCAACTTGGCCAACATTTATAAAAGTCTTTTCATGTTATTTCATACTTAGTCTACTGTATTTTACACCCATCCGTCATTGACTTTCTTAGTTAATAGGTAAATTATAGTCATTTTTAAATTTTTTAATATTGGCATATTTGTGAGAACTGTACCCTATAGGTTCATACACACGTACGATTGGGAAACCAAGTCACGACTCACGGTCACAACGCATTCATGCAACAAACAGCCGCTTCGGCTAGGAATCGCCCATGTGTATGCGTTCAGTTGAGGTTCATTCGTCAAGTGTTGTTCTTTCTTGTCCTTTAAATGGTTAATATTTCCTGGATGAAAAGTTGTAAATAAAGTAGTATGTATTCCTTAGAGCCCTGCTGCCTGGCCTTGAGCTAAGAGGAGAGAAGACAAGCCAGAAACAATAAGGGTGATTTACCCAGGAGCGCTGCCGGCGTGCAGCGCTCCTGCCCCTTCATATCGTTGCGCTAACTGATTTACGCTAAGTTAGCGCGACGTTAAGGCTTGCTTTGCGGCGGCTGCACGAGATCAGGAACTTGCGCAGCCGTTGCAAACCTATTTACCAGGGGCTGTTAAGACGTAAGTATTTAACGCCACTAATGGCTGGGGTTAATTTCTTACGTCAGGGTGATATTCACCCAGGGCCGTGCAGCCTCTGGTAAATCCCAAACGGGAGATTTGCCCAGAACAGTTGCGGCTCTGGGTGAATCTCCCTAAATGGGTTTTAGTTAAGAGGAACTATCCCGTAATAAGCATTTTGCATTTCTAGATCTTTGTGCATTTGTTAAATAAATATAGTGATTTCTTTGAAGTTCCAACTTCTGAGTGAAAGAGATTATAAATGTCTTTTACACTGAAAAGCTGTACAACCCCCCCCAAACAATTATAATCCTTTATATCATTTAGAACAGAGCAGTTAGCCACCCAGGGTCGCCATCAGGAGGGGACCTGGTTATCACCACTGAAATCCAACAGGATCCCTTTCCAATCAGTGTAGCCTGCGAAGATCAGATAAGGTTTTTATAAAGTTAAAGTTTTTTTTGCAATTTAAAGGGATACAGTCATTATACACCTTTAAATCATGTAAGATAGGTATACACCATAACTTTAACCCTTTCACTGCCAGGAGAATTTCATATTTTTTTTGCGTTAACTGCCAGAAGAATTTTCAGGATTTTTCCCTTAGACTAATTTTACAGTAGGAAACCTTTCAGTAAATCAGGAATATTATACATTGTTTTTTTCAGCACAAAGTGTACTTTAACATGGTACAGAATTTTTTGTAACTTTTCTGGAAATTTTTACTGGAATTATGGGTAAAATATGTAAAAAAAATGAAAAATTTGCAAATTTTCATGGATTTTTCCCATTTTTACTTATAGTTATCTTAAGGTTACACACAAAAATCTTACCGTTTCTAAAAGCTCTGATACTCCCGAGTACAACGATACCAGATATATGTAGGTACCCCACTTTTCCTGTACAGGAGACCCCCCCAAACTAAAACTGCACCTTCAAGAATATTACACCAAATTAAAATGTATAACCACTACTGACAGTTAACATAGAATATCTACCAAATTAACTAAAATATCCCCACAAGTGAGATATTTTTAAAAAATTACACACCCACAAGATTTTATGAGTGAGGTTAGTTTCGATCAAAATGCAGATACCCGGGCGCAGCTCTTCGTCCAATTGTAAGTTATTTTCTCACATTTTCCTTTTTTTCCTCAACTGTAAAATCAGAGACAAAATCAAATGCGAATTTCAGCTAAAAACTGTGGAGGAAAGTTCAAACGCATCTCAAATATGAAAGCCTAACCCCTCCTGAATAAAACGGTATGCCACATTCATGGGTGTACCCAGAGACATGGCTACCAACTAACCCAGAGCGTGACCAGTGCCAAATGTCAGTAGCAGCAAAAAAAAATTAGCCAGTTTTGTATTTGAACAGTCTGCAGTTTTTCCACAAAAGCCCCCCCCAACTCAGAAATACCCCCCACAAACTATATATTGAAATCTACACACCTTCAGCTATGTAACGCTATAGTTCGTTCATTCATACTATCAATGGTGTGGACGCAGTTCTTCGTAGAAGTTTGCACTTTTACCAGATTTTCCAAAAAAATTAACATCAAACAACATTCAAAAAGGTAGAAATCATGCCAAAACCCCATGGAATGTAAAAAAAGTTACCAAATATCAATCTCCCAAATGTCCTGATTAAAACGGTATGCCATATGTGTGATTACACACGCGGACGTGGAAGCGAAAAGCCACAAAGTGAGACAATGCACGATGGCTCAGAAACAGCAAAAATATTTAGCCAACTCCGAATTTGGACAGTCTGCAGTTTTTTCAACAAAACACCCCCGTAACTTAGAAATAACCCCCACAAACTATATATTCCTGAAATTTACACACCTTCAGCTATGTAACACTGTAGTTTGTTCATTCATACCATCAATGGTGTGGGCGCAGTTCTTCGTAGAAGTTCGCATTTGTCTGAAAAAATTAACAAAAAACAACTTCAAAAGGTAGAAATCATGCCAAAACCTCATGGAATGTAAAAAAACGTACTATATATCAATCTCCCAAATGTCCTGAATCAAACGGTATGCCATATGTGTGGTTACACACGTGGACGTGGAAGCCAAAAGCCACAAAATGAAACAATGCACAATGGCTCAGAAACAGCAAAAATATTCAGCCAAATCTGAATTTGAACAGTCTGCAATTTTTCCCCACAAAACAACCCCCACAAACCATATATTTCTCGAATCCACACACCTTTATCTACAAGATTCTGTAGTTTGTTCATTCGTACCATCAATGGTGTGGGCGCAGTTCTTCGTAGAAGTTCACAGTTTTAGCAGATTTTCGAAAAAATTTGAAAAAAACACTCTCAAAGGTAGAAATCATGGCAAAATCCCAAGTAATGTAAAAAAAAAAAATCAATCTCCCAAATGTCCTGAATCAAACGGTATACCATATGCGTGGGTGCACACAGAGACGTGGCCACCAACTAGCTCAAATGGGACACATGCACAAGTGTAATTACAAGAAAAAAATCAAAGTTCTCTGTAATTTCAAACAGCCCCAAAACTTGGAAATGCCCCCCCACAAAATATCACTCTCCCACATGTTCTCAATAAAACTGTATGCCATATGCGTGGATGTACACAGAGATGGGGCCACCAACTAGCTCAAATCGGACGCATGCACAAGTGTAATTACAAGAAAAATCAAAGTGCTCTGTAATTTCAAACAGCCCCAAAACTTGGAAATGCCCCCCACAAATAAACCCCCCCACTAAATATCAATCTCCCACATGTTCTGAATCAAACGTTATGTCATATGCGTGGATGCACACAGAGACGTGGCCATTATGCCATTCTTCTTTCCTTTTTTGGTGTGTAAAATAATTAACAGGGCTATAGTACAATACCCCCTATGGGCCAGGTGCTAACCTATAGAAAGTATAGACTATTATACAAACTAGAGCAAAGAGTGCACACTGATAAATAGAAGTAAAATTCCTTTATTATAGTGGGAAAATTATTTTAAAGGGCATGTCCACCCCCAAAACTATAATCCCCCCAACTACTGGCCCCATCATGTAGTGTAGTGTAATCCTTACCTCACATCCCAGCTCCATATGGTTCTCCTGTAGTCCCCCTCCAAAGTCCCAAAAACTGCCCACCAGGAGGATAGCAGAGTCCATATAGGACTCTGCCTCCTACCTGGCCTCCGGGAGAAGTTTGGCATGCGTACTGCAGCCCTTCTCCTCCCCCTCCCTCTCCCTCCCTCTCAGGATTCCCTCCCCCTAGTGTACAACCCTTAATATATAGTATTGCCCCTGTCCCCCCAGCCCCAACCGCTCTATTTATATGTTTAGAAAGCTCCCCAAACTTTACTTACCTCTCCTCTTTCCTCCGCCGAAATGAGCTCCCGGCAGCCGCGTCCGTGATTGGCTGCCGCTCAGCCAGTCACAGATGCGACTGCCGGTCCCGCCCCTCTGCTTGCATTTTCTCGCAAGCAGAGGGCCGGGAGCGCGGCGGAGGAAAGAGGGGAGGTAAGTATAGTTTGGGGAGCTTTCTAAACATATAAATATAGCGGTTGGGGCTGGGCTGGCAGGGGGAATCTTATATTAAAAATTTTTTTTTAGGGTGGACATACCCTAACATCTAAAAACATTCCCTGGTGCAAAAATACATTGAAGAATAATAACCAAAGTGCATACAGCCATCTATCAATATAAAACAGTATCCAAAGGCATCAAAGGTTTGTACAGATATAAAGTGCTGAACATGTAATAGTTGAACTTAAATACAGTACAAAATATGTACTCATGCAAAATAAATGCAAACAGTATATCATATATGCATAACACAGTACAAACAGATAGCCCAAATGAGATGAACCAAGGGCAACAGCACAAAGACAAAGATATAATGTAAGTAGGTGTAAAAGATACCATAATACTGCAAGGTAAGTCTCCAATTTTTTCTATCCGCTATCCAATAGAGTACAAAGGTCTCCGTAGCCGTTGCACACCAAGAGAAAAATGGGGGAACAACTGCCAAACGCGTTTCATCTAAACAGACTTACTCATTTGGCTAGTTTTCTTTGCTTTTTTGCCATGATTGGCACATTAAATGAAAATTATATGTGTCCATCCACATTGCCAATAGATTTACTGAATATCGCCAATGTCTATGTATAGGTTGGGATGCTGACAAGCTACCGATGTTGGCATCGCAACCCATCGGTCCAAACGAAGAATTCAGAAAAATAAAGGGCGCTGATAACGATCTTGCACGCTTATGGGCTAAAAGTGTATACGTAACAAGCATTCCTTTGTATTGGCACATCGGCAAACTCATGACCCGTTTCCATCGGAATTGGATTTTGTGTTTACAACTTCAGTCACATGTGTATGGCCTTCTTAAACAGAAAATGTCCAGTTGCATTATGTTTTGTATTACCGGTATCTGTAGAAGGAATTGTAATTCACTTGCACATTCTGCTTTGTTTATAGAACTAATTTCACATTTTCTAGAAATTCTTATCTTCCCCCTAAACCTGGAGCTCGTTGTCTGAAAGGACCAAACAGAGCAGTGAGGAGGGGGCCTGCACACGTGGGCGTTTTCTCAGATCTAACAGACATTAGTACTACATAAGGAAGGGAGTAGAGGAAAGTCACGCAAACTACTATAATCGGCTTAAAGCTGATTTTATTGAATAAAGGGCTTTAAACAAAGGGGTTTTAGTAACTGGTCACAGGCATGCACAGTAACAGGGAGATAACATACCATCCTCACTGACAAGTAAACTTCTCTCTTAGACAAGTTGTAAATGGTTTGGAATATTTCAAATAACCATAGCTTGGCTTCTTAAGAATTAGCGCGTCCTGCAGTGTACAGCTGTGCAGATTATTGCTAGAAAACATGGATCCCATACAATGCGTTTATTTTATTATTGGGTAAAAAGGCAATCAGGGCGGGACGCTATCGCTGTCATTTGCCTGATTCATCCAACGTACTGAGCCTATTTTGTCTCTCCATACAGCTATTGGCTGGCATTAAATTTTTTTAGTAAAAGAGCCACAATTGGCATGGTACATTGGTAGAAGCGGTTTGTAAATTGCCGCAACCGTCATAATTTCAGTCTTAAAGTCACACTAACCCTCTCTGCGTAGCCACAAAAGGGTTAGCGAGATAACTGTAATTACCGATTGCACCTCTTGGTACATTGCCCTCAATGTGTTTAAATATTCCAAGTTACATTCACAGTAGAAATATTTCTGTCCACTTGGTTTTTTTGTATCAGACAGAGCTGTTTTTTTTTTTAATGTCTAGCTTTATTTTTACGTCTAGTTTAATGAATGCAGTGAAGAGGTTAATGAAAGGGGAAAAAAACTGTGGCATCCACGGCTCTCATTGTCAATATGCCCCAGGGGTTGGCAGGCCTCTTGGCTTCTATCCCAGAAGATGACTGAAGAAGATGGCTGTGTTGACAGTTTGTGTGGCCCAGGGGATTGTGGGATGGAGATAATCAGTCCAGATCTGCTAACGCTTCATTGCTTTAGCAATGAACTGACATGACCTGAGTGTGCTTCGGACTTGAGAGGAAGTAACTGAGTTTGAAACCCTGGCAGAGAAGTAGGAGACTTAAAGGACAAAGGAAAAACCACAAAGCCAAATAAGGATGTCTGTTTGTGTGTGATCCTTATGTAATCAGGCAAAGCACGTAAAGCAAGGAAAGCACGGCTATTATCAGTGCAACGTGCCCTTGCATATCTCCACTGGCAACTCTATAAGGTCACCCTAGGAAAGCTGGCAGCTTTAACCTGTGTTTTTTTTTTTAATAAAGTTTGCATCATACTGCCAGCAGGTCACCGGTTTCTCCTGATATAATAATAGGAAAGTACAAGCGCTTAGTCGGGACAAATGACTGCGGTCCCATAGGGAACAGCACGATCGTCCGTGATTTACTGGCATGTTCTTCTGATTCGGACGATCGGGCTGCCGACATTTTATTGACCGCGCGAGAAACTACCGCAGATTTTTCGGCCAAACGGACAAATACACGGAAGTATTGGCCGAAGAAATCTGCGAATGAAGCTGAAATATTGTATGGTGTACTCCAGCCATAGGTCCTGTAAGGAAGCTGTGTTGACCATAATCAGAAAAGTTTGTTATTGCTGGAGACAGAAGATGTACGTTTGTGCCGTGTGTCACAAAATAAATGCAATTCTAAAGCTTCTAATCTTTCTATAATAAAAATAATGTGCCAAAGGTCGGGATCCACCAGAGGTATTGGAACTTGAAACTGCTGAATACTAGACTTGTGATTTTAATAGCTGCTAGTTTGTCTCTCCTGCTCTGGGACATTAGAGTGCGATTGCCCTTCAAATTGAAACACCCTTTTTATAATTAGCAATTAACTTCTATTTAGCTTTCTGTAAATAGATTTTAGCGAGGGCTTCCAGGTTTACCCTGGTGCGTGTGAGGGTTGTGAGCTGGGGGCAGAGCTGTGAAGACAAATTGGCAAAGAATAGCCAATTCACTAAAATTTTAAAGGGGCACTAACCCCAAAATGAATGATTTCCAGGGAAGCGGCAGACTAACCTCCAATTATTACCTTAAAGCAAATGTAGAATGCTTTAAAAATGGCTGTTCCTCTGTATCTTTCTTTCAGTCGCCCCAACTCCTTCTGTCATTGGGTGGTGTCACTGTGTCAGGGGGGAGAGCTCTCACCTACAACATTGCATGGCCATCTTTAATGTAATCTAGTGGTGCTATAAAGTAAAACACAATATATAGAAAATTGGGCTGTTGTACATCCATATTAAAGTGCAGCTAGAGACCAAAAATATAATACATACAAAAAATAGAATTCTAGTGCACAGACAATTCTAATTGCATGTTGGCTGCCTCCATAAGGTTGCTGCTACAAACAGCCTGCTAAACCCTGGATAAATAAAAGCAATTCGTTCAATAAGTTGGCCAAATTATTTTAAGGAAAGTCACCACGTCAAGGTTACTTTCTTTAACTGGGTCCTAACCTACCGGTAATTTCAAAGGCAAGTACCAGTAATACCAGCCCCCACCCATCTTCAATTTTATGGCAAGCTCTGCAAATTTAAAGCTAATTACTTTTAACTTAAAGAGAATGGGAGGTTGGAATATTTCACATAGAATGATAGATTCTGGGGTTGTTTTTTGGTGTACTTGTGATTTTAAAAAATGAATAGCTTGGCCCTATGTAGTTTCCTGGGCCCTAGGGATGAACCTTGAGTGCAATTTGTTTCTGAATTTCGGATTAGTTCAGCCGACAAACTAACGTGTGTTCTGCCTCTTCCTGACATTCAGTGATTTGCATACCCCCAACCTTCCTATTTCAACTGATTTGATATGAGTTTGTCCCGGTACTCCCATCTTTTTCCCATAGAGGGCAAGGCATTGGTAGGGGCAGGACCGGAATCCCCAGACTCCCTAGTCCTAGGGAGGTATGGGCTCTGGGGGTCTCCTGTTTGCTCCCCTTCTCATAGAACATACTGCTAAGTCTGTAAGTTGATCATTAAATATATTGTCATTGGAACAATGATGTTTAAATGTGTGGGGCAGCGTTGATTGAAAAATAGTGAATAAGGTAAAAGGCTTAAGGCCTGCTGTGTTGTCAGTAAACAGTAATGACCTTCATAGCCTGTTGCTCAGATACTAAAAAATCCCTGCCAACACACACACAGTAACCTGCTTGTTGAAATTAATGATAGAGGAGGATGGATTGTGGGCACATGTAGCCTATGTGTAACTCATCCTACTACAATGTGTCCAGTTGGCATCAATTGATTAGATCATGTTCCCTAGCATGCTTCATACTACTTAATTCATGAAAATATGGCATATTAGTCGGGTAAATAAAATGAACATGAAAACACAAGTTAAACTAAGCGGTAGGAAGTATGCCAGCATGTTTCACTGACCATTCATAGAAAATTAAACATTAAACCTGTTAGGCATCAAGTTGCACAGTTTGTGCCTCTCCCATAATTCAGGTATTTCTGGATAGGACTGGTGCATGTGGGGTATGACATGTCTTTGTTGTAGATCCTGCTACTTTCCTTCCGTGTCACCTTGAGTGAATCAGCTGATTGCTCAGTGGCTTTGACCATGGGAGAATGTTAATTTCTTTGTTTCTTTTACATTAGGGTTGTTTCCTAACATATTGTAATAAAAACCCTTAAGGGGAACCAGAAAAGCCTTAACTCTTTCAGTAGAAGAAGTGCAGTCTAGAAAGACAGTCTTATAAAAAAAAAAAAAAAAGAACAAACCACCACACCCATATTAAAGTACTAGCACACGTTTGGATTTGGTAAGGTTTTAGGACAGGTATGATTTGTGGGGGAAAGGGGTTGGTTCTCCCAGTTGGTTAGCAGGTTAATGGGTCAAAGTAGGGAATAATTTGTAATAACATAATACTTTATCAGAGATGCCATTTTAAGATTTGCAAAAATAAATTCCCGATACTGCCTCAACCACTACAAAACAAGTCTTCAACCTGCACTAAACTGCAGTGCGTTGTCACAGTCTGTTTTTCACACGTTTTCTGCAGTTGTGGTTCACATTACATTATCCTATAAAAATATCCTGTTCCTTAATAAATACGTGGGAATACTGAATTTATAAACCTATAATTAATCATTTAACACTGGGTTACACAGGCATGACACCATAGCTTTCTGTTACTAAAATGGTTAAAATATTAACTTAAAGGGACAGTTCAGTGGAAATTATCAATATTTGTTAAATTGTCAGTTTGTGCCTTTTTAGTTATTCTACATATTCTCTCCCATTTTGAAAAATCAGTTGATTTCATACCCTTTGCTGTTCCCTGCTGTTGACATTAGTGAGCTGACATTTCAGGTTCTAATGGTCCTTCTTCTTCCCAGGATGCACCACTTGGAATATTCCTAACAGTAATTTCTACTGATTGGGTGTTGGATGGGTCAAAGATGCTCAGATCTCTACTGAGCAACTGAATCAACCCAGGCACTGGGTCAAGGGCAAGACCATAACGGTCTCTATTAGGGATCCTGCAAACAGGAAGTCAGTATTTCGGTTGCATTTATTTATACACAGACAAAACGCTGAATTGGCAGATTAAGGTCATTGGGATGAAAAAATACTGCTCTTTTTTTTCTGAAAAGCATATGTATTTGCACTGAACTTCCCCTTTAAAGGAAAACTACCGTATATACTCGAGTATAAACCAAGGTTTTCAGGCTTTAAAAAAATCCGAAAATCTTACCTCGGTTTATACTCGAGTCAATGTTTCCCTTACCTTGTCCCGGCCGCGCGATCCGCATCCTCGCTCCACAGCCTCTGCGCATCCGGATTAATCACTAACCGGTGCCGCAAAGTGGAGCCGCCGGGTAGTGACATCATCCGATGCGCAGAGGCTGTGGAAAAAGGATGCGATGTGCGCGGCGGCCGGACAAGGCAAGGGAAACTTTACTTTATTTACACAGGGACACACTTAAGTAGAAAATACATACAAATAGGAGTAAAACCTTCTTTATTTGTGCATACTGTATGCACAAATATAGGAGGATTAACCCCTATTTGCAGTATTTGCCACTTAAGATGTTTGAATACTACAACTCCCCCATGCTTTATTGGTGGGAGTTGTAGTTTTCAAACATCTTAAGTGGCAAATACTTGCAAATAGGGCTAAATCCTCCTATATTTGTGCATACAGTATGCACAAATAAAGAAGGTTTTACTCTTATTTGTAAGTATTTGCAACTTAAGATGTTTAAACTGCAACTCCCAGCAATAAAGCATGCTGGGAGTTGTAGTTTCCAAACATCTTTAGTGGCAAATAATACCCCCTGGTTTATACTCGGGTCAGTGTGGTTTTCCTACTTTTTCCCTAAAACTAGGTACCTCGGTTTATACTCGGGACGGTTTATACTCGAGTATATATGGTATACTAAAATTTACTTATTAAAAATGGAAAGTACCTGTGGCTGGGAAGTAGGATTGATTATTCCTTCCTCACAATATAATTTTGTTAACAAGCTATAGCACTAACCGTATTCATCTGCCAGGTTAGTCCTGGACTAATCCTTTATTAAAGATAGGGATGAAGCCAGGAGGAAGACTGGCATAATCAGTTTTCTTTGAGCTGATGCTCCTCACAGAAACAATATTGGGAGGTAGGAATTACCAGTGCAATATCCCTGTCCCAAGTACTTTTGATTTTCTGTTTTTTTAAAAAAAAAAAACGTTATGCACACAATAGTTATCCTTTAAAGAGGTTACTAGGGTTTGAAAAAAGGATCTGAATAGGATATTAATGTATGTTTCAATCCACTCCTCCCAACACAGGCAGCCATGTGACTCCATCAAAACATGCAACCGCCGCTGCCAATCAAAACACAGGGTTTTTCAGTAGGCCAAAGTTGAACACATGCTGGTCTGCCAAAGCCCTCAAGCAATCAGACTTGTTCCTCTGCAGAGAAGGGTGGGGAGATCGAGGTTATTGCAGATCATCCTGGCTGTTGCTATGGCAAATAAATTGCATAATGCAGTTTTACACCTACACCGTGGAGCCTAAGAAGGGTTCCTTATACCCCACACTGTTTTTTTTAATGTCCGTAAAATACTCTGCTATAGCAAACGCATATTAGGCATGTTTACTAGCTGAGATGAAGTGATATGTAATGTGCTTGTAAAAGATACCTGCATGGTTTAGGCTTAAAGGCACAGCAATGTTGGTTATGGAAATGTAAATTAAACTGCAAAAATGAGTTAAAAACAACCTAATGCAGTGTTCTCCCCAGAATTTTTTTCAAGCCGGGTGGCATGAAAAAGTAGCCGGGTGGGGTGGGACAAGGAAATTTGGTGGTGGGGAAAAATGTGCACTGCATCATGCTCATTATATAGTTTTACAACATCTGCAGGGAATTGTAGTTCTACAACATCTGAAGGTAACCCATGTAAAATGGCAGCACAAATACATGTGCCAACCTTTTGTGGCCTTGGGTATCTTGGAAAAGCTAGTTAACCTGCTACAATAGGCTTACAAGTGTAAAAAAAGGGTCTGGACTGGGCAGTTTTGGCAGGAGTTTTTACTGAACTATTGGCACCTATTAAACCTACATCTAATTTTTTTTTTTAAATCACAAGTGTTCTCTTAAGAATTTTTTTCCAGCCGGGTGGCATGAAAAAGTAGCCGGGTGGGCCGCCCGGCTAAAAGACCCTAGGGAGAACACTGTAATGTAAAATTTTCTAGTAACATGAGCTTGTGGTTTTAGGGGTGTCCTTGTGGTCTGTATTCATTTGGGGGGTGGAATCTGCGCAAATGTGGTACGTTCAAGACAGTATTTTGTGTTGGCTGTGGCTATTTTCGTTGGCTACTGCAGATTTTTCCACCCAAATGCCCAAACTTTTGTGGCCAGGGCAGAAATATCGCCTTGTGTGTACTTAGCCTTACGCAGGGAGGGATTCTAGTCTTGTTTCCCGCACGTATGATATTGGGATGTATATCATTGGACTGCATGTGCTTGTTTATGCAAAAATCACACAATTTACATAAAATGTTCTTATTTTGTTAGAAAGTTTTTGTCTGACCAAGACTGATCATGGACAGTGGGAAATGTGGCCTCTATCACTTCTATTAATTATGTAAAAAAAAAACTTAGATATAAATGTTTTGAAGGTAATCGTCTATGCTGATCTCTTTTCCCAGTATTCTCCATATCTGTTCTATTTTACCCTTTGCCTTATTTATCTCTTTGATTCTTTGCTCCTTCTCTGATTAAGTTTCTAAAGCTGTGCACGTGGGACGATAATTTTAGCCTAATGATACTCCGTATATTCAAGAAATATAAATAAGGTTAGTTTTACGGTGTTCAGTTGAGTTTAAAAAATTTCTAATAATCAACTAACCTTTTAAGATTATAAACTTGAATCAAATTTATCGAATTTACAACATTAACAATGTCTACTGTCTTCGTTCTGCTCCTGGGCCACCTCCTGTATTGGACAGGCCGGCTAACCTATGCGAAGGTGTGTAAGATGCATTCCCTCATTAAGCTGGTGCATCCCCTGGCTTGCCCACCCAAGGTATTGGGCAGGACACAAGCAGATGGGGAGCTGGTAATTTGGCTATGTAAATATAAAAAGCTGTACCCCCCAAAAGTCAAATAAACCACAACTATAAAACAGTATATCATATATATATTTAGTAAAATATCATATAATAAAAACGAGCAAATAGCTGGCCAGCTACAAACAACAAAATAGACACCGTATATAAAAGCACATATGTACGGTGAATCTCCTAATAAAGACCTATAAAAGTAAACATAGCGATACACATATATGTAGATATAAATATCAATAGAGGGCAAGCAACTGAATTATCGAATCTATCTAGATTTTTCAGATATGGAACATGTAGGATGGTAAACATAACTAATAAGGGCGGGTGATACGTATGTTTGGTTAAAGGGGAATTCAGTGCAAATACATATGCTTTTCAGAAAAAAGAGCAGTATTTTTTTGTCCCAATGAACTTAATCTTCCAATTCGGTATTTTGTCTGTATATAAATAAACACAACTGAAATACTGACTTCCTGTTTGCAGGACCCCTAATAGAGACCGTTACGGTCTTGCCCTTGACCCAGTGCCTGGGTTGATTCAGTTGCTCAGTAGAGATCTGAGCATCTTTGACCCATCCAGCAGCCAATCAGTAGAAATGAATGTTAGGAACATTCCAAGGAAGTGGTGCATCCTGGGAAGAAGAAGGAACGTTAGAACCTGAAATGGCAGCTCACTAATGTCAACAGCAGGGAACAGCAAAGGGTATGAAATCAACTGATTTTTCAAAATGGGAGAGAATATGTAGAATAACTAAGAAGGCATTGCACAAACTAACAATTTAACAAATATTGATCATTTCCACTGATCTGTCCCTTTAAGTGAATTTTTGAATGCAAGCTTTCATTCAAACGTAGGAGCATAGTAACACTGTTTATAAAGTAGTGATATTTGCAAATCCCAACATTGTCACAAATTGCTACAAAAAACCTGTGGAAATTGTCAGTGGAATTTATAAAGCGATGTTGGGTCTTTTCACAACTAAATGAACTAAATTTGTCAAGTCCAATATGATGTTGGCCAGTACAGGAAACAAAACAAAAAAGCAGCTGGAGGAAAACCTTGGATGTGGAGGTGATTGCCTCAAAAACGGAGGCAATTGCATTAAGCATGAGGGTCCAAAGCTTGAAACCAGGACCATTGTCTCATGAAAATCCTTGCTACCCAACTGATTAACGTCGAGGGTAGGATGTGGCAGGTGTCATATGGAATATCAAGGCACGTGGCCATCAACCAGGGTTGGGAAGAAGCTTAGGGCCCTATTTGTAAAAGCATGGTTTCGTTTTTTTTATCGCTCGTTAAACTAATCATTCATTTCCGATCAGTTTAGCGATCGCTGATTTACGATTGTTATAGTTAATTATGAAAACTATCGTAAATTACCGTTAACAATCGTAAATCTATGATAACGCAATCGTAGATTTACGATTCCCATAGAATACCATTGTGGTAGTTTACTACCGCTTGGTATTCTACGCAGCCGTACATTTACAGCCATGTATGTACATTATCGATAATGTTAAATTGCGATACGGCAAGTTAACAAATAGGACCCTTTGTCATAACAGGAAGCTAAGCATGAACTGAAAACTTGTAAAGGAATATGATCACAATGACTTCATTAACTCGCATTAAAAGAGCGAGTTAATGAAGATGACCATATGCTTTTAACCCTGAAGCTCAGTATTTAGAAGCATGTCCTTCTGTGATTCATGTCTATTCTGTGATAGAACTCAATAGTTAGCTACTAACTAGCTTGTGACCTTGTGATATAATAATAATATTCAAGCAGTCATGAATTAATTTATGGACTACTATACAGATTGGTGATACTGATTTTTGACTTTTCAACACTGACATTATGGCTCAGCAAAGTTTCACCCCGCAAAAAACAGGTTCGTTTTGAAACTGGGGCTCTTATCACTACTTTAGGGGTTAATATATAGTGGTGGGGTGTTTGTTGTGTCTATTGCCATGTTTTGTGATGTTTATATTGCTTATGTTGCTTAAAAGGCATGTCCACCCCCAAAACTATAATCCCCCCACTACTGGCCCCACTGTGTAGTGCATAAAAATCCTTACCTCACATCCCAGCTCCAAATGTTCCCCCAAAACTTAAAACTTGCAAGAAACCTTCACCATGCTTCACTGTGGCCAACCACTATTTCTAAGTTCCTCACTGTTGTCCATTTGTGCTTCTTCCAAAGAGCTTGAACAGCACATACTGACCCCCCAGTCTGAAACCTTTACCTGTGAGATCCTTTGCTGATATAGTATAGCCACCTTTTTGTCTTGTTACTGTGCTCGGTCATGCCATGCGAAAATGTGTGACATGAATGTGTCCCTGTCATATTGTGTATTTCAGATCCAACTTATTGTTTCATTCACAATGTGACTTGCCTTGTATCTTTATAAAATAGCAAGTGCAGTAGTCCTACAGAGATGTGGAAACTAATACATATACACCTGGTAAGGCTAAAAAAGAAATGAGGCTTTAGAGCTAATGTATTCATGAGCCTGTTTTCGATTCAGATATCTAGTGAATTCTGCTCTTGAAAATATTCCATTAAGTACATTTTGTTTTATATAAAATAGGATCTGTTCAGGATTTCTTAGAATTATTAATAATTGAACTGTAGCGCACATCCTGTACTTTGCACAGTGAAAAACACTAACTAAATGGGATGCAGTTTTCCAATAATTCATTGGGTTTTTTTTTTGTATCAATAAAATTGTTATGTGAGGTTTTGTATCATTATTTTCTAATATTTATTTTTTTATTTAGAATTTTAAATGATGTTTTTTAATCAAAATCTTTAGGTTGAAATCACATTGACCGAATTTTACATGGGTTTTGTGGTTTTCAAGTCAGATGAACTAGATCCCACTATGTGTGCTGTGTTGCAATCTAGTTCATTATAAATACACATTTTAGTATAGGTTAGTAGTATTTGAGGTTGAATACCCACATTTCCCGCCTAACAGCTGATTCAAAGAAAGACAATAAACCCAGTATGAAGGGGAATAATTCCTTCCTGACCAAAGTGGAAATCGGAAATATCCCTGGATCAATTTTAAAAAAAAACTATTCAATGAGCCGTCAATCACTAGGTCTAATGGAAGACAGTTCCATAGTTTTACTGTTCTCACTGTGAAAAACCCTTTCTGAACTTGAAAACTACATTTCTTTTCTTCCAGTGTTATGGGATGGCCATATGTCCTCTGAAATGTTCTATTGTTCTAACAGTGGCCCATTAATGTATTTCACACTGGCTCCCCTGCACGTGCCAGAAACCTCTCAGAGAACAAGGAAGAAGCAGGGACCAGGTGACTCACAGACAGCCTCTACTCTTCACTTTTTGGGACTTTGATCAGGCACTGCAGGAGAACCCTGCACAGTGGGGCCAGTAGTGGGTTAATTTTTAGTTTTGGGGGTGGGCATGCCCTTTAAGTTTGTTATCCACCAAAACTACAAGATCCTTTTGGAACATAGATTTATTAACACAGAGCCATTTATAATATAATCTGCACAAAGAAGTCCAAAATGTATCACATTTACATTACATTAATCAGCATTGAATATCATCTGCTACTTAGCAGCCCAATCTATCTAGTTCTGCCTGAACAATTGCACATCATCTGTAGCATCTGGTCGACAAAACAAATAGAAGTGGCCACAACACAGAACCCTGTGGCACACCACTTTAGTCCACATTGACGAAACACCATTAACAACTACTCTCTGCATCCATCAACCAATTTTCTATATGTACATATATGCCACCCAAGACCTTAGCTCATACATACAGTAAGTCACCTATGTGGGACTGTCACATACTATCAAATGAGTATGCTTGTGAAGGTTCTCATTCATCCAGGTCATGGTATATCTGCGCCTCTGTGCTAGTGGGGATGTTCTCGGCTCTGTGTTGCAGGGTTCCTTCTGGTGGATTTTAACCCAGGTGTCATCAACATATCTGAACCCCCAGCCGTTTTCTCACCATGTCAACAGCCTCCTTGGTGGGTATACACAAAGGCTAGTAAGTAACTTTAGAATCCAAATTGGAGCATATAAACTAAGTGAGGTCTAGATGTTGGGGCATTGCAAGTAAAATGTTCATTTTAAAAGTTTGTGCATAGACATGAAGCAGGAGGGATGGGAAGAGGAACGCAACTGCACTTGCCAGAAACCACTAGGAGGAACAGATTGAGGTGGAAATGAATTGCACCAAGGAATGGCTCCTACTCTTCAGTTTCCTGGGCTGTATTTGGCCATGCAGGACAGCCATATGCAGCAGAAGAGAGTAATTTAACACTACACTGTGCGCCCAACAATGAGGAAAATTTCAGTTTGGGGGGTGAACATGCCCTTTAAAATTCTGGATTTTTTTCCATTTTTTTAATGGATGAGCTTAGCACTTGCAGAGTTAGATATCTTCCCTTAAAGTTTATGGAACTGCAAAGCTTTTGTGTGGAATAAAAGGAAACAAATAGGAAGCCAGTAATGTCTCTAACATTCACCAGCTCCGTGATGTCTTCATGGAAGGGTGGCAACCTGTGGAGCTCTAAAGAACTGCATGCCCAAGAGAGGTAAGGCAGTGCTGGAAAATAATGGTGGCCACACAAAATATTGACAGGAAATTTTTCACTTGGGGTGTACTCACAATTTTGCCAGTGATGTGTGTTGAGTTATTTTGAGGAGACAAATTTACACTGTTATACAAACTTTACAGTGACTACTTTACATTGTATCAAAGTGTCATATCTTCAGTATTGTCCCATGAGAAGATTTAATACAATATTTACAAAAATGTGAGGGGTATACTCTTGTATGATACTGCATCCACAACTGAGGATACATTAAATGGTCATGTCATGTAGACCCTTAAAGGGAATGTCCACCCCCCCAAACTAAAAAATCCTTACCTTACATCTCTGTTCCTTATGGTTCTCCTGCAGTGCTTGTCCATCTCCTGCAGTGCTTGTCTATCCATCCGTTGCAGCCTTTCTACCTAGCGTAAATTCCTTTTGTATAATGTCAGTACACATGTTGTGGGATCACATGTATGGCCAGCTGTAGAAGTCAGGAGAATTTATTTTTAGGTGGAACATTTTCCTTTGGTTTGTTTTCGTGATTTGAGGTCAAAAAAGTTATTTTAATTTCTTTTTATCAGATCAAGCTTTATAAAAACCTTAGAATTACTAAAAATATACATATTGATGTTCTCAGTGAAGAATATTGTATATTCTTATGTTTTTACTGAACAAGTACTAGTTATATGTACAGAATGTTTACTTTTTAAGGAGGAAGCAAACTTAGTTTGGATCAGGGATAAAAATCTTTGTAAACAGTCACATTGGTTGTTCTAATTTTACTAAAATAAGGTGTTTGGTTGGAAAAGGTTCCATGATCTAGGTCTATGTACAGATTGCATTGCAGAGGATAAACATGAGAAAGAAGGTGATACCCACTGACATTATGCAATCGGAACTTTAACTAAAGATTTACAGCTAAGAAAGGTAAACCCAGGGGTGAGGACCTCACCCTGGGTAGTCTTAAGGAAGGGTGGTGTTGTCCTTTAATTATCTTAACTTAAATGACCCAGTCACATCAGGCCCTATATGATTAAGTTCTAAAGAGCTTAAAATCTAAGTAACAGTCACAGACACGCAACCAATCAGTTGTTGTATGTCTTTATGATTTCGGAGAAAAACCAAGGTTGTAGATACACAGAGCGTTTAACTGACCACACCAGCATACACAGCAATGCAATTACCTGGTGCGGTTAGGAGCCATTTAATAGATTGTCTCTGCATTAACGATAATGTAAAACACTCTTTACTTAGCACATAGTAACTGTGACCACTTCCCAATCTGCCACGGATTGAGAGAATCATTCCCTTAACTTTTGGAGAGTGGTGGCTGTTACATGTGCTAGGTAAAGATCATTTTACATGTTCTTGCTATGATGTGATTTCTCAATTGAGCGATCCTGACAACACTGGATCCCTGCTGTACCAGCGTGGATGGATGATCACTCTAGAGGGGCATTATTCTATAAAAGGTGCATTTTGTAACCAGAGCTGTTAAAGGGTATGTCCACCGTAAAATATATTTTTGGATATAAGATTCCCCATGCCTGCCCACTCTATTTATATGTTTAGAAAGCCCCCCAAACTCTACTTACCTCCCCTCTTTCCTCCGCCGCGCTCCCGGCCCTCTGCTTGCGAGAAAATGCAAGCAGAGGGGCGGGACCGGCAGCCGATTCTGTGATTGGCTGAGCGGCAGCCAATCACGGATGCGGCTGCCGGCAGCTCACTTTGGCGGAGGAAAGAGGAGAGGTAAGTAAAGTTTGGGGAGCTTTCTAAACATATAAATAGAGCGGTTGGTTCTGGGAGACCAGGGGGAATCTTATACATTAATGGTTTAAAGCTAGGGGGAGGGAATCGGGAGAGGGAGGGGGAGGGAGGGAG
The DNA here is from genome assembly GCA_019447015.1 of Hymenochirus boettgeri. Lineage (NCBI taxonomy): Eukaryota > Metazoa > Chordata > Amphibia > Anura > Pipidae > Hymenochirus > Hymenochirus boettgeri. The sequence continues at coordinate 53,584,892 of CM033470.1, read as the reverse complement.
GGGGAGATGGGCTGCAGTACGCATGCCAAACTTCTCCCGGAGGCCAGGTAGGAGGACTATATGGACTCTGCTATCCTCCTGGTGGGCAGTTTTTGGGACTTTGGGGGGGGACTACAGGAGAACCATATGGAGCTGGGATGTGAGGTAAGGATTACACTACACTACATAATCGGGGTCAGTAGTTGGGGGGATTATAGTTTTGGGGGTGGACATGCCCTTTAAGTTTACTCAACCAATTAGATGTCACATTTATTTCTAGTCTACTACAGTGAAAAAACATTTTAGAACATCTGATTGGTTGCTGCAGATTAAAGAGGAACTGTGGTCCAAAAATGACTAGGTAAATTGATAGGAATTGCTCTCCTGAGAGTTTTTGCAATTTATTTCCATTGTTTATTTTACATAGTTTTGAAGATATTTACATTTTTGTGTGTGATATGGCAGCAGCATTACCAGGTCCCCTGCACTTCCTGCTCTGAAATCTGTCAGTCAATCTGCCCTGTGTCTCCTCCCCTTTGCAGCCCCCCTGGTCCCTCCCACTCATGGACCCCATGGTCCCTCCAGTTGCAGGCCCCCCTTGGCCCATTCCCTTACAGCCCCATGTGGCCCCGCCCACTCGGTGATGTGGCCCCGCCCACTTACGGGTGCCTAAGCCCTGCCCACTTGTGGGTGCTGTGGGCCCCTCTGATACCCCTCCTACTCCCCCGAAAACTCTGTGGAAACAGCCTTTTCAGGAAGAGTGAGAAATCACTGAAAAGGCTGTTTTCACATAGTGAGAGAGACGGGCTGGAGATTCCCTTACCTTCTCTGCAGCTGCAGGTCCTTCACACAGAAGAGAGGAGGAGGGACTTCCTGTCTCCCTCACCATGAGGGGAGATCTTGAGGCTGTGCTCGCGGCCGCACTGTGCCAGGGAAGCATTAGGAAATGTCGCATGTCAGCCTCCCACCCATTAAATTTCTGGTCAGTCATTTCTTTATATCTTGAGCTGTGGAGCACGTAAAGAGGTGGTTGATGGCTCGTTTTAAAGGTAGGAAACTGGTCTTTCATTTAAACTCAACTTGTTTAGAGACCACAGTTCCCCTTTAAGCTTCTCTTTTTGAATAAGGACCAGCAGCCTAACCAGAGCAAACAAGCGAAGGGATTACATACTTCTTGAAGATATGGCTCGGAAAATCGGAAAAGAAACTAGTAGGGAAAGTGTAAAGGACATGTCCACCCCCAAAACTAAAATTTAACCCACTGCTGGCCCTGCTCTATAGTTTAAACAAGTCCTTATCTTACATCTCTGCTCCTTATGGTTCTCCTGCAGTACTTGTCCAAAGTCCAGGAAACTTAAAGGGCATGTCCACCCCCAAAACTATAATCCCCCCAACTACTGGCCCCACCATGTAGTGTAGTTTAATCCTTACCTCACATCCCAGCTCCATAGGGTTCTCCGGTAGTGCCCCCCCAAAGTCCCAAAAACTGCCCACCAGGAGGCTAGCAGGTCCATATAGGACACTGCCTGCTTCCTGGCCTCCCGGAGATTTTGGCCATGCGTACTGCAGCTCTTCTCCCCCCCCCCACACCCTCAGCCGCTCCCTTCCTCCCTCTCCCTCCCCTCTCTCGATTCCCTCCCCCTAGCGAAAAATGCTTTATATAGAATATTCCCCAAGGCTCCCCCCCAACCGCTAGATTTATATATTTAGAAATCTCCCCAAACTTTACTTACCTCTCCTCTTCCTCCGGCGAAGTGAGCTGCCGGCAGCCGCGTCCGTGATTGGCTGCCTCAGCCAATCACAGACGGCGCGCCGGTCCCGCCCTCTGCTTGCATTTTCTAGCAAGCAAGGGCCGGGAGCGCGGCGGAGGAAAGAGGGGAGGTAGTAGAGTTTTGGTGGGCTTTTTAAAAAAATAAATTATGCGGTTGGGGCTGGGAGCCCATGGGGAATACCATATAAAAAAAAAAAAATTCGGGTGGACATGCTCTTTAAGAGTAGGAGCTGTCTTCCTGTCCAAAAGGTTTCTGCCTCCTCCTTGTCCTCCGGAAGAGATTGTGGCATGCGCAAGGGAGCCCTTTCCCCCCACCCTCCGGATCCCTCCATGGCTGCCCTTTCACCTAGCATTAAAAGATTTTTCTGAAGTGTAGGACACCCCTGCCCGCCCACAACTGCCATGTTAGATTACTAAAAAAAGAAGCAGAAACATACTTAAAGCCCTTCTCTCCCTCTGCATTGCTGGCAGCTGCATCTGTGATTGACTGCCTTTCAGCCAATCACAGATGCGGCTGACTGTCCGGCCCTGTTTAGTTCCAGCAAACAGAGGGCCGGATCAAAGCACCACAGGAGTGAAGGGCTGTAAGAAGATTTCTGATGCTTTTTTTTTTTAGTAATCTAACATAGTATATTGAAAAAACTTTTTTAGGATGGAGATACCCTTTAAGTATACACTTTGAATTTGGCTTGAAAGACTGATTTTGGAAGGAAATATGCTGCAGAATTTAAAACTTAATAATCTTGCTATGGTAATAATACGATATGTGTTTATGGTTGCCATGAAAACAGAAAAGTGGGTGTGTGTATCAGTAGGTGTGTGTACCTGTGTCTGTGGTGTTATGACTGTAACTGTAAGACTGTATCTGTCTATGTGTGGGATTAGGGGATATGTTTTTGTGTTTTAGACCATTAAACTAACCTTTTTTGACGGTTTAGGGGTTGCCAAGGAAATGGGAGGGTGGGTTGGCTTGTGATGATGTATCAGTAGGTGTGTGTACCTGTATTGGCGTGGTTGTTTGAGGGTATGTTTCTATATTTGTGATCATAAAAGAGAGATGTCTTTTTCCTTTGGCCCAGCAGATGTTAAAAAAACAACAACTCTCACCATTCACCAACAGCAAATAGCAACAGGGAATAATGGGACTTGTAGTTTGCAAAATCAGGAGGACCACAGGATGGAACGTATTTTAAATACATATACCATATATTGTACTTTACAAATATTTATCATTGTGCTTTTATTGTATAGATTTAAAGGGTATCCCTCCCAACCCTAAACACTAGGGTTTTAACTTTAAAAAAAGGACAGAAATAGATTTACCCACCTTTGTTCCCACAGTCTAAGAAGAGCAGTAAGGGAATGACTGTCAGCCGCATCTAAGATTGTCTGAGTCAGTCAATCACAGATTCATTTGCCAGCTATTGAGAGAGCCGAGGGAACGAGGTTGGGTAGGTCTATTTCTGTCCTTTTTTTAAAGTTAAAATCCTAGTGTTTAGGGTTGTGGGGGGGTCCCCTACACTACACCAAAGTTTATTTTGGTCTACAAGATGCATGCAGCGTGGAGGGATCCGGGGGGGAGGGAGGGGGGAGAGCTCCCCTACGCATGCCAGAGTCCTCAGGGAGGACAAGGAAGTAGCAGGCAACGGATTACACACAGACAGCTCCTACTTTTTTGGACTTTCCGCGGGCACTGCAGGAGAACCATAAGGAGCTGAGGAGAAAGATGAGGATCTTTTAACACTACATAGTGGGGCCAGCAGTGGGACAAATTTTACTTTTGGGGGTGGACATACCCTTTAAGGACTCTTATTTTGTGTTTGTCTAGTTGTGTGCGTTTTTGTCAGAGAGACATAGTGTGTAGTTAGTGTAGCCTCAAACCCAGGTGCATTTCATATAGAAAATCACAGTTGGGATTTGATTTGATCACATGACCCTGAAATGTTCATGTTTGAGGATGGGACGCATTATGGGAAAAAAATATCCTGAAATTTGCCGATAACGTGGTGCCGTTTCTACAGATACCTTAGCCAGAAGATCGCACTACTATGTGTTTGTAGCTAGATAAATGTGGGAGGAGATACTGTACAAAAAAGCAGAAAAATAAAAGAGAAGAAATAGAAAGAACAGTAATTAGGCTTCAGTCAAAATTAATAAACCCAGGTGTAAGAGAATACGGAAGTCACTGCGGCACACCTTTTTAATGAAAATTGGACTTAGATTTGCTGTATAGGGTATATTGGGGTGAAAGTTTCTATGGTTAAATTTAACCAATGCTATTTATGTTAAACTGTGGTTTAACACTGGATAAAGCAATCTGGGGCATTCTGGGAATTTTTGTTTTTCATTTTATTTCATTCCAACATGTAGGCCACTTCCAATGCCAACAGTCCCTTTTCCAAAAGTTCTGATCCTTTATAATGAGTGAATTCTACATCAATAAAATAGGTTTAATGCAGAGTTCAATCCTTAATAAATCAGATTTGCGTACTGGCAGCTGCCAGACGTTTCATGGGTGGCAAATATCTTTCACAATGTCATTTATAGGTTAATTTTAGACTTATGGCACAATGCCATTTCATAACTTAAAGAGACAGAATAAAATATTCTAGTATGTAAATGCTTTGTCATTTTTTAAAATTAAATTAATGCATTCCATGAAATGGGTGCAGACATACATGGTTAGTTTCATCAGACAGAAGACTTGTCTTTGAATTGCAGACCCCGAGGAAACAGTCCTTTTATTATATACAACAGGATGTTTTAGCAAATTAAATTGCTTCTTCCAGGCAGACAAAGAACATCATAACTCCTGTCATGGTATTGAACCATTTTTTAGGTGTCACTTTCTCCTTAATGGGAAGAGTGTGCCTTTTTTTTTTCTACAGACTCTGCAGGATAGTTTTGTGATAGTTGCTCACTAAGGATTGTCTTAGTTGTCACTGATTCATTAATAACTGTAAATGGGATGGCTGAGATGATATTGAACAATTGTCCTCTTGCCTTCTTGCATGCTGGAGGTTGGGTGAGTTTGTGACTTGCCTCTTACACATTATGTGATTTATACCCTGATCCATCATGGAACTTGACAACAGGAACATCAAGAAATGGGACAAATGGCTGGGGGCAGGGTGGGAAGGCAAGATCCACTGCCACAGACAAAAATACTCAGCTGCAGTCCATCACTGACCTTTATCTCAGACCTATGACATTGAGCTCACAGATCAGCTCAGATGTTATTCAGCATTTCTATTTCTTTAACCCTTGTGTTGTTGCAGACCCACTTAGTGCCTTATAAAATATAGATGGTCACTTTTTCTTCTCATCAGTCCTAAATTATATGGTGAATAATGCTGTATTATGTAATATAAAGATAGATAGTAAAAGACATTATAGAGTTATACAACCATATGTGGCCACGGGATAAATGTGTTTTATATAGGCCAAGGGAACTTCTAATATCCTTGTGTGTTATAATACACATGTTTCTGTGGGTCACATGATGCTAATGACAGTGATTTTATCTGAGGACCTTTTTATTATTGTTATTATTATTGTAGATTTATATAGCGCCAACATCTTCCATCTTTACAATTACATGTATTTATTCATACTAGGGCCTTTCCCGAAAAGCTTACAATCTAAGCACATTTATTTATGACATTTAAGTACCATAAGGATACAATGTACATTATATTCACGTGTTCTAGTGAAATAAAGTGACTAATATGAGGTGTACTTCTACAACACAACAACTTAATCAACTAAACAGCAGTCTATCTAGAAAACAAGGGCTGGTACACATGGCCTAATATGAGTGACCAATGTACTACCAATGGATAAACCAATCATTGGTCTTTAAATTGGGAATTAAAGGACAACTATAGTGAAAAAAAAACTTTGTCTGTATACAATGTATAGATCACTTAGTATAAGCTGCCTTACTTTCATGTTTCTGTGTGGCTTCATTTCTTCACACTGGCAGAAGTTTGTACCAAGCTGTGTAGTCCCCCTCCCCTCTCTGTCTACTCCCCCTCAAGCAGTGACGGGCTGTATACAGAGTCCGAGCATTGTCAGTTGAAAGGACTTTAAATGAAGTGCTGACATCCTGTTGACCCCTCCCTTCCAGAGCTAGACTGCAAGCAATCAAAGTGTGGAATAAAGTAGCAATATGCTGAAGGGAGGGGCAGAGGGGGAGAGAGGAGGACAAGTGGTGCTGAGATTCTTTACAAGTAAGTTACTGAACTCTGCCTGTTCTCTAACTTTGCTAATTGTTATTTATTTTTACCTAAAGTTCATATCTCCCCCCCTGCTTAGCTGAGATCATAATCACTGAAGAGAGAGTCAGTGTAACAGCAGCTGTAGGGAGACCTTCACAAACACAATGACATGCTTGTGTCCTGTTACATTTCAGTTGCTTAGTCTATATATTTCATAGATTGCACTGTGTGTCTTGTTTGGTATATAGTCTGTATTACTGTATTATTATACTGTATTAGTGTTCCATTTGAGTCACTGGTTTTGATGTATATAAGATTTTTTTTGGGGGAGGGGCTGTTTATAGTGTGTTATGCTCAATTGCTGGGTTAATGGTTTATTGATTGTGTTTAGCACTACAGCATTTGCTATATGTTGCACATGGTACATATATGTGTGGGTGAGAGAGTGTGTGACAGTACTGCATGGGAGCTTTGGATTGTGTGGGTGTGTGCCTTTGAGTGACAGATGAGGTGTAGCAGCTCCTACAAATCACAGCATATTCAAAGGCTTATATCTCGGGGACTATGTAGAATTTAAAGAAACTAAAGGTACCCTGGTGGATGGGATGACTTATAGGATACATTAGAAGAAATTAAAAAAAAACAATTTTCTCACTATAATTGCCCTTTAATAGGCATGTCCTCCCCAACATTAAAATCTATACTTCACTACCCTCCCAAACCTCAAGATCATTATACCTACTTCCACTCAGTTCCAAAAGCTCCTTCTGTCTGCATGTCTCCCCCGGCACTGTCCTCTCTGGTTCTTACGCCCTCTGCATGCTCTATGACCTCTTCCAGAGCTCACGCAGCTACAGTGGAGGTGCGATAGTGTGCAGCCATCATTGGCCGTGATGGAAGAAAGTAAGGAAGACGGCATCAGAGGAAGACTACAACAGAGACAAGAATGTTAGGGGCTGCAGTGAATTATATAAGTAACAATCTTGGTTTGTGGGTGGGGAAAGTAAGTATAGATTTTAGTGATGGGGTGGACATGCCCTTTAATGCTCAATATTTTAGTGCAACTGGCCTTCACAATTGAATAAAAACTGTTCTAAAGTGATCAGGGGTGTGCTGAATTTTTAGCCAATATTTTGTATGGTCAACGAGGTTGATCAGGGCAAAATATAAATCAGTGTGTATCATAACTGCAAAAAAAAAAAGAACAGTCTACCGGCCAGCTCTCAAAGATTTCTCAGTATGTTAACTTGTGTGCAGGTTTTAATTTGCACCGGGGAAGTAAAATTATGTTAGAGGGAGAGGTGAGTGGCTGCGCCAAAAATAGCAAAATTTCCCTAAGCATAACTTTCTCCATCTGGCAAAGAATCTCCTGCTCCCCATTCCCAGTCTTTTCTCATAAGGAACTCAAGCTTTCACAAAATCTCCCATGTTTATTTTGATTAATTTAGAGTTTCTCCCCAGTATGCTGCATATTAACATTTCTATGAAGAAGCCAGAATAAACTAGTGTCACAAGTGGCACAAGGGAACTGTAATTTAAGTTAACATTACAGGTATCCCACTCTGGGAATCTCACGGTTTTTGGGGTTGTCTCCTGCGAGACCACCTCAAACTTCCGTGACTGAAAGGACCTCTCTCCTCCTCCCCCGGAACGTCCCCTTTTCCTCTGCCACTCCCCTAGATCATCCCCTAGATGATGACACAGAAATCACTTGCCCCTGACCCACCCCCTAGATGACATCACAGACGTCACAGCCCCTCACCATGCCCCCTTCCCCCACTCTGCCCAGAAGCCACATATGGCAGGGTGAGATGTCTAACATTTAAACATTACATTAAAAGAGGGGTATTATAGCCCAGAAGCATCTGATTAAAATGATCTCCAGCTGCTTTCAAAAGACGTAGTGCAGATTTAAACCCTGTGGATCACCCTGGGTCATTTGAAGCTAATGGTGTGGGGGGGCCACCTTAGGGGTTCTGACCCTAGACAATTGCCCTGTTTTTTCCTACAACTACCCACTTTTCCTCCCACACCCCCAGTACTGGCCCTGAGAAAAAAACACGTCAGTTGAGCATAAACCCTGCCAGCTGGACGTTTTTGTGACTAACTTCACCAGCTAACAACGTTTGATCGAATTAACAAGAGGTAGGATTACTTGCTCCTACCTCCCATGCTATTTTAAGATTCAGGTGCACATTTTTTTAAATTTGCATTTCTGTAGTACTTGACTTTTGTCAAAAGCTAAAATTGACTGAATATTTTACTGGATACTTTCCATAAACATGAGAATTGTGATTTTTTTTTTTTCTAAATGCCTTGCATGCAGGCCAGTATTTTCATTTATAGAAAAAGTCGTTCTGTATCACCATTACTGTGTTGGGGGGAAACATTCAGTAGTTAAATGCTGGTGTTTAAAATGTTTGGCTTTAGATTTAGATTTTTCAGTGAACTGAAGTGACCTTTCTCTGTCTCTCTCTTCAATTTAGCAATTGAAAAGGTCCTTCCAACCCAGTGATGTGGCAGAAATCCCCAGGCACATTTATATTCTGTCACACCAGATATTAATGTATCCTTTCTAACCCCATTTCTCTTTTCATTCAGTAGTTTTCCCAAAATAAATCTTTCTCTACTTTTTTTCTCTCTTTAACACAATCGTTTTTTATAATGAAGATAAGTAACATTAATCCAGGTGATGCCTCTTTATATTAGTTTTTGCCTCTGACTTAATCCTGACATTGATTAGAAATAAAAGATAAAGTTTAGTGTGCCCTTATCCAGAACATTGTTGAAATGTGTGCTGTTTAATGTCTTAAGCTGGGTACACACGATTAGATATTTCGTCCCGATCGACCGATAGTTCAGTGTATGGACCGCACGATTGGTGGACCGCACGATCGGTCGCGATAACTATCAGACGCGGCTGCTTTTGCCTCGACCGACAGTCCTTCCTCCTGGCCGACCGGTCGAAAGTATCGAACGGTCGGTCAGGAGGAAAAATCGCTAGGTGTGTACCTAGCTTTAAGCTTCGTACACTAGAGATGCCCGAGACTGTTAAGTTTTGTTTTGTTTTCAGATTTACAGATCTCGGGAAAATCCGAAAACGGAACATACTTTGGGACTTTTCAAGGATTATTGAAAATAGCCTCGAACTTTCTCTAATCATCAAAAATGGACTCCAAAGTCCCGAAATCCGAATGATCTGTCCGGTTTCAGTGGGAACATTCGGATTTTGTAACTGAGGGGTCCCATCTCTATCATACGCACGTTAGACAGTTGTTGTGCGATGTGACCTACGAATGTTCTGTGAGTCGAACTATAGTTCACCAGCGACACCTGTACATTGGTATATGAACAATAGTTGGTAGATAGTTTGTGCGTGTATTCAAACAAGATAAGTGTCATGCTCATAATATCGCGTGTTATAATGCTGCGCATGCACATTTCTTCCCATAATACGTCACAGTCTACCGATAATCTGACAATAACCTACAAACACATGATAATCGGCACAACGAATCCGCCAAGTTAATCTTTGGAAGGAGCTGTTAACAGTCGTGCATCATCTGCCCTACTTTTTTGTTGCCGGTTCTTTTTTGTATGAACGTCACATGATAGATTGTTCTGTCGGTCACATTGTGTGACAAATATCTGATGTGTGTGCGAAGCTACAAGATTGTAGCATAGAACAAATAAAGAACTGAGGTTAAAAAAATGATAGAAATAATTTAAAATAAGAGGTTCCCCTGTTATTATTGCTTCTAAAGATGGGTGCCTAGGTCATCCTGCTTACCTGTCGATCTGCCATGACACAGGATGTTTTTTCTCTCCCTTACGATGCTTTTCTTGTTGTCAACAATGCTGTGCAGCCTGGTTTCTCGATGATTAGGCTTATTCCCAGACTACATGGTTTGGATATGCTGGGCATTAGTGGCCAACCGACTTCTGCCTGGTTAGTAAACCCCCATAGCACCAACCCTCATCTTATTCTGTAGGACCCAAGGTAAGGACCAAGATCCTCATACCTTCATTTGTCCTAGATGCCCCATACCTTTGTAACCAATCCAGCTTGTGCTGCTAGTTGGACCTCAGTTCTTCCAAAGTTTCAGGACTTGTGGTTGATGAGCATATCTTCTGACTGGCCAGTCCAGTAACAGTCCTGCACTGTTTGATGATATGGTAGATCAAACCCAGGGGTGAAGATCTACTGGTTTAGGTGTTCCCCCTTGGTACTTTAGGAAAGGGGGGTGTTAAGGGCAGTATAGTTCCTTAAGGCAATTATGGTATTTCTGGTTTTACCTTATCGAAAGGGATATCAGATCTTTTGCACTCCACCTAGCCTAGTGTATAGCTAAGTATAATTGTGAGCAATGGTCTCCCTTTTAAGGGAACTAGGTATTTGCAGTGGATCACATTATCGAAAAATCAGAGGAAGGGTAAGATTATTAAATAAAGGTGGCCATAGACATGCGAGTTCCACAGCATGTGTGCCGACAGATAACATTGGTGTCTGTCGGTACACATGCTGTGGGGACCACACACACGGACCCGAACCGCACAGCCATGCACAGTACGATTGGATTGGCTCCCTTTACTAAAGTAAAGGGAGCGAATACCAATCGATGGGAATTTTCCTTCGGACCAACCGTAAGGCCGATTATGGTCGTTCGGCATACACTCAACAATATTATTGTTGAGTGTATGGCCACCTTTATTAACATGAATTGTCTGACTTTTGAAATTCTGTAAAGACAGTTGTAAAAGTCTTTTAAAGCTTCTTATCATCTATCCCAAGAGGACAAAATTGTAGAATTAGACTCCTCTGTTACTTTAAACATTATTGCACTATTAGTCAAGTCTGTTAGGGATACCTGGTCCCTGGCAACTGAGGAAGCTACCTCTTCAGTGACAAGTAAATACTTCCATACATAAACCATCAGAGCCAGGAGGGAACAGAATAATTATGCTCCTCTGCCTCTTTCTCAGACAGGTCCCTACTAAATACCTGTACATTCATACATGTAATTGAAGAACAAGAAGTTATAGGGTAGGGAAACAACAATTCTCCATAAGGATGGAATTCTGTCTAGAACAAGGCAAATCGGTCAAGGCTGAAATTTTACTGTTAACAATATTTCTTTTTAGGGATCTACCAGATGATCCCAGAGTACGATGGGACACACGTCTACTTTCTGCTATAGTCCTGAACCATATAAAGGAAAAGAATATTGATCTGGTAAGTTGTTTTTGTTGATTTGTTGATTATTTATATAAATATTTGCGATTGGGCATCCCAAGGATTCATCAGTCTAGTGCATTGGTTTATGCATCTAGTGCATTGGTTTATATTTCCCGAGTTTAGTCAAAGGATGTACAGAAACATAGAAAGCAGGGTGGGAGCATAACGTGGGTATGGAATATTATAGAGGAACATTGTACTGGCTAGGAAGGCATTTTTTGTATAGAAAAGTTGTTTTGTCTAGATTTACATTCAAGTAAAGAAATAGAGCTTCCACGTTGAGAGGCGTTATCTTTTGATAAAGACAGGCTCACATTCCACTGTGTCTGCGGAGTCTGTAGATGAAGTTTAATTTTTAGCACAGCAAAAAATACGAGACCTCAAGACAAAGGAAACTACTAATTTTGATTCCATTATTACTGAATATATACATTCTCAGCTTTAAAGAGCCTATGTTCTTTCATCTATTTACATTTATTGGAAAATTAGTTAAACTAAAACTGCAGGACATTTTATTCCTTTAAGTTCGCCTCATGAAGCTTTATAGCTACTTTGTATCTTGTGTCCTGTCCATATAATCTGTGGTTGCACTAAGATTAAAACATGTTGGATAAATAGCTCTTTATCTTCATTCATGTTATTAAAGGGTAATTATACCCACCAAACCACTCCCATCTGGACTGCTAGTAACACCTAAAGTTGTACTTGCTGGGTCTAACCTATGAAATAATGCATTCTGTAAGAACCACCTCTTCGGATTGACCAGGTCCTGACTGAGGTTAAAGGGCATGTCCACCCTAAAAATCATTGTTTAATATATGTTAGATACGCCTTGCCCACCCCCAACCGCCATGTTATTTCTTTAAAAAAAACGATTAAAACTATACTTACAGCCCTTCACTCCCGCAGCGCACTGATCCGGCTGAAACTTGCAAGCAGGGGGCCAGACTGGCAGCCGTGTCTGTGAGAGGCTGAGAGGCATCCAATCACAGATGCGGCTGCCGTCGATGGAGAGTGCAGCCAATACTACTACTACTACTAGAGAGCCCTACCACGGTTTCCATGGTTGCACAAAATAAATTAAATTTATTTTAAAATGATATAAAAATTAAAGTTTTATATAATTAATTAGGCTTATCTCATACCAAAACATATGAAACATGAATAGTGCAACAAGCCAGCTGCAGGGGCGTGTTTAGGGGGGGATTACTCGTGCCTGGAATCCCCCCTTTCTACCTGCTCAGTGCAGTCTGCTGTTCTACTTCTCCTGGTGCCCATAGACTGTTACATAGACTGTTTAATTGTTTGAGTACATTTTGTTTGTTTCAAAAATGTATCCAGTCTGCCCTGTGATTGACAGCAACATAGAGAACTGTATTAGAGATGTAATGTGGGTTTGAATAGAACCCAGTTTCGAATTGAATCTGAGGGTGTCGAAGTCCCGACGAAACTTTTCGAAAATCGAAAAGAGACGATTATCGAAAATCGAAAGTAGACAATTATCAAAAATCAAAAGTAGACAATTATCAAAAATCAAAAGTAGACAATTATGGAAAATCGAAAGAAGACAATTATTGAAAATTGAAAGTAGACAATTATGGAAAATCGAAAGTAGACAATTATGGAAAATCGAAAGTAGACAATTATGGAAAATCGAAAGAAGACAATTATCGAAAATCGAAAGAAGACAATTATCGAAAATCGAAAGAAGACAATTATCGAAAATCGAAAGAAGACAATTATCGAAAATCGAAAGAAGACAATTATCGAAAATCGAAAGTAGACAATTATCGAAAATCGAAAGTAGACAATTATCGAAAATCGAAAGAAGACAATTATCGAAAATCGAAAGTAGACAATTATCGAAAGTAGACAATTATCGAAAATCGAAAGAAGACAATTAACGAAAATCGAAAGTAGACAATTATCGAAAGTAGACAATTATCGAAAATCGAAGTTAGACAGTTATCGAAAATCAAAACTCGAACTTTCAAACTAAAATGGAACAAAACTCAACGGTTTCGAACATCTCTAAACAGTATCAACATTAACCCTGCAGCTGCCTGAGGTGATTGCTGAGACTGGGTCTATATACAGTACTTACTATATCTGTTCCACTGTGATGGAGTTTAGGGCCATATTTATAAAGCGATGTATTGAAATTTAGCATTACCGCGGGTTATTATTATTTTATTATTATTGTGGATTTATATATGGTGAGGCTTTATAGTTGCATTAATGTACATGAGGAAAACATACATGTTACATACAAGTATATGAATGAAGTAAGCTGGGCACACCAGTCCTAGTGAGTCAAATTTATTAGTAACGTTTCGGAACCCATGTGGTTCCTTCCTCAGACCAAACACGGGTTCTGAAACGTTACTAATAAATTTAAATTACTAGGACTGGTGTGCCCAGCTTACTTCATCCATATATTTGTCTGCTGTTGGCTACAGTGCTTGGAGCACCCAGCATTTTGGAATTTGATTTATACCCATGGTTTAGGTGTGCAGGGTCCTATCCATTATATTTGTTACATACAAGGGTAGTGCAAGTAAAACAAAGTGCAAATAATTTAAAGGACAATCACACTCACCTTCCCTCCGCTCCTCTTCCTTATAATTATTCTTTAAGTGCTGGTCCAGCAGCATTCAGTGTGGTAAGTTACAGCATTACTGTGGTACAGGAAGGAGGGCCCTGCCCAAAAGAGCTTACAGTCTAGAGGAGATGGGGATGAAACATTAGGTGAAGCAGATCAGTAGCTATAGCTAAGTTGTCAATGGAGTATAACTAGTGGGTCTGTGATGGGTCAGTAAGAGGTGTAAAAGTTTCCAGGTCCAGATTGTAAGTTTGTCTGAAGAGGTGAGTTTTGAGGTTGCGTTTGAAGATGTGAAGTGATGGCGAGTGACGTATAAAGGCTATAAAGCGAGGAAGGGAGTTCCAGAGCAGAGGGGCAGCATGAGAAAAGTCCTGTATACGGGCGTGGGAGGAGGTGATCAGAGTGGATGAGAGGAGAAGATCATTAGCAGAGTTGAGGTCATGCCTTGGGTAGTATCTGTTTAACAGATCAGAGATGTATGGGGGGCTGTATTGGAGATTGGAGAGGCCTTTATAAATATTGCCCTTAGTGAGCAGAAATAGGGGACATTAAGAAATAGGTAACAAAAGTACATATGCACACTATCCCCAAGTGGGTGCAAAAAGTCCAATTTCCCTACTTCAAAGGGAACGAAGTACTGAAGAGAAACAAAGTCGACTTGCACTCCAAAGTGAACTGTTTTATTGTGAGCCAAGCATCAACAAGTAACACAACGTTTCGAGGGTAACACCCTGGGGGTGCTTGGCTCACAATAAAACAGTTCACTTTGGAGTGCAAGTCACTTTGGAGTGCAATCCTGGGGGTGTTACCCTAGAAACGTTGTGTTACTTGTTGATGTTTGGCTCACAATAAAACAGTTCACTTTGGAGTGCAAGTCTACTTTGTTTCTCTTCAGACATTAAGAAATAGCTTAATAGCGGACTGTCAACATTGTATTATATATATATATATTATTGGTTTTATTCAATAAAAGGTCTTATTGTTTAAAATGGTGCTAATTTTGCCTCAACCAATCAGATCTAATTTAACATTTGAAAGCTAACATCTGATTGGTTGGGGCAAAATTAGCACCATTTTAAACAATAAGACCTTTTATTGAATCTCCCTTTATATGTATGCAAGAATGATTGTTCCCTATATTCTTTATACAGAATAATTGTTAAATGTGCCCATACATGGTCCAATGTTATCGGCTCCCTCTACTGTAGTAAAGGGAGCCGGTAATGGAAATTTTCCATCTTGCCAGATAGGTCCCGATACCGACAATATTCAGCTGTCAGATCCGCCGTAGGTGTCACAGCTCTGACTATGAAAGACACTAATGATAATGTAGCAATGTGGATTTATCAGTAAAACAGAATGTGAGGCTGGGTACAGATGGACAAAGCACTGTTGGTCATGGCAAATGTCTCCTATGGACTGCACGATCAATGGTGATTGACTGTGAATATGATCCAGGAGAATGGGTGACTGACATCATTTACCGCCGCTGCCGAAATCACCTCAGATTTTTAGCCCCTCCCGTCTGACCGATACATGGAAACATTGGGCGGTTGGCACGAAAAATCTGTTTGTGTGTGCCCAGCCTTAATGAATATACATTATAACAAAAGTAAAGGGGATATCTATATTGGCTAACTCTCATGATAATTATGGCAAGTAAAGAATGTTTATTATTATACGATCCATATATAATAGAATACATGGATGTGATGAGGATGTCAGTCATAAACCTCATTCTGGGCTTGTTCAGTGGTAACCCATTTATGAACCCCCCCCTTGAAAATCTTGCGCTTGCCACTTTAAAGCAAACCACTGGGACCTTCTATGGACTGGCCCTCCAGTGTAGCGCTACTGGACTAAAATACTAGAATTCATCAACCAGCATCCATATCCCTTTAGTAATCCAAGCAGACACATATGCAGTCGAACTGATAGATGAGGAAACTATGGCCTAAATATCAATACATACTGCTGTGTCAAATACATTTTTAAGCTCGCAAAACAATAGTGCTCTAAAGTATGGCGCCTGAATCTCCTACAATACAATAGTGGCTTAGCTTAGTAAACAAAGGTCTACCCTTTCAGAAGCTACTCCATATAAACAGACATTGCTCGACTAAATACAGATAGGTATGGGAGCCATTTCATTCCTCTCCTGCTGCAACTTACTAACCACACCTTAACACAAACTCACACACAACACACCTTTTTCTCTCTTTTCCTCTTAGGGCTACATAGCAATGTGTCTCCTCTGAGGTTGTGTGAGCTCTGTAAGAGATCATTAAGCTTGGGGAGGAGGTGAGAACCCTTGATAGCAGTGATCATATGGTTTGTGAGGGATGTGGGTAGGGGGGGGGGGGGGGGGGGGGGGGGGGGGGGGGACATGCCTTATAATGAGATAATCACACAATAAACTATATGCAAAATAGGCAATTTCAGAGCCACAAATATTATTACAGAATGCAATACACTAAGTTTATATTATTGTGAAACTTCTTAAACTTTTGATTGTATTTACATCCTATGTAGGACTGTTATTTCTAGAGAGTCCCTTTGCATCACAGATGTTCATGTTTGTTCAAGATGTTTTAAGTTTGTTCCTGAAAGAAGAAATAAGAGATAAAATGCTCTGTATCTTCGTCATTACAAGCAATTGTGTCATTTAAATAGGGTGTTACGGGTAACTACAAGGAATTGCTAGAAGTAGCCTTTAGTTCACCTTTACAGATACCACATACTAGATTTACCATATACTAGATTTATTTACTTCTCCTTTTTCTATGACAGGTAATCACTTTTGATGATGGTGGGGTGAGTGGCCATGCAAACCATGTCTCATTGCACGAAACCATAAGGTAATGCTATCCAGGCCAATATAATTTTTTTGTTTTTAAAAATGCCAGCCAATCGTAAATGCTCTTTTGCAGAGAATGTTGGTGCAGTGTAATGTATTAATTCAGGAGCAGATCCCTGACACAACCCAGTAAACAGCCTCCAAAGGGTCAGAGCAACAAATGTATATTTCATAGAAAAATGCTGCTGAGGAAATAAAATAACCTGATACTATGCTTGTGAAGGTTCTCATTCATCCAGGTCATTAATCTAATTGAATACAACAGATAAACCTGATACTAATCTCTGTAATGGTGCAAAGGGTTGTACATAAGAATTGTGTTATATTCAGTATTGTTAAGCTAAGTACAGAGACAAAGATCCACGCTGCCTGTCAGTGCCAAGATCAGATCATCAAAGATGCCTAACTGATTGCCCATACATTAAAACGGATTCTCTGCATTGACAGTCGTTCATTGGAAGTCGGGCATTATTCAGGAATCTTTGTGTCTGTACTTATTGTAAAGATTATATACATCCACCTTCCTGTGTTTTAGACAGCAGTTCAACTCTCCACCCAGATTACTTCCTCTACCTTTGGTTAGATGCACAGTACAATACTTCTCCATATTTCCTGCAGGTAAAGCTGGGCACACACGGGACGAATTTTTGACAGATGACAAACAGAATCTGTAAGAGTCTGTATAAAGTATAGTGATATTGTTTTGGACTGCTAACACCCTTGTGTTTGTGGCCAACAACATCCGGGGGAAATTTTCAGGCTGCAAAGACCATTTCCAATGCAGATGCTAAACGTTCAGTGTATTTGGAAACGGTTGTTTTACCAGTACTAACATTAGCGAGAAAGGACCAATCAGTATCAGTACCGAGGCGTTTGGCCCTTTATCGTTACTCAGCTTTAGACACTGATGCTCCCAAATTAAAGTCATTAGGAAGTCAATTAAATGGTCGATGTAGCCAGATAGCCATTGTGGGAAATAATCCCCAGGCTGGGTAATTTCAGTTTGTGTAATCATTAGTTTTTCTTTAAAAAAAGTTAGTTCTTCTTTCTTATATGAGCCCTAATTGTTACATAATAGGCTTTTAGAAAGTGCATATTTCCACCTAAAACTTGGCTTTAAGCAAATCCAAAACATACGATATTCTGTATAGAGTGCAATTGGGACAATATTCTTTCCGCTCGCTGACTGCCGTTTGTAATTGGTACACCCATTGGGATGAAATGACATCATCCAGCAGCTGCATTAAGTTTACAGCCACTTACACCTAACAAGGTATACTGTATTTTAAAAACAACAAAAAGTAATTCAAGAAATGTGAATTTAACTTATTAATAGACCACATACCAGTCCAAAAGCACAAGCTCTGTGTAAACATATAGGGATATAGTTATAGCTGTAGTGATTGGATGATATATTGCACCAACTAACAGACGGTTAGTCTGGCAGAACAAAACTCGCCACTTTTATTCAGTTCTAATTATCACACCCCGTCCTTCATCTATATTGCAATAGCAATGGAATACTTTGTCAAAAGTGCCACTAAATTACATGGAAGTGGATTAGGATAAATATATATGTTGGTAACAGTGTTTGCAAGTTTGGAACTGCACTTTTGCAACTGTTAGTTCATGAATAACATGAATGACATCATCACTGCTGTGACATACAAGCAGACTCTTATTCATCATTCAATACCATCAGGGCCACACAGTGGGTCAGAATCCTACACCAATATCTGCAGCAAAATCTGAAAACTAGGAATCGTGGGACAGAGAGCCCTGATCTCTATTCGTCAAGGTAGTATGGGATAAATTGCAAAGACAGGTAAAGAACAGACAACCAATATCTGTAATTGACCTGTGATAAGTTCTGAAGAATATTTGGAAGAACTTACCACCTGGGTTCCCTTACATGCAGGTAGGTCAGGGAAAACTGCAGTTACCAGCGTTCCCTTGTAAGCACTCTGCAACAAAATAGTTCAGACAGAGAATACTGGGAGTTGTAGTTTTCAAATATCTGGAGGGCTACAGGATGGGTATCTCTGAGGTAGGTAATGGTCGATCCAAATAAGGGCTTGGGATTTTTTTTAAAGCTGTAGAGATTGGAACAGTGTTTGAATAAATAAACAGTTGAAACCAGAATGACTTATCATGCTGGATGTATTAGATCTGGAATAGTTAATAGTGTAGTATAGGAGTATTGATAACATTCCCTGAATGATTAACTAGATGTTAGCTAGAGTTGTACTAAGAACAGACTTTGCATTAATCTCACTGTATATTGAGGGGGGGCAGATCTACTAGGGTTTCCTATTGCTGAAACCATTTGTTTGCTTTTAGCTGAATGTGTTATGTAGTCTGGAACCAGATATTAGATAATGGCCTTGTAGTGAAATGCTCTAAATCCTGCTAATGTTTCTCTTATGTCTTTCTTCTTTGCGTTCAGCTGTGAGTATATAATGCATTCAGCTCTGTGCTCACCCACATTATTCGTTGCAGTGCTACCTATTTCCATGGTGATGGTTATATAAGAGGCCATTCAGTAACCCATGAACAGATGAGAATCATGGATGCAATTGCAGCTTTGATTAGTGCCGTTGTGAGCATGTTAGGCTCCAGGTACCTTGACTGATATTTGAACTGGCACCTGAGCTATGTTTATCTAGCCTCATTTATAAACAAGAAAGGAACGTTTTCAAAGTCTGAATTTTGGAAGGGAACCTGTCACTGTGTGTGTCAGGTTTTAATTTAATTTTGCTATGGCAATGAAAAAGGACATTTATTTATTTACTAGACATTAAGCCTGTTACAATAACGGGTGCTAGAAGCCCAGAGTGCCCCCTTAGTGTCCCACGGCCATAGCCCTCCTCCATGTCCCAAGGAAAGAGTACCCTCTTAGTGTCCCAAGGCCAGAGTCCCCCCTCTGTCCCAAATCCAGGCCCCCCTGTCCCAAATCCAGGGTCCCCCCGCTCTGTCCCAAATCCAGCCCCCCCCTCTGTCCCAAATCAAGCCCCACCTCTCTGTACCAAATCCAGGCCCCCCTCTGTCTCAAATCCAGGGCCCCCCCTCTGTCCCAAATCCAAGAGCCTCCCTCTGTCCCAAATCCAGGGCCGCCCTCTGTACCAAATCCAGGCCCCCCTCCCCTCTGTCCCAAATCCAGGGGCCCCCCTCTGTCCCAAATCCCTCTAGTGGTGAGTCAATAGGAAATGCAGAGACTCTCCCTCTAGTGGTGAGTCAATAGGAACTGCAGAGCCTCTCCCTCTAGTGGTGAGTCCATAGGAACTGCAGTGACACACACACACAGACACAGGGATGCACACATAGGGTTTTATTATATAGGATAATTCATACTGATTAAATACAAATTATTTTTTAATTGTGTGTATGCTTGCCATGGAAACAGAAGGGTGGAATGGCTGTTGGGGTATATCAGTAGGTGTGTGTACCTGTGTCTGTGTGGGGTTAGGGGGTATGCCTTTGTGTTAATGACTGAAGAACTAACTTTTTTGATTGTTTAGGTGTGGTTACCAAGGGTGTGTGTGACGGTGTATCAGTAGGTGTGAGTATCATGATCTGTGTGGCGTTAGGGGGTATGTTTTATATACCACTTCCAGCCTGCAGGTGGTATCAGTGAGTAATAAAAGACAAAACATCCCGACATCCGTGCTCTCTATGGATAGGAGTAGAGAAAGTGAAAGTAGATAGAAGTGTGTGGTGGGATCCCTTGCACAGTGTGATGATTGACTGCAACACCAGATCCTGTGTATAAGATCCTGTTTACCATCTGTTGGGAGGACAGATTATTGGACAATTTACCTTATTGGATGCAAACTCTGAGGCAACAGATAAGTGTACACCAACTTACAAGGACACACAATATACAGGCGTGGTCAATATTTAAAGTGGTGCACCATAGACAGGGAGTACTCCATTACTGTACATGTTATGTGGGGAAACTGTTTATGTTTTGTTATTAAATTAAAAACTGGTTTATCTTGTTTAAAGAAAGTGCACTTTCTGCTTTGTGCCACAGCACCAGAATAACCCGCTATGTGCCATGCTACCCATAATCATTCCATAAAGCAGTGATCTGGTACAAATTGGTGGCATCAGAGCTGGTAATACCATTTATTCTCCCTGTTTTCTCTTTATATTTGTTCTCTGTATTAAAGGGGAGGTTAAGTGCAAATACATGTACTTTTCAGAAAAAAGAGCAGTATTTTTTCATCCCAATGACCTTAATATGCCAATCCAGCATTTTGTCTGTGTATAAATAAATGCAACCGAAATACTGACTTCCTGTTTGCAGGACCCCTAGTAGAGACCATTATGTCCTTGCCCTTGACCCAGCGCCTGGGTTGATTCAGTTGGTCAGTAGAGATCTGAGCATGTTTGACCCATCCAACAGCCAATCAGTAGAAATAACTGTTAGGAACATTCCAAGGAAGTGGTGCATTCTGGGAAGAAGGAGGACAGTTACAGAACCTGGAATATTAGCTCACTAATGTCAACAGCAGGGAACAGCAAAGGGTATGAAATCAACTGATTTTTCAAAATGGGACATAATATGTAGAATAACTGAAAAGGAATTACACAAACTAGCAATTTAACAAATATTGATAATTTCTACTGAATTGTCCCTTTAAAGGCCATCTCCACCCTCGATATTAATTTTTGATATATTGCAGGGCATCCCGTCCCACCCCCAACGGCTATGTTAGATGTGTAAAAATAGAATCCAAACTCTACTTGCAGACCCTCGCTCCAGCGTCGTTCTGATCCAGCTACCTGCTTGCCAGAAGTACAAGCAGGTGGCGGACTGGCAGCCGGGCCCTTTCAGCTGCAGCGACTGGCAGCTGAGAGGCAGCTAATCACAGCCGCAGCTGCCAGCAATAGAGAATGCTGTGGGAGCGAGGATCTGTTAGTACAATTCGGATTTTATTCTTACACTTCCTATATAGCTGTTGGGGTGGGAGAGGATACCCTGCAATATATATAAAAAATGTAACGCTACATGAAGGGCAGCCAAGGAGGGATCAGGAAGGTGGGAGGGAGGGGCTCCCCTGCACTTGCCGCTGTCTTCTCAGAGGGCAAGGAGGAGGCAGAAACCTTTTGGACAGGAAGACAGCTACTACTCCCAAGTTTCCTGGACTTTGGACTAGCACTACAGGGGAACCATAAGGAGCAGGGATGTAAGGTAAGAATTTGTTTTAAACTACTCAGTGGGGCCAAACATTGTCCACACGTACTGTTTGTGTGGACGAGGTTCATTGCCTGAGCGTTCACCACACGACAAAACGCCTTGTCGGGCCTCATCTATACGTTCTTGCGATTAATCCTCAGTAATGTCAGTTTTTTTAATATAATAACAGAAGCTTTGCAATGTGGTATCCCTAGTGCTTTGGGAGCCGATACTATCGGTCCGTATATAGCCGCACCATGGATCGATCCCCTTGTGTATGGGCGATCGGTTGGGTCCATGTATGCTGACAGATACCAATATGATGCATGGTGTACATGTGTATGGCCACCTTTAAGGTGGTACACACAGTATCAATCTTTCAAAGATGACAGACAGAATCTTTTTTGTATTTTATTTTGTTCCATTTGCTGGGTTTCCAAATCCCTTCTCTCTCTTCTTAGGTGAATTACAATGAGCATGCCTGAGCTCAGCAAGCTAGATTAGGGGGCAGTAATTGCAAGGCAATTAGCGATTGCATATGCAAAGATTTTACCATGTATTTTAAGTTGTGGGTAACAGAAAGAAAGGTGATACATTGTTTATGTTAAGAAACATGCGTCTCTGCACCACCTTCCTTATCACCAACTATTTACATCTTGCAACCATCAAGTTACAGTGCTCACAGATATATGTAACCACTACACACCAAAACTTAACCACTGGATAGACCCAGTGACAAGAAACAGATCTGAGATCAGCACCCCAACTATTTTTCCCCTCATCCTCAACCGACACGCGTTTCACCCAGAATCACTGGAGGCTGGAGCCCTGATGAAGCCCAGTGATTCTGGGTGAAAGGTGCATCGGGTGAGGACAAGGAGGAAGGAGAATGTAGAGAAGTAAAAAAAAAAAATGAACCAGAGATTGCCTTTCCGGGCAAAGGTGTGTAGGCGTGAGACCCACTGTTGCTAGGAGCCAGTCAGAGGGGATAGACATACAAGTACCCTGCGGAGTGCGCGGGTAAAGGTATTCCAAGACCGTGAGTTCTGGGACATTTGAGGCCTCTATATCGTGGGCTGTGAGTATTATGATCACAGATTGTTGAGCATAGTTTGGGCAGCCATACATGTGTATAAGGATGAGTGTGGAAATTTGGATTAGCCACTAGTGACCGTTTGGAGAATCTATTCATAACCCAATTGGTGTCTGGTTGTAGACCTAGGAGGCTGGCTCTAATGGGACATAAGAACTTGGACAATATTGCTCCATGGAGATCCATGTTCCCTTCTTCCCTCTCCAAAAAACATTTTTAGTAGTAGTGATGGTCAGTGATAATGATATGTGTATAATGTATTACGATGTATATGAGATGTTTTAATGTGTATTAAGATAATATCAGGGAGATGTAATAAAAGTTCTTATTGCAAAAATTGTTGCTAATTTTGCCCCAAACGATCAGATGTTCCATTTGAAAGCGAACATCTGATTGAATGGCGCAAAATTAGCACCATTTTTAACAATAAGAACTTTTATTACATCGCTCTTTATATGAATAGCACTTTAATATGATTATTATTACATGCGCTTTACAACTACGTGTATACATTCACATCAGTCCCTGCCCAGAGCAGCTTACAACCTAAGCACAGTTATTTGACACATACAGCCTATCAGTATGTCTTTATGATTTTGGGGGAAACCGGAGTGACCAGAGGAAACCCACACAAGCACAGGAAGAACATACAAACTCCTTGCAGATGAGTCCAAGGGTAGAATCGAACTCAGGACTTTATTATCAGAGTATTTGTAAGTTACAGGTAATCAAATAAATTATTGTTTGGGGCATGGTTTCATCTTGCAGATTCTGTCAGTCATCTTTTAAAGATTGTTACAGTGTGTACCCAGCTTTACTGTAGCTTTAGCGTGAGGACAAAATTCAACTTGCACAATTGCACCCCCTGCTGAAAACCTGCAAAGCAGCAAACAACTAATCCACCTGATTTGTATTTACTAAGAAGACAAAGTTAGTTGCAGTAAATTAGTTTTAATAAAAAGAAAATATTTGAAAATACCCTTTGGACTTAATAGGCAAATAACCAATAGTAACCACCAACCTTTAATTTTTAAGTGATTTAGGTTTTTGTTAATAATCTAATTACTTGTAGCTATTATGAAACCGAGGCGCTTTCCTCCCATGGGACCAGTTCCCAGAGCCGAGTAGGCTTTTCCACCAAGATTAATTCAGCCTTGCCAAACCTAAAACATGTTCTACGTCAGGTTTTGGCATCCGAGAAAGGAACCAGATCTAAGAGACAAGAAACTTATGTGCCTAGACTAGAAATATGTTTTTGTTGAAATTGTTTCCCTACTATCATTGATAGAGCTCTAGGAAGCTTTGTATGTCTATAGGATAGTTATATATTATGGATCCCTAACTGTTTTCCACCTACAAATTTAAAGGGTATATCCACCCCCCTAACAAAAATTTTAATCCAACCTAACAACCCCAAAACCTGGACCTAACTAGCTTTAAAAGTGTGTGGATGGATCCTAAATTTACTTACCCAGACTCATTCCCTTGGCTGTTATCTGCTGCTTCCCTGTGCCTTTTCCTTGCATCTCATCCAATCACTGATGCCCCTTCCGACCCCTTCTGCTGTTGCTGTACACAGGGATGGGACAACAGCAGCAGAGAGCCGAGGGAACATATATTTAGGAGCCATGTGATGTACACACTTAAAGCTAGCGAAGTCAAGGTTTCGGGGGGTAATTAGGTTGAATTGAAATTTTCATTTGGGGTTGGACATGCCCTTTAAAAGTAAAAAGTTAATTTGGGGGTGGACATGCCCTTACCAGTAAAACATTTCCGATTCCCATCCACTTGCTTTCATCAGCTTTGTTTTATTTCTGTGTCCCCATTTTTAATCACAAAACCAATGGCAGGTGATCTTGACTTATTACCCTCAAATATTCCCCAACAATTAAGTTTGCAATAGTTTTTACATCTAGTTCTATTGCAGGAATTAGGGACCTTAGAGCAAACTAACAGGGAGATTCAATAAAAGGTCTTATCGTCTAAAATGGTGCTAATCTTGCCCCAACCAATCAGATCTTATTTAACATTTGAAAGCTAACATCTGATTGGTTGGGGCAAAATTAGCACCATTTTAAACGATAAGAACTTTTATTGAAAAACCCTGAAAATGTTTTATCTAAAAAGTTCCTTGGGTTATTCCTATGGCTGATTTCTTGTGTAAAATGTATGGAACCTGGTTCTATTAGTGTAATTTCTTTAGTTAAAACTGAGAAACTGGGATTTATAGGACCCACAAGAGAACATGACGTTCATGTTATGAATACGGTTATGAACCACGAGAGGACATGACATCCAGTATTCACTATCACAATCACAACATGTAGAAAGTGCTTTAGGACTGTGGTGGAATTAAGAAATGGCTGGAGACAGGTTAATCAATGTTTACAATGTTCTAGTACTGTCAATTCATATCTACCCCCTTGTGTCTTGGTCTGATCTTCCAGTTCCCTTCAGATTACTATGTTAATGTGATCTCTATCTTATGTTCTGATACTGTACTTCACTGGATTCTCTGTGAACAGAGATATATAACTTGGCACCATGACTGGCTGTTCTGTCAGAATGGTGGATCATTGTAGGGGAGACTTTTAATTAGATGAGAAAGCGTTATCATCTGGAACATCCCTTATTGTCACTACAAGTTAAAGGGTATGTTCACACCCAACTAAAATTTGCCCCATTGCTGGCCCAGTGGAGCTCTCCCCCCTCCCTCCCCTCCCCCATATCCCTCTGCGCTGCTTCTGAGTTTAAAAAAAGAAAGCCTGGATACAATGTAGGAGACCCCCCCCCCCCCGAACCCTAAACGCTATCTTGAAAACTTTAAAATCAGCACCGAAATATACTTGCCTAACCTCGTTCCCTCGGCTCCCTCTGCTGACACTCAGCCAATCACACACAGAATGTTCCCGGAAATAGCAGAAGAGGCTGTGATCTAGAGAATGAAGGTGGGTACATTTTTTTGGCAGATTATTAAGTTTTCAAGATAGGGTTAGGGGGTCCCCTATATTTATGATTTTTTGGATTTGGGGTGGAGATACCCTTTAATAGATTATTATATTGAGAGTACTTTAAATATTTTCTAATTGTAACTCTTTGCCGATTATGTAAGTGTAAACGTTAATCAATATGGTTTGGTAGAACCATATTTGGACTTAGCTGTGTACCTGCATCTTAAGGATAAAGGACATACCTTTGAAGATTGTAATGTTAACATATTGGCAAATGAACGTGACTCGTTCAAGAGAGGTGTTAAGGAGGCCATTAATGTGAAAATAAAGAAACCAAGCCTAAATAGAGGTGGGGGGGTTCGACACCATCTGTCTGCCATGTACAATGCTGTTTTGACACCTTACTCTGGGCGTTCCTATAACACCTCTTAGCCACTATCCAATCACGCCCTTAACACTTGGCTGTGATATGCTAATTGGGATTTTCCAGTGTACATAATTGCCACAGATTCTTGTACAAGTCATTCTGAATTGAGAAAGCCAGTCAGATGACTAGCGAAACGTCTTCAAGAACTAAACTTCAAGTCCAGTTGATCTAATTGAATACAACAGATATTTATGAGTTCAGACGAACTCGGAACTATTAGAACTTTGTTTTTCCGGAATCGCGGCTGTATTTTTGATAATTACCGTAAATTCAATTATTATCGAATTTACGGGCCGTTCGCTAACCCTAGAATGTAACGTCAATTAACCTTTGAAAGTATCTTTCGTTTTATGTAGCCCTCGAATGTACGGATCGTTTTCGCTAACCCTAGAATGTACCATTCGCCAACCCTTAAATGTAGCCTTCGAATTTCGGTAACCCTCAAAAGTATCGTTCGTTTTCGGTAACCTTCGAATGTATGGATCGATTTCAGTAACCCTCAAATGTATCATTCGCTAACCCTCGAATGTATTGTTCGATTTCGGTAACCCTCGAATTTATAGTTCTGTTTTCGCTAACCCTCGAAAGTATCATTCGGTAATCCTCGAATTGGCCGTAACCCTCGAATGTAGCTTGTGCAAAACCCGACAATTGCCCGTTCATGTTTAAGAAGTGATAATGACATGTTCCCCAGACCATTTCCGAGGTGCCACAGCCATTTATAGTAAGTTACCATTGTTACTTTAGCTGTAAATCATCCGGACTTTTTGAACTATCGCTCCATTGACTTTAATGGGTCCGAATTCGAACTTCCGAATGTTTACTAAAGTTCGAAAATGGACCAAACTTTATGAGTTCGGCCATCTCTACTTGCAGAAAGGATTGGTTATATGGCAGCACATTTGCAGAATTGTCTGTAATTTCCAGTACATTTCAGTTTATCTCTTACACCCTCCCCAACATAAGACAAAGTAAAATCAATAAGCCCCAAGCTTGGCAGTTGGTCAGATAAACAAGACATTCTGGACTTTTCAGTGTCTGATAAACACTTTTGTCAAATTGTAAAGTTGGTTCAATCATTTTGGTTGATGTTTGTTCCTCTCTCTCCATTGTAGGTCTCTACATTGTGCAAAGAAGTTGCCTGAAGGTACAGTTTTCCTTATTGTATTACACATAATCTTATATAACGGTCATGGCAGTAAAGTACATTTGTAGTAAAAAGCAAATATATAAACACTTCCTGTAAATTCCTAGCTAATGGCACAGTTGGTTCCAATACAAGTAATGGACTAGCACTTAAGGCCGCAGTATTCTTGTTAATGGGAATCAAGTGTCATCACTGTTTGTGAGTTGGACTTTTTCAGCTGACTGCCTTGTTCTGTGTCTAGAGACATGTTTGACCATGTTTTCATACACTGCACCACAACTTCCCATTGAAGGTGTGCATGCACATTTCTGACATTCCTGCGACGTTTGCTCAACCGCCTGGCCCAATCTTTCTTTGAAATCCAGGTTCTATATTCTGGGTTTACCCATTAAAGGGCATGTCCACCCCCCAAAACTATAATCCCCCCCAGTATGGCCCCACCATGTAGTGTAGTGTAATCCTTACCTCACATCCCAGCTCCATAGGGTTCTCCTGTAGACCCCCCCTAAAGTCCCAAAAACTGTCCACCAGGAGGCTAGCAGGCTCGGCCTGCTACCTTGCCTCCGGTAGATATTTGTCATGCGTACTGCAGCCCTTCTCCCCCTCCCTCTCCCTCCCTCTCCCTCCCTCTCCCTCCCGTTCCACTATCCCTCCCCCTAGCGTAAAACCATTTTAATATGCTGCTCCCCCATGTATGGTAGCCCCAACCGCATGTTTGTATTTTCAAAAAGCTCCCCAAACTCTACTTACTCTCCTCTTTCCTCTGTGCCCTGAATGACCGGCAGCCGCGTCCGTGATTGGCTGCCGCTCAGCCAATCACAGACGCGACTGCCGGTCCGGCCCCTCTGCTTGCATTCTCGCAAGCAGAGGGCCGGCAGTGCAGCGGAGGAACGAGGGGAGGTAAGTAAGAGTTTGGGGAGCTTTTGGAAAATACTAATCATGCGGTTGGTGCTACCATACATGGGGGAGCAACATATCAAAAATCATTTTTAAGGGTGGACATGCCCTTTAAATGTTACTGCCATGATACTCGTCAGTCTCTGTGGAGGTAGGTACCATTTACTATTTCAGTAGATCAGTCGTGCCCACTAAGGCCTCTTTAATTATAATGCTGGCCATACATTATTCAACTTCCCGACATTCTCACAATCTTCACCTGGACCAATCATATTCCTATCGACATTATGCCCTTAATACTCCAGCAAGGAGATTCAATACCCATAAAATAAGAGGATAACCCACGTTAACTTAATGTAATATCGGGTTAACATGGGTTTAACCCTTATTTTAGGGCACTGTACCTTTTACAAATGTATTTTGGAAACAGCGCAGCACACCCAATGCAATTCTCATGTGTTAAGTTTTTCACTGCCTTAAATGTTTTGTTAAAACAGCCTCTGGTCCCAGGTGAAATTTGTTTGAACAGAGAATTTTGCTTGGCTCTAGCTCCATCTGTTGGTTAGTTTAGGCATTTACCCTTTAACTCATTATCTCTTAAGTGACAATACTAAGCTGCACATAGACAAATATGTTAACTTGAAAACTACACAGGAGAAGGATACAACTATATTCTGTTTCTTACCAGATACCCTGCTGCTAATTACATACCCTGCTTCTAATCAGTGGCGTAACTAGGAATCACTGGGCCCCCTGCAAAACTATGATGTGCTTCATCTATAGTGGTTTTCTGGGAAGAGGCTATATCTGTCATAGGTAAAATAAGAAGATGGCCTCCTCCTGCGGTTGCAGGCCCTGCTCCCCTGGTAGTTACGGCCCTGATGATAATCAAATACTCTGCTGCTAACCAGACACCCTGCTGCTAATCAGATACTTTGCTGCTAATCAGATACTGTACCTTGCTGCTAATCAGATACCCTGCTGCCAACCAGATACCCTGCTGCCAACCAGATACCCTGCTGCCAACCAGACACCCTGCTGCCAACCAGATACCCTGCTGCTAACCAGATACCCTGCTGCTAATCAGATACTGTACCCTGCTTCTAATCAGATACCCTGCTGCTAATCAGATACCCTGCTGCTAACCAGATACCCTGCTGCTAACCAGATACCCTGTTGCTAACCAGATACCCTGCTGCTAATCAGATACCCTGCTGCTAATCAGATACCCTGCTGCTAATCAGATACCCTGCTGCTAATCAGATACCCTGCTGCTTACCAGATACCCTGCTGCCAACCAGATGCCCTGCTGCTAATCAGATACTGTGCCCTGCTTAGGGTCCATGGATGTGTACAGTGGGATGTGTAAAGGTCACATAATAGAATAAAATCTTATTGCCAGTTAGATACAGAACACAGTGACCAGGATCCTTGTTTTTTTTTAAATATTTCCACGTGATGAGCTGTAATGTACAATAGACAGTAATACAAACTCATTTCCAGCCCAGCTTAACCTGAGGTGAAGCTTCAGAATCCCAGGAAAATCTCCAATTGTGGAGCAATTAGTTAAGAATTTTAACTGCCAAGAAACATAAGAGGTTTCTTTCTGGATCAGTGCAGTGAGTAGCGTTTACTGCCATTGGAGCGTCTTTTCTCACTGCAGGTGGTTTGGTAAACACTTCAACCTAAGATTCTGAAGGAACAGGGGGCTAAAACCTCTTTAGAAAATAAAAGAAAACTATATTAAGCACAGTGGGTTTAACATTGTTTAAACTATTAACATGAGAGATCAGGTGCCCATGCTTTGTTTATATAAATAGCTTGTACACAGAAACATCCAGAAACAGCCTGAGTTCTCCAACAAATTTGGGAATTGCAGTTCACAGCTTAGCTTTGGAAATTCCTGTTACTACGGCTGCAGCGACCATATTACCCTGATAAGGGTGAAAATCTTGCACAATAATGGTTTGTTTTTTTGACCTCTGGGGTTTTTTTTGTTTAAGAACAACATCTCTCAATAATATTCCTAAACAGTGACACATAGAGACTGAATATGTCCTATAGCCACAATATAAATAAACTCACAACTTGTTGGTATTTACACTATTACTACTAAATCTTCAAATGTGTATATTACAGGAAAGTTGCATTATTGGCTGCTTCAGATGGATAATGCTAATCCTCTATGCATTTGTCCAGCTGCTATTCCCCATTATACTGACAGTTTGGTTGGTTTGCCTTTGTTTTTCGTAGGAAAGATTGTACGTTATGTGACCCTGCTGCATGTGCAGTGCTTATGTTTTAAGGAGAAGGATGTGCTTAGTACTGTATATCCTGAGATTACTCCCCCAGCCTCAAGCCACCAGGGGTGCACTTAGTTAACTGCATTTACTGAGCATGCTTGTACCTACTGGGGAAGAGTACGGTGACTGGTAGGATTGATGCAGGGAAAAAAGGTTTACTTATTAGCACTGCTGGATTGTTGTGTGCTTGTGTAGGAATCATGTAGAAAGGCAAGTGAACTATAATAAACATCCTCAGAGTTTTGTCAGGAACACAATTCTTATAGCCTCCTTCAAGTCTTCTTTAAAAATGTTAATTAATGGTGTCTACATTGAAAGGTTTAGTTGGTTTATACACACACATCTCCCAAACCATTAGTATTTGCATGTATACTTGCATACACTACCTTATGTATTACACAGTCCCAGGTGTTCTGTATTAGCTGTGTTCTATTTCTATTTGCTCTCTTATTAGTTGACCTCATGGTAAAGAAAACTCTGAGTGTCTGAAAAAAAGAATTGCTTCTTTACCTAAAGATGGCCCAGGCTATAGGAAGATTGCAAACACCCAGAAACTGAACTGCAGCATGATGACCAAGACCATACAGTGGTTTAACAACACTTAGAACAGGCCTCGCCATGGATGACCAAAGACGTTGAGTGCGTGCGTACTCAGCGTCATATCCAGAGGTTGTCTTTTGCAAATAAATGGATAAAGGGGGGAAGGTCAGCCTGTCAATGCTGAGACCACACGCCACACTATTCTTTTATTATATATATATGGAACTCCATGCAAGGCCACACAAAATATTGTCACTCAGGTTTTATCATGCTAACAAGTATTATTTACCCTTTAATCAGTTATGTGATTGCTAGAAATAATATCCACCTCCCCTATGTTAATATGTCATAACGTATTATGTACGATATTGGGGAATTTGAAATAAAGTTGTGACTAATATCATGTGTTCTCTTACCTAGGATGTTCTGTTCTACTTCTGGAATCAGTTAACCTGATCAGAAAGTACCTTTCTGTGCTGGACTTGCCAATTAGTTGGCTGCTCCCACAGGATGTCCTGTTTGTGCTGCCTGACAGAAACTACAAACAAGCCAAGGTAAAGACATGGAAAAACTATGATGGGGCCACCCTCGTGCTTCATCTACAGTGGGTTTCTGGGTGGAGGCTATATCTGTCATAGGGAAATAAAAAGCTGGGGCTCACCCTGTATTTACTCCCCTGCTCATTAAATATATATTAGCACAATGCACTGACAATGTGCAGGTTAAAATGTTGTAGACCTAACGTCTATTCTCTAAAGCCAAGCTGGTATATATCTTAAAGGTTTGCACGGCTTAGATAATGACACCAGAAGAACATAAAACAAAAAACAAACCTTTTTATAAGGAGTTGT
This sequence comes from Hymenochirus boettgeri, assembly GCA_019447015.1. Classification (NCBI taxonomy): domain Eukaryota; kingdom Metazoa; phylum Chordata; class Amphibia; order Anura; family Pipidae; genus Hymenochirus; species Hymenochirus boettgeri. The sequence continues at coordinate 53,552,836 of CM033470.1, read as the reverse complement.
TGTGACCTGACGTCTGTTCTCTAAAGCCAAGCTGGTATATATCTTTAAGGTTTGCACCTTAGATAATGACACCAGAAGAACAGAACTTTTTATGAAGTATTGTTTTAGACCGACGTCTGTTCTCTAAAGCCAAGCTGGTATATATCTTAAAGGTTTGCACCTTAGATAATGACACTAGAAGAACAGAACTTTTTATAAGGAGTGTTGTAGACCTGACGTCTGTTCTCTAAAGCCAAGCTGGTATATATCTTAAAGGTTTGCACCTTAGATAGTGACACCAGAAGAACAGAACTTTTTATAAGGAGTGTTATTGTTATCGGAGTTGAATATCAGTCAATGAATAATACCTTTAAAAAAAGCATTAACAAAGACTCTAAAGGTGGCTATACACACTAATATTAATGGGTAAATCCTGTCGGGGAACAACGGGATTTACCCATTATCGCCAGTGTGCAGGGGCTGGTGCTGACTAACAACCAGCATTATGTCATCATTATGGATGGTCGGAATAGATGGAAAATATCTGTCAGCCGGTATCGGCTCCCCTCACTTTGGTAAAGGTACTATCGTTCTGTGTATGGCGACATGGTCAACTGATCCCTATACCACGTATGGGGATCGGTTGGGTCCGTGTGTGTAGTTCCCACTGCATGTGTGCCAACAAATACCAGTGTGATCTGTCGGCACATTACGATGAAAATTGAATGTGTATGGCCAAATTAAATTTTTATTTTGCTTGTGTGTTCCTATTAAGGTGGCCATACATTAGGATGATTTTACTTACCCGACCGAGCAATCCCACGACATTAGACCAATCCTGCCGGAACCGCCTTTCTCCTTCTTTGCAACTGACATGCCTAAGAATGCTTTAGATCCAAGCCAGATGTGATGTTATGCATATCAACAGTGGAACACACTGACTCTCGCCCACCATCTTGAAAAAACATATTTTTAAAGAAACTAAGACCTTAAGAGTGACTGGTTTTGCCTTTTTAGGTCTGGAGGGCAGTGCTCTAACTTATATTGGTCTAACACATTAAATCATTATTTCTATCTATCTCTAACCTATGGAATGACCAGGCAATGGTGTAGAAAGTATTATAAAGGTTTAGGGTCTCTTTATATGCTATTTTAATGCATTATTAATTAACTAGTTTTAACAGATATATTTTTTTAACACCGGAACTGGAGTCACCAGCACCAGATGCAAACAAATGGAAGACACTGGTCTGTCGCGACACATTTTATACCACTAAAGATAGAACATCTCCCTGTTATAGGAGTTGTATCTGCCCTTTCCAACAGTGAAGCAGGAATGTGTCTTTAACGTGAACCTGCAATAACATTCTGGATGAAATACTGTGCTACGATCAAGGGACAATATTTATATATTCCTACATTTATGGCATTTCAATGATAGACCCTTAAATGCCCATGGGGGTTCATTGTCTACAGCAAGGAAAATGCTATGGGGAGAATTCTTTCCTGGAGGCTTAATATTCTTCTGTTTCTGTTTAGTAACCCTCATGTTCTGTGCAGGGCAATTACCGGTAATATGAACTAGGATTAAACTGTAGTGAGCAGATCTTAACAGTGTCAGAGGCCGGTTATTCTGATTGGGAACCTGAGTGTTTAATCAATATTTATATGTACTGTATCACCATAAAACAAGCAGCTAACAAACATCTGTACTTGACATTGTTCGTACATATGTGACTTCTTCATTTAGTGGTGGTCTACATAGTAGTTCCGAACTACTCTAGCACACTGCTGTTGGCTGTTTACCAGACAATGGGTAGGTGGAATCCTCCAACCCTCTACTCCAAGGGCCAAAGCAATCCAAGCGAAAAACAAAAGCAGGGTAGCACACTACAGGTATAATTGTTGTATTCAATTAGAGGAACTGGACTTGAAGTTTAGTTCTTGAAGATGTTTCACTAGTCATCCGACTGGCTTTCTCAATTCAGAATGACTTGTACAAGAATCTGTGGCAATTATGTACCCTGGAAAATCCAAATTAGCATATCACAGCCAAGTGTTAAGGGCGTGATTAGATAGTGGCTAAGAGGTGTTATAGGAACGCCCAGAGTAAGGTGTCAAAACAGCATTGTACATGGCAGACAGTTGGTGTCGAAACCCCCCCACCTCTATTTAGGCTTGGTTTCTTTTTTTTCACATAAATGGCCTCCTTAACACCTCTCTTGAACCAGTCACGTTCCTTTGCCAAAATGTTAACATTACAATCTTCAAAGGTAAGGTAAAGCCAGTCGGATGACTAGCGAAACATTTTCAAGAACTAAACTTCAAGTCCAGTTTATCTAATTGAATACAACAATTATACCTGTAGTGATACAACGTTTCCGGAGGAAGGGGCATAGCGCTCCTGAAATGTTGTATCACGTTGTTTTCACAACTATACCTGTAATGTGCTCCTCCACTTTTGTTTTTCGTTTGGATTGTCTAAATAGTAACATAGTAATTGAGGTTGAATAAAGACATATGGCCATCTAGTCCAACCTTTATACCCGCCTCTTTAACCCTACATAATCCTACCTTACCTGGCAGATGAACAAACAACACCTGGCAGAACAGCCACACACATACGATTATCGTCTGGTATAGGTATTCGTTGGCTGGTCTTTTGACAGCGGCCGTGTTCTTCAATAACACGCGTGTATGAGCCTGTACACTGATACCAACACTGCATGTAGTTTTCTCCATCAATTAAAGATAGCGGGGAAGTCACAAATAAATAAGGTGTCCTAGCAACTAGACTGGTCCATTATCAGGGAAAATCTATTTATGTTTAGAATGTTAGGTATATTGTGTTTTCTAGATACACTGGGGTAGGTTCAACTCCAAATACAGCTCAGTACTGTATGGCAGTGTTTCTTTTCCAGACTGCTGGACACTTGACATCCCAGTTTATCATTCCGATAGCACATATAGATAAAGCAGTGAGAGATGATGGTGCAGCCTCACTCACAATACTAAAGATAAATCTGAATTGTGTAGGATCTTGCTCACCCTAGTGGACAGGATTTGTTTCTTACATCTGTCTTTACTGTGCTCACTGTTCATTACGGAGACACAGAACTCACGGAACAGTCACGGAAACACAGAACTCATTCACTAAACAAAATAGAGTTTACAATTATGTTCAGGAGTAAGAACAGACATTGAACCTCATTGGGCATGTGTTCTACTCATAATTAAATCAAACTTTAGTTCTCATGTGACAGTCAGGCCTATTACGTGACTGATACATCAGGGTAATGACAACATGATTGCCTAGACCAGAATCACATGAACACTCACATGTGAATGAGACATTTAAAACATGAATGGAGGTTGGATAAAAAGTATTACAGTTCAAATACAATCCATTTGTAGTTACTGCTTCCCATCTAAATATAGCGTTTAGGAGTCTCTGATTATCACACAAGCCCCTTGTACCTTCGCTAGGTGACAGACTGGGGTTTACTTTTTTGAGTAATCCTGTGTTTCACCCACTTTTGTTTTTATTACATGTACTATACGTGTTGCAGTTCATTACAGTTAATGCAATAACGTCCTAGTGTCTTTTTTTGGCATTAATCACACTTCACAAAGCCCACTAAAGGTTGTCCAATCATATTCGTATTCATTTTTTGTAATACTTTCCTCACTCAGGCGTGTCTATAGACCAGTATACCTCTCGGTAGTGTCGGACTGGACTGTTGGGCCCCACCAGGACAAGTTTAGGGTCCTTTCTACCATTTTACATATCTATCTTACTCCTACTGACTCCTATTGTTTATTAAAATGCATTTCTTACTGTCCCTTTGGCTCTGTATTTAAATGTAAGCAGTTTTCTCTGGTTTCTTGGTGAATGGGCTGTGGGCCCTCTGGGGGATTCCCCTGTAGCCCAGTGGGGCAGTCCGACACTCTCGAGTGTCAATTGGTAGAAAGGCATATAGCAAGTATAAATGGCATCATAAGGAACATGCTTGTGAAGGTTCTCATTCATCCAGGTCATGGTATATCTGTTGTATTCAGAATGACTTGTACAAGAATCTGTGGCAATTATGTACCCTGGAGAATCCCAATTAGCATATCACAGCCAGGTGTTAAGGGTGTGATAAGGGTGCCACTGGTTCAGATATGTTGATGACACCTGGGTTCAACCCCTCCCCCCTCCGGCCGTCCCCCCCCACGCCTTTTTCCCCCGCCCCTTCCTCCCCACTCTCTGGTATCTCCCCCCCCACCCCCCCCTTCCCTTCCTCCCCCGGGCCTCGTCCCCCCCCCCCACTGTGGCTTCTTGGACGCTTGGTAGGTTAGCCGAAGACCTGGTAACCCTGGCTGAGAGGTTTACCCGAAGAACCACACACACCCAGCCACGTCTTTGTGTTTGCCTCTCCTTACTCCACCCCCCCTTTACGCTAACACCTCTTGGGTGTCATCAGACCCCTGCAACACGAGCCGAGAACATCCCCACTAGCACAGAGCGAGGCTAAATGAACTGAAATCTCAGAGGGCCCTTAAACTGTGGATATCCAACTGGGCCTTTGTCAAAAGAAGTAGAAGGAAAGAAAAGAACACAAATACCAACAGTGAAGGGGAAGCAAGACAGGAGAAAACATGTCATCCCATATGTAGCAGGGGTCTCCGAGAAATTAAGAAGAATTTTCAAAAAACATCGTATCCCTGTCTGCTTTAAACCGAGCAACACGCTGAGGCAGCAATTGGTACATCCAAAAGACCCAATACCAAAACACAAGAAAAGCGACATCATATATGCGGTGCAGTGCAGTGAAGAATGCTCTGATTTGTATGTGGGGAGACCAAACAGCAACTGCATCAACGTATGGCCCAGCACAGAAGAGCCAATTCCTCGGGTCAGGACTAGCCGTGTATCTGCATCTTAAGGATAAAGGACATACCTTTGAAGATTGTAATGTTAACATACTGGCGAAGGAACGTGACTGGTTCAAGAGAGGTGTTAAGGAGGCATTTATGTGAAAATAAAGAAACCAAGCCTAAATAGAGGTGGGGGGGTTCGACACCAACTGTCTGCCATGTACAATGCTGTTTTAACACCTTACTCTGGGCGTTCCTATAACACCTCTTAGCACTATCTAATCACACCCTTAACACCTGGCTGTGATTGCTAATTGGGATTCTCCAGGTACATATTGCCACAGATTCTTGTCAAGTCTTCTGAATTGAGAAAGCCAGTGGATGACTAGCGAAACGTCTTCAAGAACTACATTTCAAGTCCAGTTGATCTAATTGAATACAACAGATACATCATAAGGAACATTAATGACATATTTCACGCCGTATATTAGAATTTGAATATTGAAATATCCCATCCAGGATAAAGGTAAGTATTGCGAAGACTGGTTTGGAGGGTTTAATTGGTTTGTAGTTCATTAACCTGGAGGGTACAAATTTGAAGCCAAACGTTTTGATTTGCTGCTGGTGCATAGGGCTAGGCCACACTGCTGCGTTTTTTCTGCGTTTGCGCTTGTGTTTTTTCAAATCATTGAAAATGCGACAACACTGATAACACGCATTTTCGGGTGCGTTGCGATTTGCGTTCCACATTTTTAATCGCAATCACATGTGTGGCTGTGCCCTAAGGGTTGGGGATACTTTGTATGTACAAGTGTTATGTTTGGAGGTGGTTTCTTCTCACAGCACATTGAAGGGACAGTTCAGTGGAAATGATCAATATTTGTTAAATTGTTAGTTTGTGTAATGCCTTCTTAGTTATTCTACATTTTCTCTCCCATTTTGAAAAATCAGTTGATTTCATACCCTTTGCTGTTCCCTGCTGTTGACATTCGTGAGCTGACATTTCAGGTTCTAACGGTTCTTCTTCTTCCCAGAATGCACCACTTCCTTGGAATGTTCTTAACAGTAATTTCTACTGATTGGCTGTTGGATGGGTCAGACATGATCAGATCTCTACTGAGCAACTGAATCAACCCAGGCGCTGGGTCAAGGGCAAAACCATAACGGTCTCTACTAGGGGTCCTGCAAACAGGAAGTCATTATTTCGGTTGCATTAATTTATACACAGACAAAATTCTGAATTGGCAGATTAAAGTCATTGGGATGAAAAAATACTGCTCTTTTTTCTGAAAAGCATATGTATTAGCACTGAACTTCCCCTTTAAATGTTTATTTATACTAGTAATGATATGCTGTTAAGTTGACTTTGTCTCTTCCTTTGCATTTGATTTGCATTCAGGAGGCTATGGCCTGTCATCAAAGCCAACTTCTCTGGTTCCGCCATCTGTACCTGCTGTTTTCACGCTACATGATAATCAACTCATTGACTTTCCTTTCCTGTGGAAATGAAACGGACACCAAAGGAAAAAGCAGATGAACCCATCCAATGTCTTGGAGATGAAAAGCTGGGATATTCTCCAGATTACTGGGATTCGGGACTTTTCTAATCGTTCAGTGCAGCACAAGGGATTCAGCAATTTTGTTACTATAACCCACCATTAGATGGCAACATTTCTGATTTCAGTTGAGTTATTGCAGGTCCAGGGCTCAACTTATTTCCTTGTTTGTTTCGAATTTTCACCTGTTTGTGATTCGGTTTCATACACAGCTTTCTCCTTTGTGCCTTGTTGATACCAAGCAGTTTGTGAAAACCTTACATCATCTTTTCACCGGAGCACAGCTAACTCACTCAGTAGATAAATATAGAAACAGGTTTTGTTTTTTGGGATAGGGTTATTTAAAAGCTTTTGACTAACCATCATGCTAATTCTGATTCAGTGCATTGTGAGAAGGCTAGACTTGGAACTAGACCTAGATATGCTGTGTCCTGTGTCCTTTCAATTACCAGCTCTTAATCATTGCCAGCTGTTTGAATGATGAGGTCCTCTGAACTGGCAACAGGAAAATGCACTGAAGCCAAGTCATTTCTTGTTGATATTTTGTGCTGTGGGGGGTTTGGGGGTTATTAAACTAGAGGCCTTTGCCCTAAATTAAAGCTGCTCTGTTGGGGAATGAGAGTTCCATTCATGGGCACAATATCAATAAATGAAAAGAGGTGGTACAGCCGCTGCTATAACACTCTGATGTCAATATTCAATAAAATTGTGCCCAAGTGAGCATTAAAACAAATGAATACAAGGGGGTTACGTTACATGTGCTGGTAACCACAAAGATGGTAACATTGGTGTAAACTGGTTCCCATTGACTTTGAGGTGGTGGAGCAGCTGGTATGTAGTTTTAGTAGTAAAATGACAATGCTTAGTGTCTAATCACAATATGAAATGCTATAAAAACAACAACACTATTTTGTGAAAATATAAACCACTTTATAGTGGACTTCCTTGTCTTCCATTTCTAAGCTCCCCAAACATCACATCATCCCTCATCTACTTAAAATGGCCACACTTTCGGTCAATTATTTGCCAAGTTCAGGCCATCTATCATTCTGTGGCCTCTTGGTGGCATTTGTTGACGGTGCTAATGCACCCCATCCACTTGTATAGAGGGGCTTTACTAAAGGTGGTTACACACTAACAGATTCTGCCTGTCATCTTTACAGATGGGAGTACACACACTCCCTATATAAATATATATAAAGTATAGGGAGAACGTTAGTGACTGCCATACTCCCTACGTAAAGTATATATAAAGTATAGGGAGAACGTTAGTGACTGCCATACTCCCTATATAAAGTATATATAAAGTATAGGGAGAACGTTAGTGACTGCCATACTCCCTATATAAAGTAATATATAAGTATAGGGAGACGTTAGTGACCGCCATACTCCCTATATAAAGTATATATAAAGTATAGGGAGAACGTTAGTGACCGCCATACTCCCTATATAAAGTATAGGGAGAACGTTAGTGACTGCCATACTCCCTATATAAAGTATATATAAAGTATGGGGGAATGTTAGTGACCGCCATACTCCCTATACAAAGTATATATAAAGTATAGGAGAACTAAGTGACTGCCATACTCCCTATATAAAGTATATATAAAGTATAGGAGAGAAACATTAGTGACCGCCATACTCCCTATATAAAGTATATATAAGTATAGGGAGAACGTTAGTGACTGCCATACTCCCTACATAAATTATATATAAAGTATAGGGAGAACGTTAGTGACTGCCATACTCCCTATATAAAGTATATAATAAGTATAGGGGAACGTTAGTGACTGCCATACTCCCTATATAAAGTATATATAAAGTAAGGGAGATGGTTTGTGACTGCCTACCCCTATATAAAGTATGAGAAGAATGAAGTGACTGCCATACTCCCTATAAAAAGTATGAGAAGAACGTTAGTGACTGCCATACTCCCTATATAAAGTATATATAAAGTAAGGGAGAACGTTAGTGACTGCCATACTCCCTATATAAAGTATATATAAAGTATAGAGAGAACGTTAGTGACTGCCATACTGCCTATATAAAGTATATATAAATATAGGGAGAACGTTAGTGACGCCATACTCCCTATATAAAGTATATATAAAATATAGGGAGAACATAGTGACCGCCATACTCCTATATAAGTAATATAAATATAGGGAGAAGGTTTGTGACCGCCATACTCCCTATATAATATAGGGAGAAGGTTTGTGACCGCCATACTCCCTATATAAGTATATAAAAGTATAGGGAGAACGTTAGTGACTGCCATCCTCCTATATAAATTATATATAAAGTATAGGGAAACGTTAGTGACCGCCATACTCCCTATATAAGATATTAAAGTATAGGGAGAACGTTAGTGACTGCCATAACTCCCTTATAAAGTATATATAAGTATAGGGAGAATGTTAGTGACTGCCATACTCCCTATATAAAGTATAGAGAGAACATTAGTGACTGCCATACTCCCTATATAAAGTATAGGGAGATCGTTAGTGACCGCCATACTCCCTATATAAAGTATATATGAAGTATAGGGAGAAGGTATGTGACTGCCATACTCCCTATATAAAGTATAGAGAGAACGTTAGTGACGGCCGTACTCCCTATATAAGTATATATAAAGTATAGGGAGATCTTTAGTGATTGCCATACTCCCTATATAAAGTATAGGGAGATCGTTAGTGACTGCCATACTCCCTATATAAAGTATATATAAAGTATAGGGAGAAAGTTAGTGATTGCCATACTCCCTATATAAAGTATATATAAAGTATAGGGAAAAGGTTTGTGACTGCCATACTCCCTATATAAAGTATAGGGAGAACGTTAGTGACTGCCGTACTCCCTATATAAAGTATATATAAAGTATAGAGAGAACGTTAGTGACTGCCATACTCCCTATATAAAGTATATATAAAGTATAGGGAGAACGTTAGTGACCGCCATACTCCCTATATAAAGTATTAAGTAATCAGGAGAACGTTAGTGACTGCCATTCTCCCTATATAAAGTATATAAAGTATAGGGAGAACTTAGTGACTGCCATATTCCCTATATAAAGTATATATAAAGTATAGGGAGAACGTTAGTGACCGCCATACCTCCTATATAAAGTATATATAAAGTATAGGGAGAACGTTAGTGACTGCCATACTCCCTATATAAAAGTATATATAAGTATAGGGAGAACGTTTGTGACTGCCATACTCCCTATATAAAGTATATATAAAGTATAGGGAGAACGTTAGTGACCGCCATACTCCCTATATAAAGTATATATAAAGTATAGGGAGAACGTTAGTGACTGCCATACTCCCTATATAAAGTATATATAAAGTATAGGGAGAACGTTTGTGACTGCCATACTTTCCACAATCGCGGACGACTCCCTATACTTAAGAACAGGGAGCTGACCACGAACATGCGGAAGTTTATCACATTGGAAACTACCATATTAGCCGCACACACTTTACCGATAAAGGCCCAATCCCTTTGGTACCAATGGGATTGGCGCTTTATTGGAATGTGTATACCCAGCTTCAGCTTTAGTCTAAAGCTAGGTACACACACTAGCGATAAAGACCCAATACCGTCGGATCCGAGGGTATCGGGGCTTTAACGCTAGTGTGTGTAGCAGTTTTCCCGAGCGAGCGCGCGCGCGCCCACCCAATGTTCCCATCGACCTTGCAGATCCTGTCTGTCATCTTTCAAAAATCTGTAGTGTGTACCCAGGTTAAGCAGTGGTCTCACTTACCTCCATCTTCTCTCTTATTACATTCAAGGATTACAAGGTATTGAACCTGTTTTACTTTTGCATTATGCGAACACAATGGTACCATAAGTACATTCCTTAATAAGGAATTGGAGGACTGGATTTTTTTTTTTAAATAAATGATTAAAATAAACACCGATCATTGTTTTGTCTTCACTATTAACCAAGATAAACCTTGTGTTTGTACGGTCAGTACTGATAAAGCAAACTAAAGCCAATTAAAGACAGTTGAACTGAAGGACAGAACCCTTCACTCTAACCTAAACCATAGAACTGTTGTAGTGTTGGATCTATAAGATTAAACGCAGATCCTTTACATTGGTGGCCTTGTACATATATGTAAGTTTTATGACCATGTTCTTCAGTCTGACGGTTAGGTTCATACTTGTTTTTATGGGCCCTATTATATGTGATAAATTGCAGTAGAAAGGAGCACAAAGACATGGGCTTGTGGCCTTAATACATCATGGTTGACTAGAAATAAGACTTTAGTGAGCTTTCTGTGCTGCATTGCACATTCTTGTTGCTGTGGGAAGAACACAGACACATTTTGGTCGTTCTCATTGCCAATGTATATGTTAAATCACTACCAAGGTTAGGATTTTCAAATCTTAATTACCTTCTGGGAACTGGACCCCAACTGCATTGGGAGATACTGGTAAGTGGCGTCTGTGCCCTGTGGCTCTGCCTGGGAGATCATTGTTTTTACCAGTGGTTGTCTTCAGGTTACTGGTCACCGACACAAATCCAGCCCAGTGATTTGCCCTGGTTATCAATGTCAGTATAATAATAGATATTACGGTGCAGTATCCCCCTTATAGAGATTTCCTATCCGATGTTTGAGAGTTCACTTTTGATTTACTTAAAATATTAACTTTTGTAGAGGAAACGGCTGCATCCTGCCCTTTTTAGTTGTTGCCTTTCAAAGAAATAACATGTTGTAACTTACCTTTATCGCCTCCCACTGAGCTGGGGGAGGGATATTAGCGCTTCCCTGTCTACACTGGTTGCTAGATCGCCGGATCATGGTACATAGGGAGTAAAGGTCCCTCTGGTCTGTCCAATGAATGGGGGAATTTCAATGATTTCACTTCCCCGCTCTCTAGGTAAGTAACTTAAAATATTGACATTTGCAATGTTTAAGAAACCAATCGTGGGTGCTGAATTGCTGAAATGCCACGTGGGAAGTACCAGAACCTGCTGTATTATGCACATGAATTAAAGGCAGAGTATTGCAATTCAATGAAATGCTCCTTTATAAATAGCATCACTGGCTTTACTCCCTGGGAATGTGGTGGTGGCTGTGGGTATTATAAATGCCCTTTAATAAATGTGGTTTCAATAAAACAGGAAGCAAAAGGCAGTGCTAGTAAGTCTATAGAAAAGGTTTTATTTCACTAAAAGTTAAGAAGACCGGCCACAATGGCAGCGATGTATAAAACAAGAAATGGACCAAGACAAAATGAAACTGAACTCAAGGACACTCTCACGACTGGGACATGCTGCGGATAGTCTTGTGCTCCTTCATTGCTTTCTCCCATTCCTTCCCATTGATCTGCTCCACGTGAACACTGCGCACAGTTCCTTCATCCAGGCAGTGCGGGGCGATCCCTGGAAGGGCCACATTAACAGACGGAATATTACATTATGTGGTTGACTATAGTTCTATTTAATTATATGTAGATCAACAGCAGCAGCAGCTTGGACATACTTGCAGTGAACTATGAAAGGCCCAACTAGGGCAGATACACAGTAATGAGAGTTTCTTTCTTTTATAAATCCCCTTCTGCAAAGGGGAGAGCACACGGATTACTGTAAACCTTCCCTACACATACGTTGCCATAAGCCTAGTACGCATGTCCGACACGCGACCCCCGAGCAAGAGGAACGGCTGTTTCGGGTGCTTATCGTACATTTGTATGCGTTCGGTTGAGTGGTGTTCATTTATCCACCATGGCCGTTCGTTGCACCTTTGTCTTGCATCGGTCCGTGTGTTGGACGTGTGTACAGGCTATAGGTTGGGTACACATGTAGATATAACCGGCCGGCTGACCAATATTCCCATTTTCATTCAGTCGGCCTGAAATATCTGGTGTCATTTTTAGGCTACGGATGACAGATGTCGATCATCCTTTCGTCCAATCGGAGGTGCCGGTAATTACCGGGATTACTTTTTCTGTTAACAAAAATAATTCAGCCAATAGCAGCTAATCGTTGGCCAGGTCAAATTATCTGTCCGTGTTTACAAGCCCTTAGGGAATCCTGGTTGACAGGGAGGGGGTTGGTTTTATGATTTAGGGCCCCATGTGGAGACCCCTGAGTTTTTTTTCCTGAGCTAACAGACATTTACGATGAAGATCTTAAAGGTATCTGGTGGATTGTCTAAAAACTAAAATTATGATTCACAGACCATGGTGATGGTAACAAGTTTTAACCATTAAGTAAAACTCACAATACAGCAGCACAGTGTAGATGGAACAGGGACTTCACCAATGGCCTCCTGTAATGAAAGTTCATCATCCCAAGATGCCCCACTAATGCTGTCCATACACTAGTTAACTTACCCACCAACCTTACCACAATTCTCCCTTAACTGTCTGGGACGATTCTTCTGCAATCAACATTTAATCTCTAAATAAAAGATCCTGACTGGGCAGAACGAAATTCACTTGATTCCAATTGACCTAATGGCTAGAGTAAAGTTAGCCATACACATATGACTGATGTTGCATTTTGCAGCTTGGATTCCATTGGAACCTGTGTGCAATATACACTATCCAAAATGAACTTCCACTTCCTTTATGGGGAGGGTTGGCCAAATACGTGTATATCCACCAAGCACATTGGTGTCCTCTACTTTAAAGGGAAATTTTCCATCTCCATGATGCAAAAGGTGGTAGTTTGGTGGCACCAAGAATTGGTTTTGCCCCATACACGATAGGGGAAATCCCATCTGATCCAGCAGGATTCGCTTTATAACATCAATGTGTATGGGCACCTTAAATTTCCCTGCCCCAGGTCTGGCAGACTCACAGGGCAGGATTAGGTAAGGTGTCCAGTTTGATGAATGCTGAAGTATCCCCCTGAATCTGTTTCCCCTATATGACATAGTATCACATTATTTTTCCCAATTGCAGTGTAACATGGACTGAAATAGAATGCTGGTTTCGGCATATTACACTTTCGGCGGCTGCGTGGTTAACTTCCGTGTTAGCCACGCACCTGCCACTATAAAGGAGTTTAATTCAAGCTAACCGATCTAACATTGCTCCCTGGGGCTGTTGTGATCTCGTTTTGAGCAAGAACAGCAGCAGTGAGGCAATTCCTGGTCACAGTTTTCAGCTTTGACAGTCGCAACCAGGAGGGGAGACGCAGCAGAGCTGCAATGGGACCGGGTCTTGTAAGTATGTTTAGCTGCATCTATGGATTTAGTCAATGGATATCCCTGACCCCCATTTTAACACTGTGTCCTGGTATGTGGGGACATGATAACCTTATACAAATATATTAATGGCCCATACAGTGAACTCTCTGGTGCATTGTTCACTAATAGGTCATATCAGAGGACACGTGGACATCCTTTAAGATTGGAACAAAAGAAGTTTCATATTCAGGTTAGGAGAGGTTTCTTTACAGTGAGAACGGTGAAACTGTGGAACTGTCTTCCAGCCGATGTGGTAATGGCAAGTTCATTGAATAACTTTAAAAAAGGCCTGGATAAGTTTCTAAAACTAAAAAATATTGAGAATTACTGGTATTAATGCATATAGATCTGGTTGATCCAGGGATACTTTCCGATTGCCGGAAGGAATTTTTTCCCCCCTTTTTTAGCTGGGGTTTTTTGCCTTCCTCTGGATCAACTGTTAGGTAGGGTTAAAAAAAAAAAAAAAAAAAGGGAATAGGTTGGACTTGATGGACGAATGTCTTTATTCAACCTTAATTACTATGTTACTATGTTACTATGTACTGTTTGAAACCTTCTATGTTAGCAGTTCCCTTGGTTTATTTTTAGGAAATGATGTATCATTGACTTTATAAAGAACAGACATTATGTATCTCCAACCATTGCCAACATACATATCACCCCTCATACCTCTCAACACACCAAGACGTGTGGGGTCTACCCACCCTTTACTGCCCTAACCTCACCCTCAGTCTTCACAATCCCCACCCATTCTGGGACAAAGCTTTTCAGTCTTGCACCTGAAATAGAACGGTCATGGCAAGATCGGATAGTTACTAGGTATGTCAATGGTACCTTATAATCAATACACTTTACTAAATTCTGGATTTTGAACTAACCATAGCCATCGGGGTTAGAACGGGGTGTGTAGAAGCTCTGGACGCCACATGTCTTGCAGAACGTATGCTGAGCCTTTTTGGTGTTGAACTTGTAAGTGGTAAGATTATCTGCTCCCTAAAAAAGTGAGAAATAAGACCAGTAAGAGCAGTAGAACAAAAGTGATAGCAGTTAATGTTGCATATAAATAAGTTTATTGTAGCAGTTACTGACTTGTTACACAGGGTACCTGTGAGAATACCATTTTAATAGGAAGGGCAGGAGTGCCACCAGTCACCAGTCCTGTAATGAATTCCTCCAATGAGTAATCCCCTACATAGTGAAGAATGGTCACTGATGAAATGTTCTGGGTGTACTAGGCTCTAGGTCATAGAGAACATTCTCCAATACATTTAGTTTTAACGTGACATATTTTCGAAATTTATAAAACTTTGTAATTGTATAATAACTATATCATTATTTTACACTTGTTAAATAAAACTTGTTATTTGGCATAGGGATTGTTATTTTACACATTGTACATTAGACCAGAACACCTTACTAAACCCACACTCCATCAGCTAGTGTGGGAGTGATGCTATATTGTCAGTGCTGCCGTGGTGGATCGCGTGGAGGTAAAGTTTCTTTCACCTTTGTCCCTGGCTCCTGAGAAATTGAAGAACGCAATGTAAGGCTATAGCTCCTTAACCTCCTGGACTTCAATCAATACATTAAAGGAATAGTTCACTTTTCCAGTGTTTCGAGTTAATGCCTATAACTGTTACCAAGTGATTCAATAGCGGTCTTAATTTACCATAAAGTTTTATAAATTTCGCCCATTTGTGACACCACAGTCATTATATATATATATATATATATATATAATATCCTCCACCAGTTGAAAGCACTCCATGACTATTTAATGAAAAAAGTATCAAATTTTATTCCATATATCGACGCGTTTCAGCCTCCATACAGGCCGTCATCAGGATACATTAAGATTACCCACAACCCTTATAAAGCCACAATAACACCCTCCCCCAAAACACCAACCCCTCTCCTGTGTATATCAACACCCTAGGACTCCTGTTACAGTTACGCGATCCCACTTAGCACCGGCATTTCCCCTCCACAAATGGAGCACACAACGGGCAGCTTACATCACACTGCTCCGATGATACAACACCCCCCCCCCCCCCCCCCCCCCCCCCCCCCCCCCCCCCCCCCCCCACCCCCCCCCCCCCCCCCCCCCCCCCCCCCCCCCCCCCCCCCCCCACCCCCCCCCCCCCCCCCCCCCCCCCCCCCCCCCCCCCCCCCCCCACCCCCCCCCCCCCCCCCCCCCCCCCCCCCCCCCCCCCCCCCCCCCCCCCCCCCCCCCCCCCCCCCCCCCCCCCCCCCCCCCCCCCCCCCACCCCCCCCCCCCCCCCCCCCCCCCCCCCCCCCCCCCCCCCCCCCCCCCCCCCCCCCCCCACCCCCACCCCCCCCCCCCCCCCCCCCCCCCCCCCCCCCCCCACCCCCCCCCCCCCCCCCCCCCCCCCCCCCCCCCCCCCCCCCCCCACCCCCCACCCCCCCCCCCCCCCCCCCCCCCCCCCCCCCCCCCCCCCCCCCCCCCCCCCCCCCCCCCCCCCCCACCCCCCCCCCCCCCCCCCCCCCCCCCCCCCCCCCCCCCCCCCCCCCCCCCCCCCCCCCCCCCCCCCCCCCCCCCCCCCCCCCCCCCCCCCCCCCCCACCCCCCCCCCCACCCCCCCCCCCCCCCCCCCCCCCACCCCCCCCCCCCCACCCCCCCCCCCCCCCCACCCCCCCCCCCCCCCCCCCCCCCCCCCCCCCCCCCCCCCCCCCCCCCCCCCCCCCCCCCCCCCCCCCCCCCCCCCCCCCCCCCCCCCCACCCCCCCCCCCCCCCCCCCCCCCCCCCACCCCCCCCCCCCCACACGCCCCCCCCCCCCCCCCCCCCCCCCCTCACATTGTGTCTCTCAGACGGGCAGCATCAGGGTTATATTATCCACGTACTCCTAACAACCCGGCCATGTTATACGGGATCACACGGTTTCAGAATCTCAAACCATTGGTTACTTACCCCTAGCACTCCACCAAGCCCAACATCAATTGAAATCCACCATGGATATCTTATGAAACACCTTTCAAAGAGGATATTGTGGGCCCATTTTTTTTAAAAAATGTCTGGCACTGAAGATTTAAATAAATTTTGGTGATCTTTTCAGTCCAAGACATTTAAAAAAAAAATGGGCCACAATTTATCCTCTTTGAAATGTGTGTTCATAGATCATCCACCATTGACTAGTACTACTACAAACCTAAGGGACTGAATGAAATAGTTACTATGAGTTGTTTCCTTTAAGATGAACTACATTGTAATTTTAATTGAAACATTTATACATTGACTATGTAGATTGTTACAGCTTTGGCAATATGATCGTGTGATTTTCCTATTTTCTATGTATATATTTTGCTTTTAATGTTAATGAGAGTAATGTATCATATTTATGTTTAAGCTCTGTGGGTAGTTGGGGGGATCCTCTATATACAACTACCTATCGTGGACGCTACCCCTGCGCTACGGCTTCTTCCCCGTTTTGCTTTATCTCCATGGTTGGATTCAACTTGATGTTGGCTTTGAGTGCTAGGGGTTAATAACCAATGGTTGAGATTGAACCCGTAGTGATCCCGTACTACATGTCCGGTGTTAGGATACGTGGATAATATATACCCTGATGCGCCCGTTCTGATGAGACACTATGTGAGGGTGTTGTATCATCGGAGCAGTGTGATGTATGGGTAATCTTAATGTATCCTGATGACGGCCTGTATGGAGGCTGAAACGCGTCGATATATGGAATCAACTTTTGATACTTTTTTCATTAAATAAGTCCCATGGAGTGCTTTCAACTGGTGGAGGATTTATTTTTGATGGAGAGAGAGTGAACCAGTGTCTGGAGTGCGATCAGGTCGTATAATTTCATATATATATATATAATAATGCTGGTATCAAATTTTTTATTTACCATCAATCTGCTCAAGATATTGTCTAATCACCTACTTGATAAACTGCTGATATGGATAGAAGTCTATTAAACAGGTGTTTCTGGGGGGCTCGCCAAACACAAGCAAGTTTTCCACTGCCTGTCACATTCAATCCAGCTTGAAACTGCAAAGGCAAAGGCAGCTCTAGGCCACACCAGTGCATCTTAACACACAATCTGGTCATATGATATAAAGCGTACACTAGTGTTTACCAATTGGACTGGCCTCACTAGGTGCGCTGGAGCTCGTAGCACTGTGATCTGATGATTAGAGTGCATGCAATTACCAACGCACATGCTTAGTGTGGCCTTGGTAAATTCCCAGAAGTCTTTGTTCCTTATTTGCATATTTCTGAAAAGGGAGTTTCAAAGCCCGAATTCTCTCCCTATCCTATTTAATGTATTTGTGATATTTATCTATATGTCTGTCTACTTGGTGGTTTGCAGCCCACTCTGCTTTCTGGGCCTAGTTTTAAATCATTTCTATAAAGGTTATTAGCACTGGTGTAGCAGTGGGGGTGTTGGGGTAGGGGGGATATGGTGGCTCAGGTCTAAATTATGCATCGAGGCCCTGTTTTTTTTTTTTTTTATATGAAAAGCCTGGGGTCGGTGCTTTTGTGCCAAACACCACAGCAAACACACAAGTGCTTGTGCAGTGGTCAGGACCGTCTTTCCCTCGGTTGTCCAGCCGCTACTGAATCTACCAAGTGGGGACCCGTAGGTCCTCCTTTTGCCATGAGGCTTCAGAAGGCCCACCAATACTACCCTCCCTGTTGACCCCTCAGCTTCCACTAGGTAGTCTCCAGTGAGGGCACAGCCACAATGCGCCACACACAATTCCGGTGCGATTTTGATAACACATTATTTCAGGCATGGTTATGGTTTGAATAAATTATTTGTGGCGCACATTGCAAATTCATAGGAAAAAAACGAGCAGCCACAAACCTTTAATAACTTGAAGCGTGATGAGGGGACGATAAAGTGTCGGTTCTGTTTCTTTACACAAATGCTGCAGCTGTAAAGAGGGAGAAGTCATGTTAATAAAAGCAAATTCCTGGAGACGAAACTTCCTTAACGCTATTGGTGTCCCGAGTGCCAAGCAATTCCCTATATTCAGGCAGTATTTGCAGTTGAAACTTGGAGGCCATTCCCAATATACATTCGGTTTTCAAATCAGTAGCGATACTGCAGGAGCCTGTGCCCCCTGTAAGTTTCCTGGCCGGGCCCTGCTTACACACCTCCTCTCCCCTGCTCCACTGAATTTACCACTATCAGCTGTTTTTGAAACAGCTGATCGCGCACCTTTAGTTATATATGTGCAATCAGCTGTTTAAAACACTGGTACTGCAATCAGCTGTCCAAAAACAAACAGCTGATTCAGTGACAGGCCCCCTTACCCTGGGTAGACTAGATGGGATCCTTTGTCCCGATTGACCAGGTAACACTTGCAACCATTTGGCCAGGATGGATCATTGTCAGTAACAGCAAAAGTAGCCGCTGCTGACAGTTAACCAAGACCAAGTGTGCGGTTCTGTGAGGACTGCAGGATCTGCTATAGTTTTTCAACCTGTGCAATTGCCCATTCCGACGAACAAACAGTTGGACGACCTACGCGGCCACCCCAAAAACACATCGGCCTGAAATATTGGATGGTGTGTACCCAGCTTCCGGCTTTAGCCCTCGACTATTTGTAGGTCACTGAGTAAAATGCAAATCTGATTGTCTGTTTGGTGTCATCCCAAACAAATAACATACAAACAACATTACAAAAATGGAATAATAGGATCTGCATTTCTATTTATGTTATGTTGTCACTAATTACATAATCACAAAATGATAGGGGGATAGGTTACTCACTTGCAGTCAAACACATGTAAATCAGAGGATGCCCAGACTTCAAAGCGCACAGCCCCGCAATGACATCCCCCGCTGTGTTTCACCAGGCCCTTGTACTCGCTGTAAACACAAACCAGATGGAAATTAATCAGCTGATACTAGTGAGACTATAGGTACCTCGGACCCGGGTTTCTCAAAGGGAATGCCGAGCTACACTGGAGTTACTTCAGAGAGTTGGAGATGTACCAAAAATGTTTTATTGCAATTATTTCTCTAGTACAATCTACATTTCTGCTATGTTTTACTCTGAAACATAATATGGCAGAGCAGGACAAATCATCTAAATATTTAGAAGCCAGATCCAAAAATGTCTTCCCAATGTCCTATGATTGATAGACGACCCACCCCCACTCATGCTAGCTTCACCCAGCCCCACCTATAGCTCCACCCAGTTAACTTAACACTTCCATTGGCAAACCGTAATTATGGCAAACTGTATCTTTCTAAAAAGTGCCTGGTCAACGCAACAGTTTTTCTGTAACTATATGTTAATGTTATTATCATTATTAATGTGGGGATGGGAAGCATAGTACCAGGTACAGGCTGTTTATGTTAAAATATGTCATTAACATGACCACCGCCCAGTATTTTGCAATACCTCCCATTAACCTGTAATTGGGGTAATTCATGGAGCGACCATGAGTCGCCAATGTCATAAAAGAAGAACCAGCCACAAAGTACCTTGTAATAAGGGATGGTAACATGTAACTCAGCATGTAAGGGATAATACCGTATATACTCGAGTATAAACCGACCCGAGTATAAACTGAGGTACCCAATATCAGCTAAAAATCATCCTAATAAAATTTGTTGACTCGAGTATAAACCGAGGGTAGAAACTTGACATTCAAGATGTTTGGAAACTACAACTCCCAGCTAATAAAGCATGCTGGGAGTTGTAGTTTCCCAAACATCTTGAATGCCAACCTACTTGGCATTCAAGATGTTTGGGAAACTACAACTCCCAGCATGCTTTATTAGCTGGGAGTTGTAGTTTCCAAACATCTTGAATGCCACCCTCACTTGGCATTCAAGATGTTTGGAAACTACAACTCCCAGCATATAAAGCATGCTGGAGTTGTAGTTCCAAACAATCTTGAATGCCCCCTCACCCTCCCACCCAGTTCAGTTTGTACCTGTGGGCTCTTCTCCCTGTGGGCTCTCTCCATCCAAGGGCTTCCTCCATCCAAGGGCTTCCTGGCAGGTACGGTATCCTTAGCGGTATCCTGGCATTCCAGTACTGGCGCGCCGCTGACGTCACTGCCCAGCGCCGGGCTTGGCGCGGGCACTGACGTCAGGCGGCGCACCAGTACACAGAAAGATCGTGGCGGCTGCCGGAATGCTCAGGTAAGCTACTGACTCGAGTATAAACGAGTCCAAGTTTTCAGGCTGATTTTTCAGCCTGAAAAACTCCGGTTATATCGGAGTATATACAGTAGTAATAAGGGATGGTAACATGTAACCCAGCATGTAAGGGATAATAGTAATAAGGGATGGTAACATGTAACCCAGCGTGTGAGGGATAAAAAGTAATAAGGGATGGTAACATGTAACCCAGCATGTAAGGGATAATAGTAATAAGGGATGGTAACATGTAACCCAGCGTGTGAGGGATAATAGTAATAAGGGATGGTAACATGTAAGTAAATTTTTCAAAGGCAAGAGCGTGCACACTGCCGTTACAGAATCAGGAGGACTCTTCAAATAAAATCAAGGTTCCTCTTTATTAGGTATCCAAACACGGCTCGAGGCAGTTTTGCACCGAGCCACCTCCCTTGAGTGGGTGAGTTCCCGATCATTATATCCACCCGTCTTCTGATGATTGATGTTTGAAACTGAATAAATGTTATATAGGGAAGGGTTATGCACCCGGACCATTCTACCTTCCGGGTGAGTTGCTTAACACACTCTATTATGTACTAGGTTTCTGTTCTACTGCTTTATGGTGTTTAATATTGACCAACATGCAACAGTTTCACATATATTACAGGCCTTGATACCTGTTATTATTTGATTAATTGGTGTGGTTCTGGGCCCGCATAAGGATGGTAACATGTTAACCAGTATGTGAGGAATAATAAGTAATAAGGGGTGGTAACATGTAACCAGCATGTGAGGATAATAAGTAATAAGGATGGTAACATGTAACCCAGCGGAGGAATAATAAGTAATAAGGGGGTGGTAACATGTAACCAGCGTGTGAGGAATAATAAGTAATAAGGGGTTGGTAACATGTAACCCAGCGTGAGGAATAATAAGTAATAAGGGGTGGAACATGTAACCCAGCATGTGAGAATAATAAGTAATAAGGGATGGTAAATGTAACCCAGCAGTGAGGAAATAATAATAGATAAGGGGTGGTAACATGTAACCCCAAGCATGAGAGGAATAATAAGTAATAAAGGGATGGTAACAGTGAACCAGCGTGTGAGGAATAATAAGTAATAAGGGGTGGTAACATGAACCCAGCATGTGAGGAATAATATAAGTAATAAGGGATGGTAACATGGTAACCCAGCATGAGGGAGGAATAATAAGTAATAAGGATGGTAACATGTAACCAGCAGGAGAGGAATAATAAGTAATAAGGGATGGTAACATAACCCAGCATGAAGAGGAATAATAAGTAATAAGGGATGGTAACATGTAACACGCGTGCGTGAGGAATAATAAGTAATAAGGGATGGTAACATGTAACCCAGCATGTGAGGAATAATAAGTAATAAGGGATGGTAACATGTAACCCAGCATGTGAGGAATAATAAGTAATAAGGGAGATGGTAACATGTAACCCAGCATGTGAGGAATAATAAGGTATAAGGGTGTAACATGTAACCCAGATGAGAGGAATAATAAGTAATAAGGGATGGTAACATGTAACCCAGCATGAGAGGAATAATAAGTAATAAGGGATAGTAACATGTAACCCAGCATGTGAGGAATAATAAGTAATAAGGGATGGTAACATGTAATCCAGCGTGTGAGGAATAATAAGTAATAAGGGATGGTAACATGTAACCCAGCGTGTGAGGAATAAAAAGTAATAAGGGATGGTAAGATGTAACCCAGCATGAGAGGAATAATAAGTAATAAGGGATGGTAAGATGTAACCCAGCGTGTAAAGAATAATAAGTAATAAGGGATGGTAACATGTAACCCAGCGTGTAAAGAATAATAAGTAATAAGGGATGGTAACATGTAACCCAGCGTGTAAAGAATAATAAGTAATAAGAGATGGTAACATGTAACCCAGTGTGTGAGGAATAATAAGTAATAAGGGATGGTAACATGTAATCAGCGTGTGGGGAATATAATTAATAAGGGATGGTAACATATAACCCAGCGTGTGAGGAAGGAATAATAATAATAAAGGGATGGTAACATGTAACCCAGCAGGTGAGGAATAATAAGTAATAAGGGATGGTAACATGTAACCCAGCATGTGAGGAATAATAAGTAATAAGGGATGGTAACATGTAAACCAGCATGTGAGGAATAATAAGTAATAAGGGGTGGTAACATGTAACCCAGCATGAGAGAATAATAAGTAATAAGGGATGGTAACATGTAACCCAGCATGAGAGGAATAATAAGTAATAAGGGATAGTAACATGTAACCCAGCTGTGAGGAATAATAAGTAATAAGGGATGGTAACATGTAACCCAGCGTGTGAGGAATAATAAGTAATAAGGGATGGTAACATGTAACCCAGCGTGTGAGGAATAAAAAGTAATAAGGGATGGTAAGATGTAACCCAGCATGAGAGGAATAATAAGTAATAAGGGATGGTAAGATGTAACCCAGCGTGTAAAGAATAATAAGTAATAAGGGATGGTAACATGTAACCCAGCGTGTAAAGATAATAAGTAATAAGGATGGTAACAGTAACCACAGCGTGTGTAAGAATAATAAAGTAATAAGGGATGGTAACATGTAACCAGTGTGTGAGGAATAATAAGTAATAAGGGATGGTAACATGTAATCCAGCGTGTGAGGAAGAAATTAATAAGGGATGGTAACATATAAACCCAGCGTTGTGAGGAATAATAAGTAATAAGGGATGGTAACATGTAACCCAGCATGTGAGGATAATAAGTAAAAGGGGATGGTAACATGTAACCCAGATGTGTGAGGAATAATAAGTAATAAGGGATGGTAACATTGTAACCCAAGCATGTGAGGAATAATAAGTAATAAGGGGATGGTAAACAGTACCAGCATGAGAGGATAATAAGTAATAAGGGATGGTAACATGTAACCCAGCTGGAGGAATAATAAGTAATAAGGGATGTAACATGTAACCCAGCATGTGAGGAATAATAAGTAATTAGGGATGGTAACAGTAATCCAGCGTTGGAGGAATAATAGTAATAAGGGATGGGCAGGTAACCCAGTGTGAGGAATAATAAAGTAATAAGGGATGGTAACATGTAACCCAGCATGGGGATGAGGAATAATAAGTAATAAGGGATGGTAACTGTAACCCAGTGTAGAAGATAATAAGTAATAAGGGATGGTAACATGTAACCCAGCGTGTATAGTAAAGAATAATAAGGAATAAGGATGGTAAAGTAAACAGTGTGTGAGGAATAATAAGTAATAAGGGATGGTAACATGTCATCCTCGTGTGAGGAATAATAATAAGGGATGGTAACATAACCCAAGTGTGAGGAATAATAAGTTAATAAGGGATGGTAAAGTAACCCAGGTGTGAGGAATAATAAGTAATAAGGGATGGTAACATGTAACCCAATGGTGTGAGGAATAATAAGTAATAAGGATGGTAAAATGTAACCCAGCGGTGAGGAATAATAAGTAAATAAGGGATGGTAACGTGTAACCCATGTGTGAGGAATAATAAGTAATAAGGGATGGTAACATGTAACCAATGTAGGAGAATAAAGTAATAAGAGGAGATGGTAACATAACCAGAGTGGTGAGGAATAATAAGTAATAAGGGATGGTAACATGTAACCAGATGTGAGGAATAATAAGTAATAAGGGATGGTAACATAACCAAGTGTGGAGAGAATAATTAAGTAATAAGGATGGTAACAGGTAACCAATGTGTGAGGAATAATAAGTAATAAGGGATGGAACATGTAACCCAGCTGGAGGAATAATAAGTAATAAGGGATGGTAATGTGTACACCAGTGTGTGAGGAATAATAGTAATAAGGGATGGTAAATGTAAACTAAGTGTGGAGGAATAATAAGTAATAAGGGATGGTAACATATAACCCCAGATGTGAGGAATAATAAGTAATAAGGGATGGTAACGTGTAACCATTGTAGCGTGGTGTGTGAGGAATAGAATAATAAGTAATAAGGGATGGTAACATGTAACCCAATGTGTGAGGAATAATAAGTAATAAGGGATGGTAACATGTAACCCAATGTGTGAGGAATAATAAGTAATAAGGGATGGTTAAGGTAACCAATGTGTGAGGAATAATAAGTAATAAGGGATGGTAAACATGTAAACCCAATGTGTGAGAATAATAAGTAATAAGGGATGGTAACACTGGTAACCCAATGTGGAGAATAATACAGTAATAAGGGATGGTAAAATGTAACCCAATGTGTGAGGAATAATAGTAATAAGGAAGTTGGGTATAACATGTAACCCAGTGTGTGAGGAATAATAAGTAATAAGGGATGGTAACATGTAATCCAGCGTGTGAGGAATAATAAGTAATAAGGGATGGTAACATATAACCCAGCGTGTGAGGAATAATAAGTAATAAGGGATGGTAACATGTAACCCAGCGTGTGAGGAATAATAAGTAATAAGAGATGGTAACATGTAATCCAGCGTGTGAGGAATAATAAGTAATAAGGGATGGTAACGTGTAACCCAGTGTGTGAGGAATAATAAGTAATAAGGGATGGTAACATGTAACTCAACGTAGGAGGAATAATAAGAAATAAGGGATGGTAACATATAACCCAGCGTGTGAGGAATAATAAGTAATAAGGGATGGTAACATGTAATCCAGCATGTGAGGAATAATAAGTAATAAGGGATGGTAACATAACTCAACGTGGGAGGAATAATAAGTAATAAGGGATGGTAACATGTAACTCAATGTGTGAGGAATAATAAGTAATAAGGGATGGTAACATGTAACCCAGCATGAGAGGAATAATAAGTAATAAGGGATGGTAATGTGTAACCCAGTGTGTGAGGAATAATAAGTAATAAGGGATGGTAACATGTAACTCAACGTGGGAGGAATAATAAGTAATAAGGGATGGTAACATATAACCCAGCATGTGAGGAATAATAAGTAATAAGGGATGGTAACGTGTAACCCAGTGTGTGAGGAATAATAAGTAATAAGGGATGGTCTTGTAACCCAATGTGTGAGGAATAATAAGTAATAAGGGATGGTAACATGTAACCCAATGTGTGAGGAATAATAAGTAATAAGGGATGGTAACGTGTAACCCAATGTGTGAGGAATAATAAGTAATAAGGGATGGTAACATGTAACCCAATGTGTGAGGAATAATAGTAATAAGGGATGGTAACATGTAACCCATGTGTGAGGAATAATAAGTATAAGGATGGTAACGTGTAACCCATGTGGAGAAATAATAAGTATAAGGGGATGGTAACATGTAACCCATGGTGTGAGAATAATAAGTATAAGGGATTGTAAGTGTAACCCAGTGTGTGAGGAATAATAAGTAATAAGGGATGGTAACGTGTAACCCAATGTGTGAGGAATAATAAGTAATAAGGGATGGTAACATGTAACCCAATTGTGAGGAATAATAAGTAATAAGGGGTGGTAACATGAACCCAGCAATGTGAGGAATAATAAGTATAAGGATGGTAAACATGTAACCCAGCATGAGAGGAATAATAAGTAATAAGGGATGGAAACATGTAACCCAGGGGTTGTGAGGAATAAAAAGTAATAAGGGGTGGTAACATGTAACCCAGCGGTGAGGAAGAATAATAAAGTAATAAGGGGGTGTAACATGTAACCCAGCATGTGAGGAATAATAAGTAATAAGGGATGGTACATGTAACCCAGCATGTGAGGAATAATAATAATAAGGGGTGGTACCATGTAACCCAGCATGAGAGGAAAATAAGTAATAAGGGATGGTAAATGTAACCCAGCGTTTGTGAGGAATTATAAGAATAAGGGGTGGTAACACTGTAACCCAGCATGTGAGGAATAATTAAGTAATAAGGGATGGGTAAAATGAACCCAGCATGAGAGGAATAATAAGTAATAAGGGATGGTAACATGTAACCAGCATGAGAGGAATAATAAGAATAAGGGATGGTAACATGTAACCCAGCATGGAGAGGAATAATAAGTAATAAGGGATGGTAACATGTAACTCCAGCGTGTGAGGAATAATAAGTAATAAGGGATGGTAACATTGTAACACAGCATGTGGGAATAATAAGTAATAAGCGAGGTGGTAACATGTAACCCAGGCATGTGAGGAATAATAAGTAATAAGGGAGATGGTAACATGGTAACCAGCATGTGAGAGATAATAAGTAATAAGGGGTGGTAACATGTAAACCCAGCATGAGAGGAAATAATAAGTAATAGGGATGGTAACATGTAACCCAGCATGAGAGGAATATAAAGTATAAGGGATAGTAACATGTAACCCAGCATGTGAGGAATAATAAGTAATAAGGGGATGGAACGTTAATCCAGCGTGTGAGGAATAATAAGTAATAAGGGATGGTAACATGTAACCCAGCGTGTGAGGAATAAAAAGTAATAAGGGATGGTAAGATGTAACCCAGCATGAGAGGAATAATAAGTAATAAGGGATGGTAAGATGTAACCCAGCGTGTAAAGAATAATAAGTAATAAGGGATGGTAACATGTAACCCAGCGTGTAAAGAATAATAAGTAATAAGGGATGGTAACATGTAACCCAGCGTGTAAAGAATAATAAGTAATAAGAGATGGTAACATGTAACCCAGTGTGTGAGGAATAATAAGTAATAAGGGATGGTAACATGTAATCCAGCGTGTGAGGAATAATAAAATAAGGGATGGTAACATTAAACCCAGTGTGAGGAATAATAATTAATAAGGGATGGTAACATGTAACCCAGCATGTGAGAATGAATAAGATAAGGGATGGTAAAATGTAACCCAGCAGGGGAGGAATAATAAGTAATAAGGGATGGTAACATGTAACCAGCATGTGAGGAATAATAAGTAATAAGGGGGTGGTAACATGTAACCACAGTGAGAGGAATAATAAGTAATAAGGGATGGTAACATGTAACCCAGCATGAGAGGAATAATAAGTAATAAGGGATAGTAACATGTAACCCAGCATGTGAGGAATAATAAGTAATAAGGGATGGTAACATGTAATCCAGCGTGTGAGGAATAATAAGTATAAGGGAGTAACATGAACCCAGCGGTGGAGGAATAAAAAGTAATAAGGGATGGTAAGAGTAACACCAGCATGAGAGGAATAATAAGTAATAAGGGATGGTAAGATGTAACCCAGCGTGTAAAGAATAATAAGTAATAAGGGATGGTAACATGTAACCCAGCGTGTAAAGAATAATAAGTAATAAGGGATGGTAACATGTAACCCAGCGTGTAAAGAATAATAAGTAAAAGAGATGGGTAACATGTAACCCAGTGTGGTGAGGAAATGTAATAAGGGATGGTAACATGTAATCCAGCGTGGTGAGGAATAATAATTAATAAGGGATGGTAACATATAACCCAGCGTGTGAGGAATAATAAGTAATAAGGGATGGTAACATGTAACCCAGCATGTGAGGAATAATAAGTAATAAGGGATGGTAACATGTAACCCAGCATGTGAGGAGGAATAATAAGTAATAAGGGATGGTAACATGTAACCCAGCATGTGAGGAATAATAAGTAATAAGGGGTGGTAACATGTGAACCCAGCATGAGAGGAATAATAAGTAATAAGGGATGGTAACATGTAACCCAGCATGAGAGGAATAATAAGTAATAAGGGATAGTAACATGTAACCCAGCATGTGAGGAATAATAAGTAATAAGGGATGGTAACATGTAATCCAGCGTGTGAGGAATAATAAGTAATAAGGGATGGTAACATGTAACCCAGCGTGTGAGGAATAAAAAGTAATAAGGGATGGTAAGATGTAACCCAGCATGAGAGGAATAATAAGTAATAAGGGATGGTAAACATGTAACCCAGCGTGTAAAGATATAGTAATAAGGGATGGTACATGTAACCCAGCGGTGTAAAGAATAATAGTATAAGAGATGGTAACATGAACCCAGTGTGTGAGGAATAATAAGTAATAAGGGATGGTAAACATGTAATCCAGCGTGTGAGGATAATAATTAAAGGGATGGTAACATAAACCCAGCGTGTGAGGAATAATAATTAATAAGGGATGGTAACAATAAACAGCGTGTGAGGAATAATAAGTAATAAGGGATGGTAACATGTAACCCAGCGTGTGAGGAAATAAGTAATAAGAGATGGTAACATGTAATCCAGCGTGTGAGGAATAATAAAGTAATAAGGGATGGTAACGTGATCCCAGTGTGTGAGGAATAATAAGTAATAAGGGATGGTAACATGAACTCAACGTAGGAGGAATAATAGAAATAAGGGATGGTAACAATTAACCCAGCGTGTGAGGAATAATAAGTAAAGGGATGGTAAATGTAATCAGCATGTGGAATAATAAGTAATAAGGGATGGTAAACTAACTCAACGTGGAGGAATAATAAGTAATAAGGGATGGTAACAATGAACTCAATGTGTGAGGAATAATAAGTAATAAGGGATGGTAACATGTTAACCAGCATGAGAGGAATAATAAGTAATAAGGATGGTAATGTGACCCAGTGTGTGAGGAATAATAAGTAATAAGGGATGGGTAACATGTAACTCAACGTGGGAGGAATAATAAGTAATAAGGGATGGTAACATATAACCCAGCATGTGAGGAATAATAAGTAATAAGGGATGGTAACGTGTTAACCCAGTGTGTGAGGAATAATAAGTAATAAGGGATGGTAACGTGTAACCCAATGTGTGAGGAATAATAAGTAATAAGGGATGGTAACATGTAACCCAATGTGTGAGGAATAATAAGTAATAAGGGATGGTAACGTGTAACCCAATGTGTGAGAATAATAAGTAATAAGGGATGGTAACATGTAACCCAATGTGTGAGGAATAATAAGTAATAAGGGATGGTAACATGTAACCCAATGTGTGAGGAATAATAAGTAATAAGGGATGGTAACATGTAACCCAATGTGTGAGAATAATAAGTAATAAGGGGATGGTAACGTGTAACCCAATGTGTGAGGATAATAAGTAATAGGGATGTAACTGTAACATGTCGAACTAGTAATGTGTACTGAGCACATGTGGAGGAATAATAGTAATAAGGTATGGTAACATGTAACCCCAATGTGTGGAGGAATAATAGTAATAGGGATGGTAATGTGTACCACCTGTGTGAGGAATAATAAGTTAAGGGATGGTAACATGTAACCCAATGTGTGAGGAAAATAAAGTAATAAGGGATGGTAACATGTAACCCAATGTGAGGAGAATATAGTAATAAGGGATGGTAACATGTAACCCAATGTGTGAGGAATAATAAGTAATAAGGGATGGTAACGTGTAACCCATGTTGAGGAATAATAAGTAATAAGGGATGGTAACATGTAACCCAATGTGTGAGGAATAATAAGTAATAAGGGATGGTAACGTGTAACCCAATGTGTGAGGAATAATAAGTAATAAGGGATGGTAACATGTAACCCAATGTGTGAGGAATAATAAGTAATAAGGGATGGTAACATGTAACCCAGTGTGTGAGGAATAATAAGTAATAAGGGATGGTAACGTGTAACCCAATGTGTGAGGAATAATAAGTAATAAGGGATGGTAACATGTAACCCAATGGTGAGGAATAATAAGTAATAAGGGATGGTAACGTGTAACCCAGTGTGTGAGGATAATAAGTAATAAGGGATGGTAACGTGAACCCAGTGTGTGAGGAATAATAAGTAATAAGGGATGGTAACATGTACCCATGTGTGAGGAATAATAAGTAATAAGGGATGGTACGTGTAAACCAATGTGGTGGGAATAATAAGTAATAAGGGATGGTAACATGTAACCCAATGTGTTGAGGAATAATAAGTAATAAGGGATGGTAACGTGTAACCCATGTGTGAGGAATAATAAGTAATAAGGGATGGTAATGTGTAACCCAATGTGTGAGGAATAATAAGTAATAAGGCATGGTAACATGTAACTCAATGTGGGAGGAATAATAAGTAATAAGGGATGGTAACATGTAACCCAATGTGTGAGGAATAATAAGTAATAAGGGATGGTAATGTGTAACCCAGTGTGTGAGGAATAATAAGTAATAAGGGATGGTAACATAACATGTAACCCAATTTTAAAATATTATTTCACACTGAAGGCCGTGGTACAATGAAAAAAAAATACTTAGTCCAGCTACCCTATATATATTTATATGACCTTATATAGCTGTATGTACCAAATCTAATATCAGGCACAGATATAAAGACCGCCATTGTGAATCTATCGCTCCCATTATACGCTAATTGCCAGTATGGCCTTTATTTCACAGAAAGGTTCTTGTGGATCGGTCCCATTTGGAAATAATCGTAAAAATAGCGTCTTGGCTTTAGTATGAAATTAAGTACCTAAATACTCTATCACAGCACTAAGCAAATTCTAACAATTGAGATAAAAAATGGAGTTGCATCTTCAATCCCATCCCTCCCTGCTGCTTTTCTATTAAGGTTTAGGTAGGTCCAGAAACAACGTTCCACGGCCAGCCATATTTTTATTCTTATTACCATAGTAACAGCACTTTAAACACCGAGGATTCAATACGGTTTCCAAACATACAATCCTATCTACACAATAGTCGGCTTTAACTGCTCAGCGTGTTCTGACAGCTCGAGACAGAATAATTCAAAGTTGCCTTCTCTTAAATATATTGTGTTCCTATTGAACATTCCCCATTCCCTACATTGTGGAAGGAGAGAGGCTTATTGTTGCCGGATGTACAAATAGTTCTCTTATTTAACGCATTGGGTTTGTTATATTCACCACACGTTTAGAACATACAGGTGTGTCTTGTTATCAGTGTAAATTTGTTTTGTGATTTCACATTAAAGGAAGACTAAAGCTAAATTATACCATTTTTGCCCTTGGTATACCAATTATACCAAGGGCATGTCCACCCAATTTTTTTTTTTAAATCTGCCAACTGTCTCTATAAACGATGTAAACCCCAACTTCTCCAATCTCCACCCAGAAAGCACCTCCAAGCACTCAAAGTTCAGTTGTGTCCTGCTGCCTCTGCTCCCAGGCCCTCCATCACTTGACATCACAGCCAATGGGCAGTGTGCATGCTCAAGCATGTAATGAGCTTGTAGGGAAGGGAGCAAACAAGCTATTGGATTCTGGCTATTGGAATTGCTTTATAGGTTGGTATCAGTGTTTAATTTTTGTTGGTTGCCCTTAAAACTTTTATAAAGTCTCCCCTTATTTCGAGAGGAATTATTCCTAACACCCACAGCTGAATCCTTTTTTGAAGCTGGTAAATTCCATAATGTATGTAATGTAAATGCTAACTAGCCTTTTAGCATGGTGATTTCATGTGTGTTCGGATATAAAAGTATCTATTAATTAGTCCATAGATAGGAGCCATCTGGTTGTAAGGGGATGTTGGGGATGGTAGTTTTACCAATAGCTTGATGGCTGCTGTTTGCATTCCTGTAGCAGTTGTGGTCTTACAGCAATATCATTGTGTAAAGCGCATTCCACTGACTGTGACTTTATTGAATTATTTACTCTCTGCTGGCCATGAATTCCTGGACCTTGGATCCCAATTAAATGATTACTGTATGAAATCTGATGCCACAGCTGTGACAATGGGACACTGCTGAGCTTATTGGCACCATTAAAAGAGGTAACGTTCCAAGACGGCAGTGAGAAGCACATAATGGTATTGGATACACTGATTAGGAGCCAATGGTATCAAAGTCAATAGCTTTAGACACATGGGGCACATATGTATTGCTGGATGCACACAGTCCAGATTTTTAGCACATTCTATTGGAAACTGTTGTTGACTATAAATAACTTTGTATAGGGAGATAACTTGGATCTCTATACTAAGGTATATTGACTGGATGAAAGTTTGTTGATTCTTTACCATACACACAGCAGACAATAGGCCGGTCCTGTCTGACCTGACGGGATTAGCCGATTATTGGTACTGTGTGTACCTAGTTTAAGTGGAGGGCGAAATGGTATATCTATACGTCTGTTAAAGTTCCAAATCTGTCCTGGGGCACCACTACAACACACCAGACCCGTGCACACAGCGTGTGATTCTGGTGCGATTATGTGCGTTTGTGCGTGCAATTTCTCTATTTTCCATTATGGAAACGTATGCGATTGCCCAAAAAAATGGCAAAATCGTATGCCTTAACAAAACCGAAGCGCAATTGCATGAGCATTGGAAATCGCAGGAATTTTTGCCTTCCCACGATTTCCGTGCTATTTAAAATTGCGTGCGCAAACACGTGATAAACACGTTAGTGAGGCCTAGCCCTTAATCCCCACTAAATGGAAGGCCCATGTGCACTTGGCTAGGAGATGCTCAGATTTCAGCCCAGCTCTGCACAGTACATCATTATTCATTCCTCTACCTAATGCTCAGACTTTGGGAGTGTTGGAAGGAATTGCTGTGTGAGGTTCCTTTGGTCTGAACCAGATGCCCTAGGATTCGTCTTCCCATCTCCCTCTAGGGGACTGAATAAAATTTACATCCAAATCAATTTACATATTAACAGCTGGATTCTATCTTACACTATGATTCCACAATATCAGTATTAAAGGCGCATGCATAC
Source organism: Hymenochirus boettgeri (assembly GCA_019447015.1). Taxonomy (NCBI): domain Eukaryota; kingdom Metazoa; phylum Chordata; class Amphibia; order Anura; family Pipidae; genus Hymenochirus; species Hymenochirus boettgeri. The sequence continues at coordinate 53,519,504 of CM033470.1, read as the reverse complement.
CCGTGATCTAAATGCTAGTATTAGACCCATAGTGAAATCAATTTTCACACCAAGTAACTTAGCAGTGATTGTGTATGTGTGCACAAATGCGTTTTTTGCGCATTTGCGCATGCGTTTTGCGCACACTATTGCTCATGCGATTTTCATTAAAATGGAAATCGCTGGAACACAAAAATTTATGGGATTTCCGATGCGCATGCGATTGCACATCCGTTTTGCGTGCACCAAACGCATGTGTTTTTATAATGCTAAATAACAAAAATGCATGCGCAAACACAGAAGAACGCGCAACAACGCACAGAAATCGCAATTGCATACGCGATTTTGTGCATTGTAGCGGGAGTATTTTTATGTTTAAAGGGCATGTCCACCCCCCAAACTAAAATTTAACCCACTATTGACCCCACTGTGAAGTTAAAAAAAATCCTTACCTTACATATCTGCTCCTTATGGTTATCCTGCAGTGCTTGTCCAAAATCCAGGACAGTGACATAACGACCGTCCCCGCCACTCCTGCGGGGGTGGGGGGTTGCGTTAGCAGGGCCCACCACAAGGCCATGTTCTCTGATCGCGGAGCCCATATCCTCTGCGATAAGCTGTTTTTAAACAGCTGATTGCCTGTATGAATGAAACATTCGCGCGATCAGCTGTTTAAAAGACCAGAACCGAACCGGAAGTTCAGGTCTGGGCTTTTAAACAGCTGATGGTGCGTATGTTTCATTCATATGCTCCATCAGCTGTTTACAAACAGCTGATTGCTGAGGGGGTAGAGGACCGGCCTCCAATCTCGCAGGAGGGCCCAGGCCCTTGCAATTACACCTCTGGTCCAGGAAACTATAGAGTAGGAGCTGTCTTCCTGTCCAAAAGTTTCTGCTTCTTCTGCAGCCTCCTGGAGGTAGTGTGACATGCGCAGGGGAGCCCTTTCCCCCCCTCCCTTCCACTCACCATCCAGATCCATCCTTGCTTGTTGTTTAATCTAGCGTAAAATCCTTTTTAATATATATTTAAAAATTATTTTTAGGGTGGACATGCCCTTTAAAAAAGTAGGGTTGCCACGTTTGACTCCCGACACAGATAAAATTCACATGACAAATGGCTGGTTAGCTTTCTATTTGAAGCTGACTGCATTGATTTCAGTGTAGCCATACAGCATGAATGCAATGGCACTTAGCACTGTAGATTTCATATGTGTTCGGGAAAGGTGGCAACTCTACAATAAAATCTTATCCACATTTATTACACTAGAGCACTTAAAATTCCTTTTCCTTGCAATTTTTTTCATTTGTTTGTGGTGGGACAGTCTGGTAGTTTATCTAGACTTTAGATTTACAATGGCAAGCCCTCCCTTTAAGGGCATATCCAACCTAAAATAAGCTTAGCTTATTAGCTAAGCTTATTTTGGGTTAGGTTACTATTAGCTTATATAACCAAGGTTTTGCATTTTGCATACGTTCCAAAGATGCCCCTGAAGTGTCTAACCTAACCCGGCCCCTTGCCACTCCTCCTCTGCTCTGTTGCTGATAGACGCTCCAGTTCCTGGTTGCGGCTGCCAGTTAAGGTGAAACGTGACGTCATTCCCAATTGCCAGACAGCTGCGACAAGGAAGTAGAGCAGATGGCAGCGCAGAAGCCCTCTGCTCCTGTTTTTGCTCGAAACAGGAGCAGGGGGCAGTGCCCAGGCAGCAAGTGATCGGGTTAGGTAAGTCACTTTAGGGAATCTTTGTAACATATGCATAATGCGAAAACTAGGTTTGGGGGGGGTTGGGTTGTAAACATTTCTAAGCTTAGTTTATTTTCGGCAGGACATGCCCTTTAAAGACTCCCTGGTGGCATCTGGAAGTATTGGAGGAATGCATCTCCAGAAGCCTACCTGCAAAGGAAGGTTCATTTGATCCCCCTCTGGCTGGAAGATTGAGACTGGAAGATGATCTTAACTACCGCGCAGAACTTGTGCTCAACTGTGGTTTTTGGCACAAAAGCACCATCCTCAGCTTTCAATTTAAAAAATGTAAGTCTTGCGCAGCACCACACCTCCCCCCACACCACTTAGTCTTTACTATAATCTATTGAAATATTTGCTAAACCAAACAATCTCTAGCAAGAATCCATGTATAGTTATTAATGCAACAAAAGTGCAGACATTTAAAAATCCATGCAGTCTACATAGAAGAAGTATCCTGAATAAAGTAGCACGACAGAAACTTTGCTGGCATTAAACTCCTAGCACAGGAATTCTAGGCATAATATATGATTATATGTACAGTGCACAGTGATTATATGTATAGTACATAGTGCTAATATATACAGTACACATCGATTACACATTTGGTGCACAGAGATTATATGTAGGGGGCACAGCGATTAGATTTACGGTGCACATCGATTAGCTGTATTGTGCACAAAGATTAGATGTACAGTGTATAAAAATAAGATTTATGGTGCACAGTAATTATATGTTCAGTGCAGTGATTAGATGTTCAAGCACAGCGATTATATGTACAGTGCACAGAAATTTGATGTGGTGCACAGAAATTATATGTACAGTGCACTGTGATTATATGTACAGTGCACAGAAATTTGATGTGTGGTGCACAGCAATTATATGTACAGTGCACCGTGATATGTACAGTGCACAGAAATTTGATGTGTGGTGCACAGCAATATGTACAGTGCACAGTGATTATATGTACAGTGCACAGTGAATATATGTAAAATGCACAGCAATTATATGTACCCTACACAGTGATTACCGTATATACTCGAGTATAAACCGAGGTTTTCAGAGTGAGAGGCGCCGGGTAGTGACATCATCCTGAAGCGCAGAGGATGTGGAGCGAGGAGCAAGCGGACACTGGACAAGGTAGGAGAATACCACAGGAACACCAGTGCACACAATACTTACAAATAAGAGTAAAACCTTCTTTATTTGTGCATACTGTATGCACATATAAAGGAGGATTTACCCCTATTTGCAAGTATTGGCTTCTGCAGATGTTTGAAAACTACAACTCCCAGCAATTAAAGCATGCTGGGAGTTGTAGTTTCCAAACATCTTAAGTGGCAAATACTAGTAGGGGTTACTATGTGGGATTTAAAGGGCAAAAACATTACAGAACCAGTAGGATGGTATATATTGTTAAATACTGCCTTCTGATTCTGTATTGTTTTGAGGCTTTAATTTCCCTTTAAATCGACAGCAGAATTCCCATACAGTAGTCCCATACAGTAATAACCATACTGCATTTGGCTATTACTGTATAGGATTACTGTATGGGAATTCTGCTGTCCATTTAAAGGGCAACTAAAGCCTCAAAACAATACAGAATCAGAAGGCAGTAGTGGTTATATTTTCTACCCTCTGTTTATACTCGAGTCAATCACTTTTTTCTCCTTTTTCAAGTAAAACAGGGTACCTTGGTTTATACTCGGGACGGTTTATACTCGAGTATATACGGTATATATATGTATATATACAGTGCACAGTGATATGTACAGTGCAAATCAATTACATTTACAGTGCACAGCAATTTTATGCACAATGATTATATGTACGGTGCACAGCAATTATATGTACAGTGCAGTGATTAAACGGACGATGCACAGTGATTATATTGATGGTGCACAGCAATTATATGTACTGTGCACAGCAATTATATGTACGGTGTACAGTAATTATATGTACAGTCACAGCAATTATATGTACAGTGCAGTGATTATATGTACGGTGCACAGTGAATATATGTATAGTGCACAGCAATTATATGTACCCTACACAGTGATTATATGTACGGTGCACAGTATGTATGTATAGTGTACAGCAATTATATTTACAGTGCACAGTGATTATAATTTATGCACAGTTATGTACAGCATTTATATGTACAGTGATGATATGTACAGTGCACAGTGATTATATGTACAGTGCACAGCAATTTTATGCACAGTGATTATATGTACGATGCACAGCAATTTTATGTACAGTACACAGTGATTATATGTATGGTGCACAGTGATTATATGTATGGTGCACAGCAACTATATGTACAGTGCACAGTGATTATATGTATAGTGCACAGCAATTATATATACAGTAATTATATGTATAGTGCACAGCAATACGTACAGTGGACAGCGATAATATGTATGGTGCGCAGAAACTATATATACAGTGCACAATGATATGTACAGTGCACAGCAATTATATATACAGTGCACAGGAATTATATTACTCCCCCTGTGGTTCTACAATGGTATGACCTGTTCTGCTTTTCTTCACACTGCCCAGGTGCTGACGTTTCATACTATGTTGCACCCCTCACTATGTTTATTAATCCCGATGGCTCCTCTGTGTTTCTCTTTCAGTTTTCTTAATGTGAACATTAGCAAAGTGGTTGTAAATGATAATTTTATACCAAGGTAGACAAATCTGTTGTGACATTAGGTACCGGTCAGAAAAATATCCTTGGATCCCAGAGCACTGCCTTATAACATAGGATTTATGGGTTAATGACTGTAGTCAAGTGACCCAGCTGTTAACTTATCTTGAAAATATTGTAAAGGTGACATAATTAGTCAGATCAATATTATTTTATTATTCCTTGTACATTATGGTGTCTTGGCTGAACCATAGCTCATGTCATGCCAGACAGACCCGTGTTTATTATTCTAAACATAACAACCAGATTCTACACTGTTCACAGGCAAGTCCACCAATCAACGTGTACAGTGCCACCTTATAGGTTCAAATAACTGACACGGTTCCAGCTACCAGTCTCTCTCCTCTGGTATCTAACATACGTATAGGAAGGTTTCCTACCAGTCCCATGCACCTACTGCTATCAGGTTGTATTACAAAGATTCCAATGTTATAACATTTATATACATTGTTATAATATAAACATTAACAAGCCATTATAAGCAATGGGGTGACTGCTTTACTGGAACTGAGACACAGCTAACATAGACCCATCCATTGAAAATCACTTCTATGTAATACACATCCATTGTGTCCAGGAGCCAGTGCAGCTGTCTATGGAGTCACAGAGCCCATTGTCTGGGTCCCAATAGTGGATCTAGCATGGAAAATTAGATGTTAGCTTCATAGTCCAGTGCAGCTGGGGTTCCATCTGCTGCAGAAACTCTTGGAAAGCTAAAGCTGCTAACAGCGCTGTGTTTTATGACGTTCTCCATTGTGCTCCTGGAATAAACCTTTTTGTGTGTAGGTTGCACTGAGCGATAGCCTCCATACACTGCACTGGTTGGTACTGGGGGGGGTGGACTAGCAGAGATCCCCAATGCACTTGCACAAGGCAATTTCTATACAACATCTAATGTAATAAAAAAGAAAATAAGCCACTGGTCATTTTTTTTCCCTACGTGTAAATAGATTCCACCGACACAATCTCCTAATCTAGTGGCAAATCGCTAATTCCAAATTCTGATTCAGAATCTACCTCCCTATACGGGGATAGGGTCATGATGGGGGTTGCTGATTGGTGATGGCAACTTCTGATTAAACCTTGGATAATGTTCCCTGGTCTTGTGTAAACGGATTTCACACAGAGCCTGTATCTCTGTCCATTGGCCCATATTGAAACAACCGGACTAAGGATCAGTCAATAGAATGGACCTTCTTTTAGATTTGTTTTTTTTTAAACTGTATATTACATGTGTACGGTATTCTAGGTTTTAAGGTGGACAGAGCCCAGATTAACCAATCCTGTACTGTCTAGCTCAGTGACAATGGGGGCCATGTTGGCTTCTCTCCATTAGTTTTAGTCATTGAATAAGACAGTGCAACGCAGGGTCTTCATTAAAAACAGGATTCCAATCACCCATAGGTCAAAGGGGGAGACATTACTAATGTATCTCAAATTCCACACCAAGTCACACAAGCCACTGATGTCGCACCGATAGCCATTTAACTAGCAACTGTGTGCGTCAACATGTCAATAAAAATGCAAAGAGAACCAGCATATTACAGGCTTCCATTATGGTTTTCATTTATGCAAAGTCTACAGTAAAGCAAAGCATAATAATAGCAATAAAAATATCAGTAAAAAGTCTGAACAAAATAACTTCTGCAAGTGTTGGACTACATCTCCCACCATCCCCTAATAAACTTTAAAGGTAACAGGTCTTGGAAAGTTGTGGTTCACAAATGGGGTGAAAGGTTAAACCAGATGGTTCATAGGGAAAAATGACAATATTAGTAAGTGGCAATGGTCAGTATAATGTTATTCAACCAATCCTCTACCCAACCATGGTCTCCCATTACCCCACTGATCCCCCCTGTAATCTCCCCTTACCCCACTGATCCCCCCTGTAATCTCACCTTACCCCACTGATCCCCCCTGTAATCTCCCCTTACCCCACTGATCCCCCCTGCAATCTCCCCTTACCCCACTGATCCCCCCTGCAATTTCCCCTTTTCCCATGAATCTTCCCTCCTTACACTACACCAGGGATCTTCCAGACACTCACACTGGTCTATACCCAATGCCCCACTGATCTGCCCCCAGGGATCCCCCCCAGACACTCATACTGATCTATATCCAATGCCCCACTGATCTGCCCCCAGGGATCCCCCCAGACAGCACTTGTCTATACCCAATGTCCCACTGATCTGCACCCAGACAGCACTGGTCTATACCCAATGCCCCACTGATCTTCTCCCAGACAACACTGATCTATACCCAATGCCCCAGTGATCTGCCCCAGAAAACACTGGTCTATACCCAATGGCCCACTGATCTGCCCCCAGGGATCCCTCCAGACACTCACACTGTTCTATACCCAATGGCCCACTGATCTGCCCCCAGGGATCCCCCAGACAGCACTGGTCTATACCCAATGTCCCACTAATCTGCCACCAGACAGCACTGCTCTATACCCAATGCCCCACTGACCTACCCCAGACAGCACTTTCTATCCAAGCCCCACTGACCTGCCCCAGACAGCACTTGTCTATACCCAATGCCCCACTGATCTGCCCCCAGGGATCCCCCCCAGACAGCACTAGTCAATACCCAATGCCCCACTGATCTGCCCCAGGGATACTCACAAATATTCAAGCAGAAGTTTTGCTGCTTCCTCGGTGCTGAGACTTTGCTCTTTGGCAAAGTTGACCCAGCGTTGCTTCTGTGTCCCCAGGTCCAGTAGGAGAGGTTGCTGACAACGCTGCACCTCCTCTTCTTCCTTCTCCTCCACCTGTTTCTTCACCACTTTCTTGCCTGGACCTTTCTTGGCGCTCGGTGGTTGCGGTGCTGGTCTGGTCACTCCGGGGAGAGCTCCTGTGGCTGCCCCGGTCCTTTTGCTCTGTCTCTCAGCTGCTCCCCCTTTCCCCGCTGCTTTTTTAGCTTTCACCATCTTGGCACTAGGTCTTCTCTCTCTCTCCCCCAGGGGGGCACAGTGGTAATGCAATGTAAAGAGCAGGCAGGTGCACCCACCGCTTCCTACCTCCCCCTCCCACACACAGAACCACCAGAGACCGACCGTCCACGGGACAAGGTGAAAGATCCTTTTCTCTCCGTCTCCCCTTTCTTTTTTGCTTTGTTTAGCTCTTATTGCATTTCCAATTCTCTCTCGCTTCGCTGGATCTCCAACAGGGGGCAGTGCAGAGCTGCTTTATCCTCACTTTCCTCTGTGCCTTGCCATAATGGCTGTTGTGCGAAAGAGATTGGATGAAGCCTGTCCAAGGAGGGGGAGGTTGTGGAGTGGGACTGGTGGGAAAAAAGAAATAGTTTGTCCATTTAGCAGGGGGAGAGAGTATCAATGTGACTCTGTGACAGCCATACATAGCTGGCAAGGGTTCACCAAAATAAATGTCAGTGTGAAAGGGGATTAAATCAATAGGAGCCAAAATACAAACTAAGAGTAAAGCTTGGTACACACCTACAATCTTTGACCCGACAAACGACCCTCAATCGCGTGCACATGCGCAACAAACACCCATTTCGGGTTCTGTGCGTTCCGAGGACAGCGCCCAACAGAACGTGTACACACGAGAGATTATCGGCCGAACCGGTTGTTCGTCACCCGTGTGCATCTTGGTCAAGGGTCGTTCATTGGGGTAAAGACCGTACGTGTGTACAAGGCTTAAGTGTTAATTGTTTGGGGAGAGGTGTGAAAGGGATCAAATAGACAATGAGCCCACATAGTAACACCAATGGAAATTTCATCCTTCTGCTTATTGTCATGGTACCAGTATTACCATGAAATGGACTCCAGAAAGGAACAAGGATTTAGATGTTTCTACTATAATGAGGTTTACACCGGTAACAAACAATAGAGCAATGTTTACCTCATACAAGCTTGATAACGGGTGGGGGGCCCTACGAGGGATATAGCACAAACGGGTGAATAAAAGGAATATTAATTTTTCAAAAGGAACTTTGGAGCGTTCCATTTGTGTTTGTTTTTGGGTACATACCTCATACAGTTATATGATCATGGGACTCCTCGGCGACTTCTAATTTATTGTATTTTATAATAAATATAAGAATTACATATAAAGCAAAAATCTAGGGGAAGGGAAATTATAAGGGGGATTTGTGGTTAAATTGGGGGTGCGATGCGCTCACCCCTGCCCATGATAACCCTTTCAGGAATCCCTCCCTTGAAAATCCTGCGCTTGCCCCTGCATTTCCCATTCTATCTTTTCTGATTATCCAGACACTTTAATACGATTACACAAGAACCGATCGAAATGTGTGTCAGATTATTGTCCGATCGATTGAAAAAATCTCCAACTTGACCAATTGAAGTTTAGTCGGTTCTACACTCGATATCGATCACATCAGTCCAATGTAGTAATTTCACTAAAAGGATTGGGTGGACACAACAGTCCGACAGTGAAAACTCACTTATAAAAATGGTCTGTTCATAATGTCTGTGACCACTCTATTCCGGGTTGGACTGAAGTGGGTCTGATTAGCCATCTCACCATACCTTGCTATGAATGACTTCACTGAACACACAGATTGTAAGCTCTTCAGGGCAGGGATCTCATTCCTAATGTGTCAAGGCTTGTTGCACTTATATCACACAGCTTCCTCTTCTTCCCCCTCCCCTTCAGGAAAAGTTCAGTTTGAGCTGTGAGAGTGACAGCTCTGAGCTGAGGATCCCTCCCCCTTCCTTTCCCCTCCCCTTCAATTTAAATCAGAGCTTAGTGAGTGATTCTCACTCAGTGCCCTGAAGTCTGTCTGAGTTTGCAATGTGGTTTGGGGGAAGAGTGATTGCAGGCTGCCTGTAACTCAATAGAGGGGAGATATCATGCGCTGACAGGAACATATCAATGCAGTGCAGCTGGGGGAGAGAAGTAGAATGGGCCTGTCTTAAATCAAAACCAAACTCCCAACATACTGCAGCCAGGGAATGTAGGGAGTTATAGTTTGAAAGCACCTGGATGGCTGAGGTTTGACATCCCATCTTTACATTACACATATTTATATTCACCAAAGCATTTAAATTTCCCCTTACTACATTCTTGTTGTTGGTTTATAGTGTTTCACTACAGCCTCTTAGTGAGTGGGGAAGATAGTCCTAACCACCGCATGGCACTTGTGCTTTACTGTGGTGTTGGACACGAAAGCACCGACCCTGGGGTATGTCCACACCCCTCCCCCCAAAAAACTTTTGATATAAGTGACCCCAAAACCTCAACATCACAAGGTTCTTACCTTTCAAAGGTGCAGGTTAACCTACTCACCAGCCTTTCTTCCATCTGCGTTTTTTTGCCTTTTCCATGCACAGAAGCTAGCAGAAGAGGCCGGACCAGCAGCGACCGCTGTGATTGGCTGAGGCGCGATGTCATGGTTTTGAGGGGCACTTAGTATTATATCAAAAGTTTTTAGGGGTGTGGACATAATCTCTGAAAAAGAAATCCCTGCTTTACATGATTCTAACTTTGAAGAAAATAGCAGGGGCCAGGTACTTGGGCTCAGCCTCAGAAAGTCATGATTGATCAGTTCTGGCTAGGATTGGATAGACTGCAGACACTGGACATTACAATGGGTTTAAACTTTACAGCTAACGGCTACCACCCAAATACTGAAGCAGCCCTTTTTGAATTTTTTTTAATTTTATTTTAATTACATCATTTACTTAATTCATTTAAATCAATATGCCACCCAATTTACATTTATAACAATTGACTCCCCAGTTCAGAAGCCACAGCCAGTCCAGTTTACCAATATGTTAGTAAGCCCAGTGTTTTGTCAGCCATCCTGTTCACCCACCAGTGTGAAGTTAGCCCTTTAGTTTACACGTCAGTGTTAAAGGGACACTAAACTAATTTTATAAATGACATGAAATATGTAGCTATTATTCACAGGGAGGTGAGAAAGCTTATTTCTGCCTCCCTGTGAATAATAGTACGCCCGAGTAACAGTGATGCACTTACCTACCGGTACTCCACTTACGCTCCCCCTTAACTGATCCCAATCCCGCTCCTATCTTTTTCATTGGCGCGCATGCGCAAAAGATAGGAGCCCAGTCGGGATACTGTGCCACCTGCTGGTGAGAACTCACAAGTGGATCTCCAGTAGGTGTTCTATTATTCACAGGGAGTTGGGAATAGGCAATCTCACCCCCCTGAGAAGAATAGCTACAGATTTCATGTACTTAACGAAGTACATAAAATCTGTTAAGTGTCCCTTTAAAAGGGTAAAAGGGAACAGTATAGAAAAAAATGTACAGTATTTAACTGCACATGGTTCCAGTTTATCAGTCAGAACAGTGTCTGACCATCCAGTGTTATGTCAGTGTAGGGACTGTGTCGTATTTATAAAGGCGCGGTATTGCTATTTTGCTATACAATTGTTACAGGGATCACAAATGTACAAGCCCGGATGTACAATTACAATCGCGGTTGTTTAATTTTTGTAAATTTACCATCCCAATCGTAATTGTACTATTGCCCATACAACACCATTGTGGTAGTCTACTACTGCATGGTATTGTATGAACGGGTGATCGTTGAATTTTGACATTTTCCGTTTTTTTTCCTGATACCCATGGTATTGGGTTATTGAATATGGCCCTGCGTTCTATATTTTTACTTCATGCCAACTGGTTTTTAAATTGCAGGATAAGATATTTAATTTGCTGCTTAGATTGTAAGCTTTTTGGGGCAGAGCCTGATGTGAATGTATACATGTAATTGTAACATGCTGCAGATGTCAGCACTATATAAATCCACAATAATAATAATTTGCTCTCTGAAATCCAAACATAGTATATTCAATGGGACCCAACTGGCCACACACCTTACAATGTGAACTGTCTGTTTACTGCATGAACATAATTTAAATAGAGTTCCTTAAGGGCTGGGCTTATGGTTGTGTTTTGCGATCCGTCAGCATGTGAAAAATACATGGTAGTGCATGACAATGATGTGGCCATCCCCTGTTCGTGAAAAAAACATTCTTCAGTAAATCTTACAGGAGAGGAGGAGACACTTACCCGCGGACCTGCTCCAGCACCGAATTCCCCAACGCGTTTCCCCCCGGAGACTGTCAGAGAAGTCGGCGCTGGTAAGAGATAGTGCATTTACCTCCTGTTCTTCAGTAAATCAGATAGAAACCAACTTTTTTGATGGACATACCCTTTAATAAATTCTGGGACTTGGTTAGTCTGGATGACACGCTGTCAACAGACACCAGGCTAAAAACCCAGTTTGTTTATAAGAGAGGCAGATCTCTTCGAACTCGATTGGTACAAGCTGACCCTAGAGAAAAATATGGAAGTACACAAGTTACACTGTCACGGAAAAAAGGTTGCTAGAAATGTTTTTCATGCAACTCCATAATACAGTGCGAAAGTTTTAACCATCCCTAAAGTGGAAAAATGTATTAAATCGGTGGATTTTTTACAAGTTTAACTGATTTTTGCGTATATATATTGAAATGTCCATGTTCCCTTATATACGTTAGACAACAGGTCAGTTTAAAGTTCACTTTCAAAAACATAGAAGCACTATAAAGACAGCTTACGAAGCACTCAAAACTGATGATTTAAAAATCGCTATATGAAAAGCACTTTATAGATGAAAAACATCAGATATGTGAGCTTCGTGGCTGTGTGATTGAACAAGTGCCAAAATTACATAGGGGAGGCAATAGAGAGACCAGTCTTCTACGAAGAGAATCCTACAGGATCTATACCCTACAAGCACTTTATCCTAAGGGACTCAATACTAATCTATGTTACTACACTTAAATGACTGATTCATACCATGCATAATATTATGATATTTATCTGAGGTTTTTTAATTCTGTATATTGCATAATGTTTTTAATATAGTTGTTATGAGTATTATATTATGCACAGCACTATAGCACTTTCCTTTTAAAGTGCACTTGCACTTGCACTTTAAAATTGTGATTTTTGACAATGATAGTTTCATTGCTTAGTAATTTATTTATACATGTTTCACGTATATGGGAGTGTTTCTGTCCATCCCCATTAGTGAGGTCATATCCTGGAGTGTTATAAGGGTTGTTTGTGGGTGTTATTTTTTACGTTTAAGCTGTCTTGAGTAAGGGGTCTTGTGGACTCCAAAACGTTGACCAAATAAAGATTAATGTGTGTCAAATCTGGTGTACGGTGGAATCCATCCCAAAGTATTAGATTTATTGCCTAGTTCATCTGCAATTGCAACTAGGCACCCAGTGTATAGATATGGATTAAGGTGTGAAGGATCCAACCTACTTGTGATATATGAAATACGGAAATATCTGCTGTTGTGTACCTAGCATTAAGGCTCATACAGAATTACAATTCTGTGCATGACCCGCCATGGCGGATTAACGAAAGACCCCCGACCAAACATATACACACGTGCAATTATCGCCCGAAACGGCTGTTTTTTGTGTGTATCATTCGGGGGTCGCTTTGTACATAACCTCAAGGTGCCTGAGCTGGGTAACTGTAAGGGCTGCTACGCACAATCAGATTTGTTCTGGTCGACCGTTCGCCACTATAGTCTAGTCAGCCAGGATTGCGAAAGTAGCTGTGAAGTCAGCGTTACTAATGATTCAGTCTACAGGAGTCCATACGATCACTCCGGGATTTACCAACATGTCCAAATGTCATTCTGTTTGATTCAACCAACATTTGTCACAGGCCAATGCAAAATTACCGCAGATATTTCGAGCCGACCAATCACCATCATCCAAAATCACCAAACCTGCATTTGTTGTTGTTTGTTAAATTGGTCGTAATTACGATACAAAACATTATCAGGCAGTGAAACCTTAAAAGGAATGTCGGCATTCGTTACAATCCATTCTGAATTTATCTCTTATTGTCTTGCTAGTGAATAGCCAGCCCAAAACTCTCTATTTCTTTTAACCAACTGTAGGTTATCAGTATGTTTAAGAAAAAACAACCCCCCTCCCCCAAAACTGTCCTATAATTAATGGCCCAGGACCCTCCCAAAAATCAATTTATATGTAAAGCAGTTTTCTTTGAAATCGAAGCCTTCGTTCCATTGTTTTTGCTTTTAGTTGTTGTATCCACAGAAACAAATGTGCATCAGGCAACATATTCATTTTATTACAAGCTGCTTTTGGCTTATTATTATGTATGATTACCCTAGCTACAGAAATGGAATTCGGAAGAACACATTAACACGTATTGCACTGAAATCCTGCGCAGTTAAATTCTGATCCACATTTTTTTTCTATACTGTTCCCCTTTACCTTCTTAAAAGGACACTAAACAGATTTTATGTAGTAGTAGTTCGTTAGTACATGAAATCTGTATCTTTTATTCACAGGGAGGTGATAACGTTTATTCCCACCTCCCTGTGAATAATAGAACTCCTAGGTAACAGTGCAACACTTCATTACTTGAGCTCCACTCGCAGCTCCTTACCAGCAGATGGCGCTGTGTCTCAACCGAACGCCTATCTTCTACGCATGCACACCAATACAAAAGATAGGTGTGCGATCGGGAAAGCACGCCAGTCATTCCTGATCCATTTCTTAATCCATTTGAAAGAACCCAGAATGAGGACCTAAACAGCAACATCCTCATCCCTGGGTTAAGCACTCAAGTACTGCACTTACCTTATAAACTGTTGATTGCTGGCGTGCTGTTCTCCATCTTCCTAATGCCGAGCTGCGAGCTGACCAATAGGAAGATGTGTTGTTTAAGAAGTGTGTCTTCCAACTGGAATCGCCCCAAGCCCATAGTGGAAGATGGAGTATAGCACACCAGCGATCAACAGTTTATAAGGTAAGTGCAGGACTTAAGGTGCCCATTCACTGGGTAGATATGACGATCAAACCAATATGCGAATAGACATTTTCATTGATTGCCCAAAAATTTTACATTTTCCTAATCTTATTATGCAACACTTTACCGCAATATTGATCATAATTACGATCGGGAAAGTAATTTTTTAAAGTCAAATGATCGTAGCATTTTCTGAAGTTCCAATTAAATGTCAATGTAATATAACCTCACAATGGATGACATTAGACATTAATCACAAGCTGAATGTCGAAACAATATGTATGGTACATCTACGTTCGAATAACATTGTACATCTGTCTATCAAAGTGTCGGTTGTATCGATAATAACCTTTTGTAGTGTCTTAACCAAGGGATAAGTAGTTTAGGTCCTTACCCTGGGTTCTTTCAAATGGAGGGGTTGAAAAGGATGGTATTGATGTCCTACCTATTATCTATTAAGGCAACCAAGGTAGCCCCACATATGCATTTTCCCTTATACTTACCTTTAACAAAGATGTGTGTTAAGCTACTAACAGACCACAATCCTTTGCCAGTGTTGGACTTGCCCACTAGGTTACAGGGGAATCCCCCAGTGGGCCAACAACCCATTCATCCAAGAAAGCAGAGAATATGGCTCAAATTTAAATAGAGGGCAAAGGGACAGTAAGAAATGCATTCAATAAACATATTAAACAGGAATTAGTAGGAGTAAATGATATGTAAATGAGAGAGATATTAAATTTTCAGATGGGCCTCTTAAAGGGGAACTGTGGTCTCCAAACAATTGAGTTTAAATGAAAGGCCAGTTTCCTACCTTTAAAACGAGCCATCAACCACCTCTCTATGTGCTCCACAGCCCAAGATATGCAGAAATGACTGACCAGAAAGTTAATGGGTGGGAGGCTGACTTGTGACATTCCTGAGGCTTCTCCTGCACAGTGCCATCAGCGACTACGTAGTAGCGCACTGATTATAACATTCAGGGGTGTACTAACCATTTTGCCGCTGCTCGCGCTTGTTCCTCTACTCTCCTGGCAGTGCAGTGACTTCCGAACTCTTGCGCGATCACTCCTCTAATGCAGGAAGTCAGCAGCTATCGCGCAACCTGCAAAGTAAATGTAAGTAGGTCTGTGCTTACATTTACATTGCAGGTCGTGCAACGGCAAATGACTTCCTGCAGTACAAGAGGAATTATCGTGCGAGAGTTCGGAAGTCACTGCACTGCCAGGAAGGTAGAGGAACAAGCGCGAGTGGCGGTGAAACGGTTGGTCAGTATAGAGCTCTAGAAGGTGATGGCATGGGCTGGTGTGTGTATATAGAGAGGGTGAAGGCAGGTGGCTGTGTGTGTCTGTGTTTTTCAAGGGATACATTATAAAAGATAATGTACCCCCTACTTTAAGTTATAAGGATATCAAATGTCACCTCAGAGTTCCGGGCCCTTTATAAAAGAACTCGGCTTGTGGCCTTGTGCTTCTATATGGTCACTGAACTCCTCGGTACTATTTAATATCCTTATCATTTACAGTAGGGGGTACATTATCTACTATATTATAGTTGATCTACTGCATTCATCTTGGAATAATATAGACCTGGGACCGCTTGCATACATTACCCACTGAGTAAAATATTTAAATCCATGAGGGAAGTGTAAAAGGCTGTATCTAAGAAACCATCTATCATAGAAAGGTATGTGATAAATTGTTTTATTTACAGCAATATGGGAAATACTCCTATTGTTAGAGACTTTACATTCTGCTGACTGAAGTAACTGGAAAATAATGGTGGCTTATTTAATCTGAGGTATTTTTGGATAGAAAACATGTAGAGTTTCAGGTCCTCATCCTGAGTACTTTTAAGGGTAGGGGTGGGTTTAATACTATTTTGATAATTGCAGTATTATATGTGGGTGCCTGACTCACTCTCTCTTTATGTGTATACAGTAGATGGCTAGCTGTTTTACTGCTACCTTTGACTCAAGTATATTCCAAAGGACAGTGCAATATATTTTGAAACACTAGATGATGCTTATTGACCAAGATCTATCCAGGACAATTTCGGTTATTTTTAATTCATGTTGGGAACACATACAGAAAGAATGTATGTGCACAGATGCAGGCTTAAATTAGAATAAAGGCAAAGAATGGGATTTAGGATTAATACTTATGACAGTGACCCGAATCACAATATTTTAATATATGAAGCAGTACTTTTCTCTCCCTTTCCCAAAGTCCTTTGTGCATGCTCTATTTATGCTTGTGGAGGTTCTCATTCATCCAGGTCATGGTATATCTGTTGTTTTCAGTTAGATCAACTGGACTTAAAATTTAGATCTTAAAGACGTTTCGCTAGTCATCCAACTGGCTTTCTCAATTCAGAATGACTTGTACAAGAATCTGTTGGCAATTATGTACCCTGGAAAGTCCCAATTAGCATATCACAGCCAGGTGTTAAGGACATTATGAATGCAAGGAGTGATAGCAGTGTGGCTAAGAGGTGTTATAGGAACGCCCAGAGTAAGGTGTCAAAACAGCATTGTACACTGCACTCTTACCATCATAACTGATCTCAACCCAGAACAGGTGTGTTCCTTACTGGACTTGTGCCTGAATACCACCTATTTCAAATACAGGGATAAGTTCTATAAGCAAAAACACGGATGTGCTATGGGATCTCCAGTTTCACCTATTGTGGCCAACCTTTACTTGGAGGAGGTAGAAAAACAGGCGCTTAATACCTTTAAGGGCATAGCACCCAGCCGCTGGTTCAGATATGTGGATGACACCTGGGTTAAAATCCACCAGAAGGAAGTACAAGCTTTCACAGAACACATTAATGCGGTGGACCAAAACATTAAATTCACAAGGGAAGAGGTACAAAACAACAAACTGGCTTTCTTGGACTGCTTGGTAGAAGTTAAGGAAAATGGTAAACTGGAAGTAGAGGTTTACAGAAAACCAACACACACAGATCAGTATTTGATGTTTGACTCCCACCACCCTTTAGATCACAAGCTGGGGGTCATCAGAACCCTGCAACACAGAGGATCCTCAGACCTGGGCATTTGGCCTTTCTGAAACTAGTCAAACATTGTCATCTGTGACCACCTTTTTTGACGCCATGGCCCTCCTCTATTCTGATCCTGATCAGACTGCCACCGCTGAGGCTAAGATTAGAAACTTCCATCATGTTCTGCCAAGAAGTATGGGGCTGTGTTTCGGAGGTGGGCGCTGGAATGATCCAGCTTTGGGGCCACTGGAATGATCCAGCTTTGAATAATCTGTTTTTGTTTGGCCTTTCAGAGTCTATTAAAAATGTTCTCTTGAATTATTCGCCTTCTGATTTCCTTGCCAAATCTATGGCATTGGCCATTAAAATTGATGGTAGGTTCAGGGAGCATTATCAAGAGAAATTAATGGTTACTCTAGGGCCTTCTAGGTCATCTCTGACAGCTTCTGTTATTTCTCCACCTTCCCCAGAGGAACCCATGCAATTTGGTATGTCCAAACTTTCTCTGGCGGAAAAGAATTTGTGGCGTCAGGGCTCTTTCTTTATTGTGGCATAGGTGGTCTCTTCACTGAGGTATGTCCTAAAAAGGGGTCCAGGAAGGCAAAAACTTCAGCACCTAGGCGGGTTTGAGGAGGACCACCTAGGCAATCAGGAAATTCCTCCCAAAGTTCAGCCCAATAAAATATTGTTACCAGGGGTGTCCCTAGGTTTTTTGGCACCTGAAAATACTTTTGAATGCCGCCCCTAGTCTGAGCGGCGCGCGGCCACGCAGAGGCAAAGTGGGTGTGGCTTAATGTGTGGGCGTGGCTTAGCATGTGGCTATCTATCTCTGCTATCTATCTATCTATCTATCTCTGCTACCTATCTATCTATATATCTATCTCTGATATTTATCTATTACTGCTATCTATCTATCTATCTATCTCTGCTATCTATCTATCTATCTAATCTATCTATCTCTGCTATCCATCTATCTCTGCTATCCACCTATCTTTCTATCTATCTATCTATCTATCTATCTATCTATCTCTGCTATCTATATATCTATCTATCTAATCTATCTATCTATCTATGCTATCCATCTATCTCTGCTATCCATCTATCTCTGCTATCCATCTATCTCTGCTATCCATCTATCTCTGCTATCCATCTATCTCTGCTATCCATCTATCTAATCTATCTATCTGTCTCTGCTATCCATCTATCTCTGCTATACCCGGACATGTTGGCTGATGTGTCTGCAGTTTACCCGGTGCTTGCCGGTCAGTCCAGTGTCTGTGAACCCAACTTCCGGCTCAGCTGTGTAGAAGACACACACACTCTTACACACTCTCTCACACACACACACACTGTCTCTCAAACACACTCACTCCCACACTCTTTCTCAAACACACACACACTCACTCAGTCTGGGAAATAGTGAGGTTGTTAAGTTACCTGTCCTACATTCCTTGGTACAATCTGGGAGACAGTGAGGTAGTTGGGTTACCTGTCAGTGGTACAGAAAAGGGCCCAAAAAGGGCCAAATAGGGCCCCCACGATATATAAACAGGACACAAATAGGGCCCATTGCCCACCCATGACACATATATGGCCAAATAGGGCCCAGGCCGCAGAAAAACCCCAGCACACACTCTAGACACCCCACAAAAAGACTTCCCAAAATGCACTTACACATTGTGCAAGTACACAGTGATTTCATTCACGGTCCAGCCACAGAGCCCTAGGTAGAGACACATACACACACCTTGCTTCAGGCGCCTTACCCGAACTTCCAGCGCTGCTGAGTCCTGCATCAACCTAGCGCACACACACCTCTCTACCTCTTCCGGCGCTACTGAGTCCAGCTTGCTTCAGGCGCCTTACCCGAACTTCCAGCGCTGCTGCCTGCTGAGTCCCGCATCAACCTAGCGCACACACACCTCTCTACCTCTTTTGGCGCTACTGAGTCCAGCTTGCTTCAGATGCCTTACCCAAACTTCCGGCGCTGCTAAGTCCCGCATCAACCTAGCGGCAGCTCAATTGCTGAGGGGATTTGCCGCCTTTTTTTCAAAAAACCAGACACTACAGTGCCGCCATGAGCAACTTTTTCAAGTTGCGTCATGGTAGGAGCGGCGCTGATTGTTACCTGTTAAAATTTCCTGAGGTTCTAGCATTTTCCATTTTCAGGCCTTTTTGGATAGTGGAGCAGCTGGTAATTTTATGGATCGTACTCTGGCCCTTTCTATCGGTATTCCTTTGAAACCGCTCATTAACCCTATTCAAGTCTTAGCCATCAATGATACCCCACTAATTTCCAGCAGTTCTGTATGTATGACACCCGAGATTCTTGTCCAGGTTGAGTCAGGTTACCCTGAGGTTTTATCATTCTACCTCTTCCATCCATCCATCTAACCTAGTCATCCTAGGTTTACCCTGGTTTCGTAAAAATAACCCAGTCATAGATTGGCCTACTGGTCACATCATCAGGTGGGGGGTTATTCATAAAAACACAACTCCTACTCTTCCTCTTTTCTTTACTGACCTGAAAATGTTGCCAACAAGAGGAGCTTATAATTTGATTAGAATACGGCAAGGGGATAAATGGAAGACTGCGTTTAATACCAAGGATGGCCATTGCTAGTACCTAGTCATGCCCTTTGGCCTAGGTAATGCCCCGGCAGTCGTCCGGGATTTCATCAATGATGTGCTTCGTGAGTTCCTGTCATTGTGTATCTTGATGATATTATAATCTTTTCCTCCTCTTTAGAACAACATCGTTTCCATGTGAAATTGGTCCTTGAACAAAAAACAAGCTGGAAAAGTGTTCCTTTGAACTACAAAAGATTCCATTTCGTGGTTTTATCATTTCGGATAAAGGTCTCACTATGGATGTCAGAAAGATTTCTGCAGTTCTTGATTGGGAAATTCTCACCAACCTCAAAGCCTTGCAGAGATTTTTGGGATTCGCCAACTTCTATAGGAGGTTTATTAAAAAGTATTCCACCTTAGTGGTCCCATTGACCAACTTGACTAAAAAGGTTGCCTTTCACTCTGCTTGGTCTCTGCCTGGCCTGATCATTTTGCAATCACACTAATTATTGGAAACATCTTCCAGCCAAATAAACGTAGCAGGAATGTCAGTAGGTAAAACTTATTCACTAGACATTTCAATCAACTTTGCATTCATATTGCATTGAATGTTTAATCAGTGTAATCTCGAAGTTGTGTATTGCCAACTTAAAGGTGCCCATACACTGGGCCAATATTATTACATGCAAGTAGGCATTTCCATTGATTTGCCCAAAAATTGGACGTGTTCCCGATCTTAGAATGCAATATTGGATCATAAAATCAATAGTAAATCTGATCAGGAAAGTCGTTTTTTTTAGGTCGATTGGTTGAGTGATCGTAGTATTTTCTGATGTTCTAAATAAATGAAAATGTAATGTAACCTCACAATAGACAATAATCGGCAAACTAATTGAATGTCAAACAATATGTATGGTACATCTATGACCAATTATCATTGTACATCTACCTATCAAAGTATCAGTGTTATGATCGCAATTACAATCGCAACAGATTAGAGGGACAAATGGATAAATAAATTGATTGACAGTATAGAGAGATGATAGATAGATATTAGAAGATGGATTTACAAATTGTGTTCTTGTGCATTGTGTGCGTTTACGTAAATAGGGTAAATACTAATTTATGATGGGTAAATATTTATTATGCTATCGGAGTGCATATGCACAGCTAAAAGGTTCTTGCTAAATCTTCTTAACAGAAAAATAGGACTCACTGTACTTTAGAACACTGATTATGTTCCAGTGAAAAGCATCAGGTGTTCTCAGAACTATGAACTTGTTCTCTATTTTTATCTCCCAAGAATCTGAACTCAAGCTGAATGGTAAATATTTACTCATACATGTACTAAATTTCTTTTAGGCTGTAGACACAGTGCACGTAAACGCACGTGAAAAGCATGTTCACAATGCAGCGCATTGCACAATGAAGTGCATTACTGTGTGTTGTGCTGCGATTTTGCCAATAATGTTATCAGAGCGCACGCAATCCACACAATGGTGATTGCATGTACCCTGAAAACGGAATGCAGTGCATATAATGTGGCTACCCACATTGAAAAGCACTGGCATGCGTAAGAATTACATCATTGTGGCCTAGTCCTTAATGTAATAGTGCCAAACTGCTATTAGTATTTACAGTTTATTCTCTAATCCAAATAGTAATTAATTGCATCTTAATAAATGTATTAAGAAGTCAATTAGGGCTAGGCCACATGTGTTAAAAAGTGCATACTAGTATTGCCAATTGGTCTGAACACAATAAGTGCGCTGGTGTCTATTGCACTGAGACCCACTTATTGGAGCGCATGCGATCACCATTTTTGATGCAATTTGTAGAATATTACAGGGATCCCCCAGCAAGCGGACAACAACTCGCGCGTAGCCTCAGGTTGAGGTCCGCTTGCACAATTAGATTGTGCGTTAAAGTGTACTAGTGTGGCCTAGCTCTAAAAGGATGCTAAAGTAGATATTTTGAGTAGCTGCCAAGTAGACCTGTAATTCACATGGAGGTTGTCGGCAATCCCTGACAGGCTTACTTTTCCTCCGCTCCCATACCTCTTCTACCGCATCTTCATCCTCGCACGGTTCTTCCATCTAGTTCATTTGGGCGTACACATTTGTTAGTTTCTGGAAACCCTAGTATGTTATTAGAAATGATTGTGTTATTCTTACCTTCTCTTTCCCTATTGGCCTCCTTGTTTCTAGCAGCATATTTAAATCTTCTTTTCTCTTTTGGGTTTAATTTACCCTCTCTGCTTGGTCTGCTCTGCCTATTTTAGTTTATTTTTTTACTCGGTTAAAGAAGTTAGATAACATCTGATTGGTTTATGTAGATTAACGGGCAAACTTTTGTACCCCTAATTGCATTAGCACCCTAATGTTTTAGGTCCTCACCATTCACACCTTTTTGGAAAAGGTATAGTTGCACTTTATACAGCGGGGCCAGGGAGTCATCTTAGTTGCATAGTTACATAGTATTGGTTAAGTAAAGATATATGTCCATTTATTCCAACCTTTTTAGCCTACCAATTAGCCCTGCCAAATTGGTAGGCAGTAGCTCTGGTTGATCCAGGGATACTATATAATATTGAGAATTACTGGTATTAATACATATACTGTAGTTCTGGTTGGTACGGGGATACTATATAATATTGAGAATTACTGGTATTTATACATTCTGGTTGGTACAGGGATACTATATAATACTGAGAATTACTGGTATTAATACATATACTGTAGTTCTGGTTGGTACAGGGATACTATATAATATTGAGAATTACTGGTATTAATACATATACAGTAGTTCTGGTTGGTAAAGGGATACTATATAATATTGAGAATTACTGGTATTAATACATATACTGTAGTTCTGGTTGATCCAGGGGTACTATATAATATTGAGAATTACTGGTATTAATACATATACTGTAGTTCTGGTTGGTACGGGGATACTATATAATATTGAGAATTACTGGTATTAATACATATACAGTAGTTCTGGTTGATCCAGGGATACTTTCCGATTGCCATTTGGAGTCAGGAAGGAATTTTTCACTCCCTATTTATCATTTTTTTCCCCTTCCTTTGGATTAACTGTTAGGTAGGGCGAAAGTGGGAGGTGCAAAAGTTGGACTAGTTGTACATATGTATTTATTCAAACTCAATGACTATGTTACTATATTACATTTATTAGCAGAGAAGATATAATTGTTGGCAAACCACAATTAAAGGGCATGTCCACCCTTTTTTGATAAATTTCTGTAGTGTATGACTCCCTCCCCCAGCCCCAACCGCCATAGTAGTTTGTCCCAAAACTCCCCCAATCTATACCTACATTACCTCTTTCCACCGGCGATCTGTCCCGGCCCTCTGCTTGCATGAATCTGCAAGCAGGAGGCCAGACCAGCAGCCTCATCCGTGATTGGCTGCCTCTCAGCCAATCTTTCCCCCGGGGGAGTTTATGAACAAACTATTATAGCGGTTGGGGCTGGGGGAGGGATCACTAAACTACAGAAATTGTGATGTTACACTAGAGGCAGAGAGGGAAAATGACAGTGATCGGGAGGGAGGGAGGGAAAGGGGGAGGGCTGCTCTGAGCAAGCCACAAACCTCTGAGAGGACGCCTCAGAGGCGGAAACAATTTCCCTCATTGCCTTTTCATGTGAGAGCTCGTTTCCTGGAGGCTTTCAGTCTGTGTACAGACCATCCAATTTTTCGGACCAAGCAACCAATATTACTATGTATGGGTTGGTAATTCCAAAAAATTGGATGGTGTATTTGCCGGAGTCCAGGACTGATCTCTGGCTGCCCATTTGTCCAGATTGGACCTATGGGCCGCAGGATCAATAATGGCGAACAGTCGGTCGGTGTGTGCCCAGCCTTAAAGAAAGACCCAAGACAATTACAAATTCAATGTTGCTAAGTAACAAACCGGGACAAACAAATTAGTTCTTTCAGCAAAGGACAAGGTGGCTGTTTATGATTCCAGTAATCGGGGCTTCTAAACAAGCTGTTGTTCTGCTTCCTGAACTACAAAACCACATGGGTAAGAAAAATCAAAACATGTATATTAAACAAGGCACACACTGAGAAAGCTATTTCAGTTCTTAGCAAGCAGTCTAAACAAAAACACATGACCGGGCTGCCTCACAGCTAGTACAGTTTACATGTCAGAATATAATCCGATTAGAATTAAGAAAGCACAAACAGGTGCTGGCTACTGAATGACACATTCAAAAAGGGCTTTCAACATCACATAAGTTTAAACCAAAAATATATATATTAATTTATTCCTTTTTTTTAATTAGTTAGGGAGACTGTGAAGTACCTTCTGTTTTAAAAAGGGTTACTGTATTTTATATACTGTGAAGAGCTTTTGGCTCCATTAAGCCTGCCTTAACCATAGCCATTTGGTATCTTGTGTGTGTATTACTCATCTTACATTTTTACAATATTAAAAAATCAATACTTAAGATGGGTACACAGATTACCAAGAAATGGCCAATCCCACCGATGGGATGGGACCCTATTTGGCACTGTCTGACTCTGTACCCATGAAATGATTGTTTCCGACACTGACAAATGTCGGCAATGATCATTACTGCTCAAAGATCTCCCTGAGTCAAGATCAGCTTACAATACTGTAGTGTAAGTAGTCGGCCAAGATTGTTAGGAGCTGTGGCTGTTCAGAACAATCTCCCTATATTTAATACTATACTTAGCTAACACTCTTACTATTGCGTTTTGTGATCCGTAAGCGTGTGAGAAACACAAGTATGGATGGCCACATTGCATGCGATGTGTTCCGTTTTCGGTGAGCATGTGATCACAATTTTTTTGCATGTGGTCCGATTCCGGACTAGTACTGCAGCACAGCGCAAACAGACAGTAACACAGGCCAATGCACGCACACTTCATGCGCATTACTGTCAGGTGCAGTGTGGCCTCAGCCTTTGTGACACAAAAGGAAAAAACAAATTACTATATTGTTAACCAGAGAATTCTGATGTTCAAACCCAATTGAAGCGGAATTTTTTGATTTTTTTACCACAATTTTTAACATTTCCATCTTGATTTTTGGATTCTTTTACTACCGTTTTTGACTTTCAGCTTGAGATTCTCTAATTTTTGAATGTGATTCAAAGTTCTGACTTTCGGAATTTATGAAAATTCCATCAGATCCACACATTTTCAAAACGGCTGTCTCATTTTAAACACAGGACTCATATCTATTTATAACTAATAGAGCCAACAGCTGGCTTTAAAATCACTCAGCAGTAAAGACCTCATCAAAATGTACCCAGAGTCTCAAACATAATATTAAATCACCAGAGCATAGTGATTGTGGTGTAAATCTGGCTGTAAATCTGGCTGTGTTTTCTGTTAGTTGAGTCAAGTTGCAATTAAGAGAGGGATAGTTATTTAAAAAAGGCGGAGAGGGTGAAAGTAAGGGAATGATTTTGAGAGAGGTAGAAATAAGCCTTCCGATGTAACAATTTGTGTAATGTCATAAGAACCGCCTGGCTTGATCCTTTTTTTTATGATCCAACGGTAAATCTATAAAATGTATACTAGGTGTTTGACCAGCAAGAAATATCTTTTCTAGGAGGAAAAAAAAAAGAAGCGATGGAACTGAAAAATCTAATGAGTGATTGAGAGAAAGCCTATGATATGGATGAGGAAAATACATTTGAAGGCAGAGAGATAAATAGACATTTAAGGGTTTCCGTGGTACACTTACGTTTGCTAATGGTAATTGAAGTAAAAAAGGTTAGAAGTTAGGACCTTCCAGCCTGGGGTTACCTTGACGTGGTTGGAAGGCTTTTCATTCATGTAATCACAGTAATGTATACTAAAACCCCTTTGTTTATAAAGTATGCCAGTGTGCAGATATGATATTGTATGGGGCCTAGGAATGTGCATTGAATATCTTTTCTGTGTTTGTATAAATGTTTGACCAGATCAGTTGCACTTGCACTAAATGTGGTTGTAAACTAGCCTAATTGGAGTGCTTCCACAATCCTTGTATTGTATGTATTGTTTGCATTTACAGCTGTTTTCTACAAGAAGATACACCTCTGTGAAGTCAGAATGCAGAATCTTCCCCCATAACATGCAGATACTTGCTAACCATCTCTTTTTATCTCAGTCATGCACATTGTGATTCACTGAGAGAGAAAAGGGCCCTCCAGTTAGGCCATTGTTCTGTGCTGCAGACACAGTACCGATCTAACGGTATTGGGGCTTTATCGGCACTGTGTGAGGCGGCTTTTTCCGTAAATTTCCCTCGGCAGTGGTAGACTCCCTATAGAGGGAGTTGTCCACAGTCAAGGGAAACACACAGTCCTGAACGTCCTCCCTATGCAGTGGATAGGGAGAACGCTCGGGACTGTGTGTATCCTGATCTTTGAAAAATTGCAGATCCTGTCTATCATATTGACGTGTATCGGCCGGAAATGTCAGATGATGTGTGTGCAGCGACCTAGATCGGTTGCCGTTATGTCTGGATCGGAAAAGACTAATATGTTTTATACTAACGGAATAATTCAGTTTTACTTTAAGGTATAATATATAAAGTATGTTTGAGGTGTGTTACCGTAAACAAATGGGGACTATAGTAGGAACTAGAGATGGTCGAAAATAACCTCTTACATTAGGTAACCCCCGAAAATACGTTCTGAAGTTCTCAAAAATCGGAACGATTCAAATGGTTTTGGATGGAACATTCGGATTTCGGAACTGAGTTAGACCGGGATCCCATCTCTAGTAGGAACTATTTAAATGGGTAATTTCTACATATTAAAATTTTACAAGTGACACCCCTCAATCTATAAAACTAGAGCATATACCGTATATACTCGAGTATAAGTCGAGGTTTTCAGGCTGTGAAAACACCTGAAAACTGAACCTCGCTTATACTCGAGTCAGTCACTTACTGGTGGAAGAATCCGCTGCCGCGTCCACTGATGGTCGCATCCACTGACGTCACGACTCGGCGCCGGGAAATTAGACCGGCGCCGAGTCGTGACGTCAGTGGATGCGACCATCAGTGGACGCGGCAGCCGGATTCCTCCATCAAGTGCATGATGTCGGGGGCCCGGACTCTCCTGCAAAGGTACGGTTGCAGCATTATGATGTACTGTATATGTAGTGTACTGTAGTAGTGTAGTGTAGTGGCAGGGTTGAGCAGATGGGTGCAGGGAAATAGGTTTTATTCCTGGGGCTGGAGGGGAGAGTAAGGAGTCAGGGACAGGGTAGTGTGTTTTGGGGTTAGTGTGGCAGGGTGAGAAGATGGGTGTAGGGAAATAGGTTTTATTCCTGGGGCTGGACCTGGGGCTGGAGGGGAGAGTAAGGAGTCAGGGACAGGGTAGTGTGTTTTTGGGGTTAGTGTGTGCAGTTCCACTCCAGATGTTTCTACTCCCTACTACTACTCTACCCTCGACTTATACTCGAGTCAATTGGTTTTACTCATTTTTGAGGTAAAAATGGATACCTCGACTTATACTCGAGTCGACTTATACTCGAGTATATACGGTAAAGTGCAACCTCAGAATTCCAGCATCTAATGTCTGTGTCTGTGCAGACGTTTCATAGTCTAAAACATGTGACCAATGACCAAATTGGCAAATAATCCAATGTTTGTATGTTTGTCAGTTTGCATAGTTAAATGATTCATCCAGCTGAGTCACTTAATGTCAGGAGTACAGGGCATTATTCTCCCACAATGTGGAAGCTCTCCTTATTGTTCCCCCTTCCTATAGAACAGATTGCATGTTCACTGCCAAGCTGCTTCTCTGTATAAGGATTATTAGATAAATTACATTTGGAGTTTAAAGATTTATATAACATTTCAGAGCTTTTTAATAATGGCCAGGGCAAGCGCAGGATTTTCAAGGGGGAGATTTCTGAATAGGTTACCATTGAACAAGCACAGGAAGTTCATGACCAAATACATCCATATATTCTATTATATTTGGTTCAAATAATTATATATTCTCTACGATTATCATCACATTTAGGCAATACAGATATCGGCAGATCAGATGAATGGGTGATGGGTGATGTTGGTAAATCCCTGCAGATTGTACGGTCTATAGGAGACACTCACCTGAACTGTGCTTTGTCCCGGCCAACTGCTCGGTATCAGCGAACTGTCGGGACAAAAAGTTTGTCGTGTGTACCCAGCCTAACGTTGTTTTACTGAGAAATCCACATCTGTGCTAAATTGGGCAAGACGGAAATTTCCCATTACCGTCTCCCTTTACTACAGTAGTGGGAGCCAATAACATTGGACAATGTATGGGCACATGGATTGTTTTGTATAAAGAATACACGGAACCATTTCTCCTGTGTATATATAATATAAGGGATAATACACTACATACAGTGTAATATAAGGAGATTACTCCACGAGGAGTTCCCTGACCATATAGATGATATTTTATACAGGTCAGGGAACTCCGAGGTGAAGTAATATCCGTATATTATTCTGTAGGTAGCGTATTATTCCATATAATACATGAGGCACATAATACCTAAAATACACCCTCCTGTTGATACTCCCTGTATCTACCGCCCCTGTCACCCCTTCCCTGTATCTAACCCCACCTCCTTGTATCTAACCCCCCCTCTCTATACTCCATTTACAAGTGAAGCTGTTTTCTGGATCATAAATTGACTCGGCTGGCGGCTGGAGCTGCTCCTTATCTTCCGTGTAGTTCAATCTATGACAGGATCCGGATGGGAGGGGTGATTACCGGAGTGTAAGGTTGGTCAGTACTTTTACATTTAAATACAAAACATTATGGTTAACACTGTATGTTCCAGAAAACAACTTCACTTGTATAAAGTATAGAGGGAGGGGGAGAGATGGGGAGCTGCAGTGGCGCGAATCCTTATTACAGTCACTCAGTGACTGTAATAAGGATTC
This sequence comes from Hymenochirus boettgeri, assembly GCA_019447015.1. Taxonomy (NCBI): domain Eukaryota; kingdom Metazoa; phylum Chordata; class Amphibia; order Anura; family Pipidae; genus Hymenochirus; species Hymenochirus boettgeri. The sequence continues at coordinate 53,490,756 of CM033470.1, read as the reverse complement.
TCGCCACTGCACCTAACCATTTAAAGTATAGGAGCCTTATGTATTATATATATATATACAGGGCTGGATTTACCATTAGGTACAGTAGGCATGCACCTAGGGGCACCTGAGTTTGGAAGGGTGGCTGTCAATCTCCTCCAACCCCTTTATAGTTGGTTTAGGGGTGTGGTCTGTGTTTAGGGGTGGGGCTAAGGTGCCAGACTTTTGGGCCTACAGGCTCCTGAGGTGTAAATCCGGCCCTGTATATATATGTATATATATATATATATATATATATATATATATATATATAATGCAATGTTGTCAATTCTCTACACAACCTCCTCCATGATTTTATGTCCCTCTTCCTGCTCTCTAAAGCTGGGTACACACCATACAATAATTGATAATTTTAATATAAATTGTATTGCGGCTCCGACCAATTGCCGACCGTTCCTTCATCCGAATAGGATGAAAGCATAATTGGACGAGTCGGAAAACCATGACCGATTGTGCGGCCCTTTATGGACCGCACAATCGGTCACACGTCCAACAGTCCTTCCACCTGGCTGACAGTTGGATGCTTCGATCGGTCTGCCAGGAGGAAGAATTGTATGGTATGTACCCACCTTTAGCCCCATCACAGTGGTGTAGGCACTGTGTGTGGGGTACACACCTGAAAAATCAAGAAAGATGACAGGATCTGCATTCGGTGGCCGTGCGCTCATTCGGAAAACGAAGGTACACACAGTAACAATAAAGCCCCGATACCATCGGATCCATCGGCTTTATCGGTACTGTGTGTACCCAGCTTCTCTATGCTGCTGTCAATCACAGGGCAGACTGGATACATTTTTGAAACAAACAATGAAACAATCTATGTAACAATCTATTTAACAGTCTATGTAACAATCTATGGACACCAAGAGAAGTACAACATCAGGCTGCACTGAGCAGGCAGAAAGGGGGGATTCCAGGCACTAGTAACCCCCCCTAAACACGCCCCTGCATGGCGACTTTGTTTTCAAAAGGCCTCTAGCAACATTCCTCAGCATGTTTACTGCACAATTGTAATAAAACTGCTTGAAAAATCTAGAAAAGTAAAAATGACTATCAATTTACAGTTGTTTCATAATATGACCTTGGATTTCTGCTTAAACTTTCTGCATACAGCCTGTGACTCAGCAGAACTATTCTCTGCAGTAACTTGAGGTGGAGAAGCTGAGAAACAATAAAATGAATCAGTCTCCATGGCCGTTTTGTTTTGCTGGATTAATCACAATGAAAAAAGGTTTAAAGGAACAGATCACTCGAAAACTATGAATGTATTGATTGAAGCCCGGAAGGTTAAGGAGCTATGTCTTACCTTCCATCTTCAGTCAATTGAGCAGGAGCCAGGGACGAAGGCAAGTATATTTACCTTTCACTCGATCCTCCACTGCAGAACTAAAAATTTCTGACCGCTTCCTAGTTCTAATCCACTATAGCGTAAACGATCGCGCATGCGTGCTATAGTGGATTAGAACCAGGAAGCAGTCGGGACCTGTCATTTCTGCAACGGTGTATCGCGCAAAAGGTAAATATACTTACTTTCGTCCCTGGCTCTTGAGAGAATGATAGATAAGACATAGTTCCTTAACCTCCCGGGCTTCAGTCAATACATTAAAAGAAAAGTTCACTTTTGCAGTAAACTATTCCTTTAAATAGAAGAGCAGGTTTAGTGAAATGTTATGAAGGGTCATCTTGCTGCCATGTTGTCTAAATAAAAATGTAAACATATTGAAATGAAGAGTATTTGTTATATTAGTCTTAGCCAATCACAAGAGCGGATGCCGGTTGAGCCCATTCTGCTCGCTTCCGTGCATGGAAAAGGCACGTAAGACAAGCAGAAGGCAGCGAGGGAATGAAAATAAGCAGATTTATATAAGACATGGCAATAAATTATTAAGAAGGGTCTGACTATTTACCATTCATGCACAATGGTTGTTTTCTTATTTAAAAAATGCCAACATTTCCATCTCTGCGAACAAAAGGAGATTCCCCCCATCTCTGTTTTCCGAGTTTTCAATTTTGGCCGTGTTGCATTTTCAGCAGACCAGATAGCATTGCAGAGGACTTTATAGTAATTGCTCCTTTATGTTACCAACTGTTTCAGGAAGGCTGTATTTTTACTTCCTGGTTGGTTTACTCTTATGTAGTAGCGTGCCAATTATAAGGGTATTATTTTACTGCTTGGTTCCATGTATATTTAATACAAGTTGTAGCATAGATTTTTTTTAAATAACACTTTTGTTTAGGGTAAATTTGAGCTGCAAAAATGTTTTGTGGATAAAATTTGGCCTTTGGTTTAAAGGAGATGTAAGGGCTGATATTGATCAGTTTAAATTCAAATAGTTTATCGCTTGCCTTAATATTGCATCTGTAGTAGAAAAAGTGACCCTGACATCACTGCAGTTTTTAAATCAGGGTGTAAATTTATTTGTCCAGTCTAGGGGTGGGTACACACTGTACCAATCCTTCACAGATGACACACAGAATCTGCAAGGTCATCTTTGAAATATGCGACCACACAGTCATGAACATTCTCCTTATATAAAGTATAGGGAGATCGTTCGTGACTGCCATACAATTACAGCCGACTCCCTATACTTTAGTACAGACGGCAACAGAGACAGAGGGAAATATTATGTTTGAAACGGAATGGTCGTTAGTCTCGGAAAGAGTTGATTCGGACGTACACAATATACCAATAAAGGGCCAATCTTGTCAATACCGATGGGATTGGCTCTTTATCGGGAATGTGTGTACCCAGCTTTACTTCTGCACCAGGTTCATTTTCTCTACCATTATCATTAATCACTACTGTGATTTTTTAACTGAATGGCAGGCTGCATTTCAGGAACAAGGTGGATTATAAAAAGTGATACACAGAAATAAAGTTGTTTTTACCCTTTACTTCTCCTTAACAACAGAGAAGATGTGTTTGACAACAGTCTCCTATAAGCCTTACTATACTGGTGTTCTTTGTCTTTGGAATTTTCCACATTTGCCTGCCTAGTCATGGGACCTGGTGGTTTGCCAGCTTTGCTACATTAAATGTTTTACTGTTTTTTTAAGGCAACTAAAAAAGTGACTGTCCAAATATCACAAGATTAAAGGTTGTCTGATTACAATGCACAAACGTTCTTCTGTTTGTAAGACATTTGACATGTTACATAATGAAGTTTTGTTTTCAGATACATTTAAAACACATTCAGGCTCATTTACCCAGAGCCACTGGGCAATAACATGGAGTTAAAAGCACGCTAACCGGTTCGCTATTGGTTAGCGCAAGTTAGCATAACTCCATCTTAGTGGGGAATGCGCGGGTTACGCAAAAGAAACCTGTGCATCCAGAGCTCACAAATCAATATTGCATTTGCGCTACTTTTAGAGTTGGATTTTAAAATCCCGCTGTGAGTGAATCCCGAATAGGGATATTGAATCAAGTTCGGTACATTTACCCAGAGTGATAGCGGCTATGGGTTAATAAGCCTGATTGAAGACAAAAGTTACATAAAAACAATCAAATGTTTTAGCTGCCTTTTTAATGCATCTTTTAGATGCCTGTTCACTGTGCCCTTTTAGATCATTATTTTCTGTTGCCCACTCTCTCAATCTATGTCACAGGCATTCATTCCCTACCCACAGAGCTATTCAACTACTTCAGGGCATATTACCCAAACTCTTTTTTTATATACCTTTTAATTATAAATGATTTAGATAATTGCTGTTAATCTCTCTCCCTTTCATTTGTCATAACTAATCTTGCTACATAAAGAACTTTATCCTTGTACTGCCACGTCACCTGAATGCAAATAAGAACATTTGCCTAATCTGCTCAGATGACCAAGTCATGATGCATGTAACTGGGTTCATTTGTGCTGTAACCTACATTCCTGCATGTCGTTTTACAAGTGCCTGAAATAACCATGAATATATCAACCACAGAAAAGAGCAAAATGCAAAGAAAAAGTTTTTTAAAAAATAACTATTTATTTATTAATACTTTTTATTTCATGTCTAATTCCCAGTGCAGATTTAGTTAGCTCTTTTAGCAACTGTTTGCAATTCCAAATGCAGAGTTTACAGTAGCTTGGCAGAAGATATGATGGGACTGATCAACCCTGCAATGTTGCTGCTGACGTGGCAGGAAGGCTAACAGATTCACAGTAGAGAGCTGATATCTCCATTCATCTTCCTAGAATAATCACTTTCTTGGAACATTTCTAAGGGTGCCAATACATTAGAACTCACCTTCCGACAATACGGCAAGATTCAACGCAATTCTGGAGGAATTGCCTGACGCATTCTTTTTAGCAACCAACATTTGATCACAAAATTAATGGGCCAGGAAGGTCTTTTGTGAGAATAACAGATAGATTATCTATTCAGCTGTAGAGTAAATCAATTGCTAAACTGTTGGGTAGTTTATACATGCTTAGGCTGGGTACACACCATAAGATATTTCCAACCAACTGACCAATAGTGACGTGTATCGGACGGTGGGTCAGAAGTATGTGATGGTGTGTGTGCGGTGGCCGTGACCGAGCTTGATCGACCTTAGATCGGATTGGATGAACAGGAGATCAGGGCCGTTGGTTAATCAAGGCCAATCGTACGGTTCCCTATGGGTCGGAAGATCGGTCATGTGAGCGATCAGTAGGGACAAAAACTTGGCTGTTGTGTACCCAGCCTTAGATCTCTACCGAGCAACCAATTAACTTAGAGAAGTGCGATAACAGTTACTTATAAGGGGTGCTGCTTACATTAAGCTAGCATTTATTTATGCCCACACTAATTTCTGTATGGGCAGATTAAAGGACAACTCCACCCTCATAGGAACATCTTTTAGAAAGAATGGCCTCTTTAAAATATGTTGATATATCAAAGTTTATCCTATGAATTTATTACTGTATGCCTGCTATGCTTCTGGATGCCTCATGGAAACTGAGCCATTTAGAAACCTGTACTGAGCCTGGACATGCTCAGAAGAGGCAGAAAGGGGATTAACATTCAGTCATTGGCTGTGATGTCAACTGTCAAATCCATAACTGACAGTTACTAACTGGAAGAACCAGGAAGCAGAAACAGGGGAAACAGGACATTGTGCAGGATTTCAGACTTATATATTTCAGATTTCAAACTATTACCGTTTAGGGATTTGGGGGTGATTTACCTGTATGTAAGTTTTCATTTTAGGGCTGGACTTGCCCTTTAAAGTAAGTAACATGCAATGAATGGCTGTTCTGGCAGATAGACAAAAGACAGCAGACAAACTAAAATATGTATGAACAGCATCAGATCAGGGAGGCAATTTCCCTCCCCCAATGGAGAATGTAATTAGTTCCAGGGGGAAAGGGCAGACTATCAGGAAGTATTGGAATGAATGTACTGCTTTTTCACCAATGCCAACTGTAATTGTAACCTGAGGTGGGAGTAAGAGACAGGAGAAAGAGGGACACAGACGCAGGCTGGAAGAGAACATTCCTAAAGAATAAAGTGGGAGGCAAAAAGAGAAGGAAAACATCCTGAAATGAGGGGTAGGGAGGGGGCACAGCCTATAGGAATTTGGGGTACAGCAGTGAGGAAAAAATAAAAAAAAATAGGATATAGGCTGAAGATAGAGAAAGACACAATGAGCTAATGTTTATCTTTCCCCAGGGACTTATTTTACCTAAAACCATTACTGATAGTTCATAAGAAATGACAGCAGACACAGTGGAACTTTTTTCGCTACAGACAAAAAATGTCGGTCAAACTTTTATCCAAACTGGATGAAAGGTCAATTGGACATTGGTAAATTTCTGCCAATCGTGCGTCTTCTATGGGCTGCACGATTGGTTATGGCAAAATGCCCAACGTGATGATTTTTGGCATGACCTGTGATATTTCTGCCTGACCAACTGGGATGAAATATAGATCTATGTACTTGGTCTATTGCCCACATGCACTGTTTTTACTGCTACATATTGCTTTTTAAGTAATTATTTACATTAGAAAAACATACAATCCTTTATTCTTAATTTCATAATGATTTACCTTGATTACATCAAATTCATTTACATATAAATTAAGCTGGTTACAGGAAGTTAATTCTAGAATATAAGGTTTGTATTTCTTGATACATGGGAAAGTAATACGGAGTAGAAACCTGTTTTTGAACATATTCCCATATCTGCAAACATGCACACACTGTAATCAGTAAATATCTGACAGTTTCTAGGTGTGACTAGAGGGGGTGAATATGACTCAAACAAGTCTGCGAGTCAAGGTGAGAGCATATACATGATCCAGAGATTCTCCACTAGTAAGCATGCAAAAGACAAATAATCCACACATATTGCTGAAATACATAAAGTACACTATAACTTCAAGTTATAAATACATATACAATTCAGAAAAAAAGATAATGGTTCTGTTCTAGTGTTGGACTAATGTATTTCCCGGGTCCCGTATTTCCAGGGGCTCACCAGGAGGTATTAATAGGCAACAACCATTCACTTAAAGTTTCCCTTTAGGTGAAGCTGAACAATACTAAGCTAGCCTAAACCCAGCCAACCAGGCGAAGTCCCAGTTCAGCATCTGTACAGAGCTAGCACTGGCATGGTGGCCACTGGGCAGTAACAATGCAACTCAGGTAAGTCATATGACCTTCAGGGTTGCCCATTGCCAGACCTCAAATTTTGGTATGATTTGTCAGCTGAGGGGCTTGGATCAGGGATCAGGGTTCCTAGCTCACAGATGCCGATTTACTAATCATTTTATCTGCCCCAACTAATTGTATGGGCATAGAAATATGAAATATGATTGAACTTAGTCAAAACATTATATTTTCGGGGGGGGGGGGGGGGGGGAGTGATGCTACCGGCCAATCAATTAAGATTGTTTCTGCATATTTATATGCCCCAAATTATTGTATAAGTGGGAATATACAGTGGGAACTGATTTTTGTGTTTTCCAATGTTTTAAATGACATTGCGATCCTCAAAGCGCACAGAACGCAACACACATAGGGGCCTCATTTACCCAGACTCACTGGGCAAATATATGGAGTTTAGCGAACCGTTTAGCGCGACTTTAACTCCATATTAGTACTGGATGTGCGGATTACACAAAATCACCCGTGCATCCGACGCTCGTGATTTAAGTCTGGCATTGGGTCGGTTATCCGAATTGTGGTCTGGTAAACTGCAGTGAGTTTAATGGGTTGGGTGTAAATCTGCAAGTGTGGATCAGGTTAGGTAGCGGGTCAGGTTGTGGACCTGTTTAATTTGGGGTCAGGTTGCGAGTTGTGAACTACTTGCAGGTTGGGTGTTTGGTTGTGGATCAAAACGTTTGTGGTCGAGGAGCAGTTTAGTGGGTCTGAAAAATTAGAACCACACAGGAACCACTTATATCACCAATATAACCAATTTTCAAAATGAAATGTATTTCCTCTTAATCACTTCCCCTCCCCCATATTAACACAGCCACAACTCAGTTACCTTCACCCAGCAACCCAGTGACTGACAGAATTGGGCGGGAACCCAGTTTACCACCTCACTTCCAGTATCTGCCAGAAGGACCCAGCAACAGCCATTGCGTCAACATCCACCAATCAGAATCGACCTCGGTCACTCCCTTGTTCCAGAGATATCGATTACCGTCAACGCCCCTTACCCCTCTCCGTGTTTGTATCCTTCCGCCGCTCTGTCAGGAAATAACTCCAGACTTTCGTGATATTTTGTAATAGATTCAGATCTTTTTACTGTATAAATTCACAACAGACAGTGTGACCTTCATGTTTATCTTCACTGTCGGGGCGGTGGTTTAGGTTAACGCGCCGGCGCATGAATACTAGTTCCGTGAAGGGTGTGATCAGTCTCCCACAAGACTATAAATAGAAGGGGAGTCGCACAGCTTTAAGATTTTCCGGACAACGGAGAGATTTTATATACCCGCCATTAAAGTCTGATTCGGCGTGCTGCTTTTAATCTTTGAAGGTGAGATGGAATTTAATTAATTCAATACTGTATAGTTTTGTTTGTATTTCCTGTTTTTTCAATGAGACGTGTGTGTGTGTGTGTGGGCCCTGACTGACGGTGCATCGCCCGAACCGTTACTATATTATAGGACAAGGTCACCGAGGTGCGTTTACCCGTAGGTTCTCTCACAATGGATGCTAAGAATTAGGGCACTGAACCACAGCACTCGGATGTTTAGAAACTACATCTCCCAACATACCCTGTTTTCATTTGACTGAGGTTTCAAACGTCTTGGGTGCAAAGGTTCGGCGTCCGTGATTAACTGAATGGGAGTAATATCCCTGGGATTGGATTTAACCACCTTTCCATAATCCCTACTGTATAATGCTGCTGGTATAAAGGTTTTAATGGTTTATTCTGGCCATTTGGTTTCACAGCATCCCCTGTCGCTGTGAAGAGCTGTGGGTACACACAGTAATGATAAAGCGCCAATACTGTTGGATCTGACTGTATTGATTTATTGTTAATGTGTGCAGCTCATTTTCCAAACGATCGCAAGGCCAATGAACTTTCACCGTCAGAAATAACCTGAATTTCCCTCGGTCGCAGTCGTCTCCCTGTATTAAAGTATAGGGCGTCTCTCATGGTGCTGTCCTGAGCGTTCTCCCTATGCTGTGTATAGGGAGAATGCTCGGGACTGCGTGTACCCTGATCTTTGAAATATAACAGATAGAAGTTTGCAGAATCTGGCATCTTTCAAATATCTTTGATGTGTAACCAGCTATACCTGTGGGGGGCTGAGACAGCTTTAAAAGTGGACTAATTTAACTATAAATGATCCTGAATGGGTTCTATTTCCTATTGCAGACAGATGAGTCACCTCTAAAATTGGCAGTGCTGTGTAGAATGTCGTACATGTTCTTGGCATTTCCTCTAGCCCCTTCCTTCATCTTGTTACAAATTACTTTCTGTTCGGGCTTAAAGCCCCAGTTATACCTACATATCTCTGGCAGGGGTTAAGGGTAGGGTGTTTAGAGGATTCACAAACATGCCCAGTCTTAGAGGAGAGACATTTAATTGTAGAAGTCGTTAATTTTAGCTTGGCTTTATTTTTATTCTAGAATGTCTGTTTTGTTGTTGGTTTTATCGTTAAGATCTTGTGTTCTGTTGTTTAAAGGGTATGTCCACCCTTAAAAGTAGTTTTTAATATGATGTTCCCCCATGTCTGCCAGCCCCAACCGCATATATTTTATTTTCCAAAAGCCCCCCAAACTCTTACTTACCTCCCCTCGTTCCTCCGCCGCACTGCCGGCCTCTGCTTGCGAGAATGCAAGCAAGGGGGCGGGACCGGCAGTCCGTCTGTGATTGGCTGAGCTGCAGCCAATCACGACGCGGCTGCCGGTCAGTCGTGCAGCGGAGGAAAGAGGAGAGGTAAGTAAGAGTTTGGGGAGCTTTTGAAATAAAAAAGTGCGGTTGGGGCTGGCAGACATAGGGGAACATCATATTAAGGGGTTAAAGCTAGGGGAGGGATAGTAAACGGGAGGGAGGGGGGAGAAGGGCTGCATACGCATGACAAATATCTACCGGAGGCAAGGTAGCAGGCAGAGTCCTGCTAGCCTCCTGGTGGACAGTTCTTGGGAACTTTTAGGGGGGGTCTACAGGAGAACCCTATGGAGCTGGGATGGGAGGTAAGGATTACACTACACTACATGGTGGGGCCATTACTGGGGGGGATTATAGTTTTGGGGGTGGACATGCCCTTTAATCAGTCTTTGTGTTTAAAGCTTACAGTAGCGATTTTTTCCTTAAATGCTGGAAAATGCCAAGTCAGTGTAATCTTTGTTCGCAAGATGGTTAAGCCTCTGCACAACTTAAAATTATTTCTTTTATCGGAGTATATTTTGCTTCACAAATTATTTCATGTGCCCCAGAATAAAGCTTTGCCCTGCTTTTTTATTTTTTTGGACTAGTAGATGTATGAACTTTGTTATTACAAGGAGTATGTTTTCTGATGTTGAATTTTGGATTAGTGTACAACAGCTGTTGTCTGTAGTATACTTTTTATGAAACTGATCTTTGCTTGTCACGTATAACCAAGTATACCGAAAGTAAGACTTTGTGCCAAGTGAAGTGTCTAAATCGTGTTCTTGATTAAAATTTACCTTCTGTATTAAAAGAAAGTTAATTGGCATTCTTGTTTAAATTGGAAAGAACTCCTAAACACAATGTTCTGGAACCCATTTATTATGAAATTGCCTTATAAGTTGTGTTGCTTATAGTGCTAACATTGATATCTCAAGGTTATCCCTATTTAAAGAAGTCTGCTTTAGTTAAACGCCCTTTAAAAGCTTACATATGAGGTGTACCAGTGTTCTCCCCAGAATTTTTTTCAAGCCGGGTGGCATGAAAAAGTAGCTGGGTGGGGTGGGAAATTTGGTGGTGGGGAAAAATGTGCACTGCATCATGCTCATTATATAGTTTTACAACATCTGCAGTGAATTGTAGTTCTACAACATCTGAAGGTAACATGGCACATGTATTTGTGCTGTAAAATGGCAGCACAATACATGTGCCAACCTTTTGTGGCCTTGAGGATCTTGGAAAAGCTAGTTAACGTGCTAAAATAAGCTTACAAGTGTGAAAAAGTGGTCTGGACTGGGCAGTTTTGGCAGGAGTTTTTACTGTCATATTGGCACACCTATTAAACCTACATCTAATTTTTTTAAAATCACAAGTGTTCTCTTAAGAATTTTTTTCCAGCCGGGTGGCATGAAAAAGTAGCCGGGTGGGCCGCCCGGCTAAAAGACCCTAGGGAGAACACTGTGTACAATTTTTTTTGTTAATACTGGTGGGATTGCTAAATTTAAAAGCTGCTTGGATATAGGAATTCTTGTAGTGTTTCCTCAGCACTGGGAAGGGGGGGGGGGGGTTAAAATATGGAGCTGTAGGCGCAAAATTGAGTGGAAATGTTGTTTCACTGCATATGCTGGCCATAAATGCTATGAACCCAGCCACGCTATATTAGGATATCTCATTGGTATGCTAGTCTGTGTGGCGATTGTCCAATTTCCCACATCTGGACAGTTCTAAAGTGTTTGGCAATCCAATCGTACATCTCGTGGGTTGTGCGATCAGATTGTAGCATTTATGGCACCAATAATCTTGAGTAGATGTTAGGTTTCCATAACCCAACTAAGAAAATACTTTAACTAACTTAAAATAAACTGCATTAATAATGCTTTTTTGAATAGTTGATTTCTGCAAATGCTTAATATTTTTGTTTATTGTTTTAGGTAAAGATGCAGATCTTCGTTAAAAACCATGACTGGCAAAACCATCACCCTGGAAGTAGAGCCCAGTGACACAATAGAAAATGTCAAAGCAAAGATCCAAGACAAAGAAGGCATTCCTCAGATCAGCAGAGTTGATCTTTGCTGGCAAACAGCTGGAAGATGGGCGCACTTTCTGACTACAAATCCAGAAAGAATCCACATTGCACCTTGTGCTTCGTTCAGAGGAGATGCAGATCTTTGTAAAAACCCTGACTGGCAAAACCATCACCCTGGAAGTAGAGCCCAGTGACACAATAGAAAATGTCAAAGCAAAGATCCAAGACAAAGAAGGCATTCCTCCAGATCAGCAGAGATTGATCTTTGCTGGCAAACAGCTGGAAGATGGGCGCACCCTTTCTGACTACAATATCCAGAAAGAATCCACATTGCACCTTGTGCTTCGTCTCAGAGGAGGCATGCAGATCTTTGTAAAAACCCTGACTGGCAAAACCATCACCTGGAAGTAAGCCCAGTGACACGATAGAAAATGTCAAAGCAAAGATCCAAGACAAAGAAGGCATTCCTCCAGATCAGCAGAGATTGATCTTTGCTGGCAAACAGCTGGAAGAGGGCGCACCCTTTCTGACTACAATATCCAGAAAATCCACATGCACCTTGTGCTTCGCCTCAGAGGAGGCATGCAGATCTTTGTAAAAACCTCGACTGGCAAAACCATCACCCTGGAAGTAGAGCCCAGTGACACGATAGAAAATGTCAAAGCAAAGATCCAAGACAAAGAAGGCATTCCTCCAGATCAGCAGAGATTGATCTTTGCTGGCAAACAGCTGGAAGATGGGCGCACCCTTTCTGACTACAATATCCAGAAAGAATCCACCATTGCACCTTGTGCTTCGCCTCAGAGGAGGCATGCAGATCTTTGTAAAAACCCTGAAGGCAAAACCATCACCCTGGAAGTGAGCCCAGTGACACGATAGAAAATGTCAAAGCAAAGATCCAAGACAAAGAAGGCATTCCTCCAGTCAGCAGAGATTGATCTTTGCTGGCAAACAGCTGGAAGATGGGCGCACCCTTTTTGACTACAATATCCAGAAAGAATCCACATTGCACCTTGTGCTTCGCAGCAGAGGCATGCAGATCTTTGTAAAAACCCTGACTGGCAAACCATACCCTGGAAGTAGAGCCCAGTGACACGATAGAAAATGTCAAAGCAAAGATCCAAGACAAAGAAGGCATTCCTCCAGATCAGCAGAGATTGATCTTTGCTGGCAAACGCTGGAAGATGGGCGCACCCTTTCTGACTACAATATCCAGAAAGAATCCACATTGCACCTTGTGCTTCGCCTCAGAGGAGGCATGCAGATCTTTGTAAAAACCCTGACTGGCAAAACCATCACCCTGGAAGTAGAGCCAGTGACACGATAGAAAATGTCAAAGCAAAGATCCAAGACAAAGAAGGCATTCCTCCAGATCAGCAGAGATTATCTTGCTGGCAAACAGCTGGAAGATGGGCGCACCCCTTCTGACTACAATATCCAGAAAGAACCACATTGCACCTTGTGCTTCGCCTCAGAGGAGGCATGCAGATCTTTGTAAAAACCCTGACTGGCAAAACCATCACCCTAGAGTAGAGCCCAGTGACACGATAGAAAATGTCAAAGCAAAGATCCAAGACCAAGAAGGCATTCCCCAGATCAGCGAGATGATCTTTGCTGGCAAACAGCTGGAAGATGGGCGCACCCTTTCTGACTACAATATCCAGAAAGAATCCACATTGCACCTTGTGCTTCGTCTCAGAGGAGGCATGCAGATCTTTGTAAAAACCCTGACTGGCAAAACCATCACCCTGGAAGTAGAGCCCAGTGACACGATAGAAAATGTCAAAGCAAAGATCCAAGACAAAGAAGGCATTCCTCCAGATCAGCAGAGATTGATCTTTGCTGGCAAACAGCTGGAAGATGGGCGCACCCTTTCTGACTACAATATCCAGAAAGAATCCACATTGCACCTTGTGCTTCGCCTCAGAGGAGGCATGCAGATCTTTGTAAAAACCCTGACTGGCAAAACCATCACCCTGGAAGTAGAGCCCAGTGACACGATAGAAAATGTCAAAGCAAAGATCCAAGACAAAGAAGGCATTCCTCCAGATCAGCAGAGATTGATCTTTGCTGGCAAACAGCTGAAGATGGGCGCACCCTTTCTGACTACAATATCCAGAAAGAATCCACATTGCACCTTGTGCTTCGTCTCAGAGGAGGCATGCAGATCTTTGTAAAAACCCTGACTGCAAAACCATCACCCGGAAGTAGAGCCCAGTGACAGATAGAAAATGTCAAAGCAAAGATCCAAGACAAAGAAGGCATTCCTCCAGATCAGCAGAGATTGATCTTTGCTGGCAAACACTGAAGATGGGCGCACCCTTTCTGACTACAATATCCAGAAAGAATCCACATTGCACCTTGTGCTTCGTCCTCAGGAGGCATGCAGATCTTTGTAAAAACCCTGACTGGCAAAACCATCACCCTGGAAGTAGAGCCCAGTGACACGATAGAAAATGTCAAAGCAAAGATCCAAGACAAAGAAGGCATTCCTCCAGATCACAGAGATTGATCTTTGCTGGCAAACAGCTGGAAGATGGGCGCACCCTTTCTGACTACAATATCCAGAAAGAATCCCACATTGCACCTTGTGCTTCGCCTCAGAGGAGGCATGCAGATCTTTGTAAAAACCCTGACTGGCAAAACCATCACCCTGGAAGTAGAGCCCAGTGACACGATAGAAAATGTCAAAGCAAAGATCCAAGACAAGAAGGCATTCCTCCAGATCAGAAGAGATTGATCTTTGCTGGCAAACCAGCTGAAGATGGGCCACCCTTTCTGACTACAATATCCAGAAAGAATCCACATTGCACCTTGTGCTTCGCCTCAGAGGAGGCATGCAGATCTTTGTAAAAACCCTGACTGGCAAAACCATCACCCTGGAAGTAGAGCCCAGTGACACGATAGAAAATGTCAAGCAAAGATCCAAAACAAAGAGGCATTCCTCCAGATCAGCAGAGATTGATCTTTGCTGGCAAACAGCTGGAAGATGGGCGCACCCTTTGACTACAATATCCAGAAAGAATCCACATTGCACCTTGTGCTTCGCCTCAGAGGAGGCTGCAGATCTTTGTAAAAACCCTGACTGGCAAAACCATCACCCTAGAAGTAGAGCCCAGTGACACGATAGAAAATGTCAAAGCAAAGATCCAAGACAAAGAAGGCATTCCTCCAGATCAGCAGAGATTGATCTTTGCTGGCAAACAGCGGGAGATGGGCGCACCCTTTCTACTACAATATCCAGAAGAATCCACTTGCACCTTGTGCTTCGTCTCAGAGAGGCATGCAGATCTTTGTAAAAACCCTGACTGGCAAAACCATCACCCGAAGTAGAGCCCAGTGACACGATAGAAAATCAAAGCAAAGATCCAAGACAAAGAGGCATCCTCCAGATCAGCAGAGATTGATATTGCTGGCAAACAGCTGGAAGATGGGCGCACCCTTTCTGACTACAATATCCAGAAAGAATCCACATTGCACCTGTGCTTCGCCTCAGAGGAGGCATGCAGATCTTTGTAAAAACCCTGACTGGCAAAACCATCACCCTGGAAGTAGAGCCCAGTGACACGATAGAAAATGTCAAAGCAAAGATCCAAGACAAAGAAGGCATTCCTCCAGATCAGCAGAGATTGATCTTTGCTGGCAAACAGCTGGAAGATGGGCGCACCCTTTCTGACTACAATATCCAGAAAGAATCCACATTGCACCTTGTGCTTCGTCTCAGAGGGGGTTACTGAAATGTAATAAGACTGCTTCACTGTCTAAGTTGGTTGTTTTGTTCGGTTTGTTTAGTTTTCCAAACATTGGCATTTGTATGGTATAAATAAAGTTATTTCTTGATCTATTTCAAAGATTCAACTTTTACTTGCAGATCAATTGTAAAATAGGAGTTTGGTATGTTTCAGTTAAGAGGAATGGTTATATGGCTAAAAATATATTGCTTCCTATGTCTTGTTCTATTTTAGAACCACTAGATTATCTTAAATGTGCAGTGTTTGTTTGGCTTTAGTTATTTTATAAGGGCAGGGATATCCATTAAGAAACAAAAGCATTAAATACTTGTGTTCAGTTGAGACCAGTTGCATTAAAGGACATTACCCAAAAAAAATCTCCCCCCATTACATGCCCACACATCCAGCAGCTGAAACCACTTACTGTCATTTACAACCGTGCTGCTCTCCCTTAAGCTAGGTACACACCTAACGATTTTTCTCCTGACCAACCGTTCGATACTTTCGACCGGTCGGCCAGGAGGAAAGACTGTCGGTCGCGGTAAGAGCAGCAGTTAACGTTAAGTTACCGCGACCTATCATGCGGTCTATAGAGGATCGGACGAGGTTTTCCACCATGTCTGATTCGGACGAACGATTGGTCAGACATGGCTGCATTTGGATGTGATAGTTCAGGATCTATTGATCGGACCGAAATTATCGGTCGATCGGACAAAAATCTCTGTGTGTACCCAGCTTAAGATATCACACAGCAAAGAGGAGTGCTAAAAGCCCGCCTCCTAGAGGGGCCGGGGCCATCGTTAACATATCACTTGTAATTGGCTGGTGGGAATGTTACAAACTCTCCTCCTCTGCCATTCAAACAAACTGGCAGAATACAGCCTACATAATCAAGCTAATCAAGGGTTGGTACAGGAGTGTTTTCTTACATGCTAGCTGAGTGACAGGCAGACTGAATCGTTATGCCCCCTTCACAGCATGGCTAATTGAAGGCAGAGAGAGGCTCAAAATTAGGAAAAAATGTATCGGGAGGGCTGCATACCTTTACTCTTTTAAAGCAGTTAAAAAAAAAAAAAATGCATAGAGGCAATAGTTATCCTTTAAGCATACCCCCTGAAGCATTTTATTTTTAAAAATAAACATTAAGTGAGTAAAGTAGGTTTTACACACAACAGCCTTCTCTTTTTCTGAAATGGAAATAGTAACTGTTTAATTGCTTTTTATAGAATTAAGATGTAGTGCTGCTGCCATTTGATTCAAACAGTACATTTCATTAAATTACTATGACAAATCATAAAATGTGATTTTAATGAGTGTTGGGTTACAAATCTGAAACATACCAAACAAAACACTGAACCAGAAGGCGGAACCCCTTGATATAAAACCAGTAATCTGTGTCTTGCCTCTTATTTTGATATAGGTGCTGGGAAATTTACCTAAACATATGGTTTGTGCTTCACAGCATTTTAGCATCACACTGTTTGGTCTATGATCATTATGTTCTGCATATGCTCAGGCCTTAGCTATGGCAGAAACTTGTTGGTTACACCCATTAATAATCTCTAGCCAATCCTTTCACAGGACAGATAAAGCAAGGAAGCATGTTTTAGTTTAAATACAATTTACTGAAATGGTATTTTATAGCTTATTGGGGTTTTGAGGGGGGTTGTTTGGGTCATTTCACTCAAAAAAAAAAAAAAACCTTTCTCTAAATTGAATATTATCCCTGTTTTGAGCAAAAACAGGAGCAGGGTATTTCTGCTCAGACCGCTGTCTTCCTTCCTGGTCTCGGCTGTCTGATTTGAGCATGACATCCTGTCTTGGCGAGGGACTTTGTCAAAGTTCAGGAGTGGTTTTGAAAGCTAGGAAAAACTCAGTGGGGTTTGGGTGGGTAATATACAATTCATAATTTTTTTTTTTTTTTAGCAGCAGTATCTTTTGTTAAAGATAATTGTGTATAAAGTTTTTTTTTTTTTTTTTTTTTTTAAATAGTTAAACTGAAAATGACTTGGGACAGGTAATTCCTACCTCCCCATATTGTTTGTAAGGAGCATCAGCCCAAAGAAAACAGATTCTTCCAGTCTTCCTGGCTTCAGCACTCTTTAATAAAGGATTAGTCCAGGACTAACCTGGCAAATGAAAACTTAGTGCTGCAGCTCCTTAACTAAATGAGGCAGGAACAATCAATCCTACCTCCCTGCCCCTGGTACTTTCCATCAATTTTTTAGAGTATAGTTATCCTAAGGCAGATGGTACACACCAATATTTCCTCATAATTACCTAGGTTGATATTTTATCTACTGTAGTAGATTAGATACTTTTTTAATATATATACACGAGAGCAACGTGTGTGAAAATAGCGAATTTTATGCGTTACTGTCTGCATGCACTGCTATCCTAACTATCACACCTATGTTGTGCACTGCTAAAAATGGTGTTCCCATGTGCTCCAAAATTGGATTGCAGCACATGTTCTATGCGATTCTCTTGCTAACGGATTGCAACGAATGAGAAAAAGGAGCAGTGTGGTCTATCCCTAAAGAAAGTTGTGGTGGTCAAGAGTAAACTGCTCCTGTACATTTTTGTTTAGGAAATCTAACCCCAAAAAGCAACTTCAGTTCTATTTAAAGACCTTTGAAAAGGTTGCATGTTTCTCTAAACTATGGTCATGAGATATTTGCAGGTTTTAGGGTTTTTTTTCGGGCCCACCGGCACAACTGTTTGCTTTTCCTAGGAGAACACATTATAAACTTCTGTAAATTACAGCTTTGTAGGAAAGCTGGAACAGAATGAGGTTTTGCAATGATATGTGCCGATTAGTGGTTTTTTCCTCTCCTTTCATCACTAAATAAGTAAAAAGGAAAATATCTAAAGCGTGGGACTTTTCTAAGAAACGCCATTTTCTGCAAATAACCCTTGAACCAGAGCACACGGAAATTCAGAGACTCGATAGGCTATCTGGTGCAAAGGCTCCGGCAATGTTATATGCCGATAGAGGCTCTGTGTGTAGCAATGGTAACTATTGTGCTACTTAACGATGGTCATTAGCTAGCACTTAAAAGTGGAAAAAAAATGTGCAACTATCTGCATATAACATAGCCTGTGGTGACTGCATGTTTAATTTCTGTGTTGATCACACAGCAGCCACAATTAAGGCGTAAGGGCTAGGCCATGCTGCCGCATTTTAACACTAAAAAGCACACACCAAGTGCGCTGTGATACGTTAATCTGAGCACATGCTATCAGCCTTTTTTTTTTTTTTTTTGCACTATCGCTGCTAATGGCAAAGCACACCAGAAATATGTGAGTTTCTAGTCTGCTGTGTGGCTTCAATTGTGTTAACCAGTATCATTGGTTAGCGTGACTTATTCCACAGCATGTTAACATGTAAGTAAATTGCAAGAAGTTCCAAATGTACAATGGCACACCCCTGTTGGCTCATTAGTCAGGCAAGTTAGTAGGTGCAATCCTCTCAGCCCCCTACTTCCAGGGCTCCATAATCCAAGCAAGATAAAAAGCAGAGAAGCACACTACTTCAGTGAACACTTTATTTATTCGTGCAAAAACAACGGCATACAACATTTTGGGACACTAGGCCCCTTCCTCAGATACTGTTTTTGCACAAATAAAGAAGTGTTCACTGAAGTAGTGTCCTCCTCTGCTTTTTATCTAACATGTAAGCAACACGGGTTAAATCCAGTTTAAATTTTAATAGAAATGACACTATATTGAAAAAATGACTGCCTCATTTTAATCTATAATTGAATACATGTAAGCAGCACTTACTTGACCTGACACAAGCATACAGCGTTCCAACTGTCAAAACTGTCACCATTCCAGCTACAGTAAAACTAATCATAGTTTTTAAGAGCAAAAAACCTGATTGACAGCTGAAATATAAGAAGTTTTAGATTGGATATCTAAAGAAATAGGGGGCAGATCAACAAAAATTATACAGCGGTGGTTGGGAAGAATGAAAGTTTCCAGTTATGGTCAATTTAAAATAACCTATTTTTCGGTATAGATGAACTTTGAGCACTACCAGGGAGATTCAATAAAAGTTCTTATCGTTTAAAATGGTGCTAATTTTGCCCCAACCAATCAGAACTTGTGTAACATTTGAAAGCTAACATCTGATTGGTTGGGGCAAAATTAGCACCATTTTAAAAGATAAGAACTTTTATTGAATAACCCCCTACATGTCTTTATCCAATCTTACTTCCTTATAGGAGCATCACCACACTGGATTTCAGTCAGATCTCAGTCCAGACTGTGTCTGGTGCTTTATTGGAATGATAAAGGGCTGATACCGTTGGATCTGATGGTATTGGCCCTATATTGTTAGTGTGTGTAGTGCATTTCTGAGCGTTCCAGAGACCAACAAACGTTCACAGGAGCATTTGGAAATGGGCAAAAATATTCCTTGGCAGCGGTCTTCTCCCTGTACTAAGGTACAGGGAGTCGGCTGCAGCTGAGGCAAATCTGTAGTCCCGAGTGTTCGTAGAGAATCTTGCAGATTCCGTATGTCTTTTGTTTTTTTTTAAGGATCATGTATTTGTGTAATCAACTTACGGCTGGCCATACACAAGTGATTTTCATTGTAAGTTTTAAACAGAATCCACATTTGGTACTACACACACTTAATTCCTAATCCTATTATCTGTATAGTATTTGAGAGTGAATAAAGACGTATGTCCATCTAGTCAAACCTACTCTGCAATACCCACATTTCCTGCCAACTTGTTGATCTAGAGAAAGGCAAAAAAAAAGAATCTTGCAATAGTATATGGAAGGTTGCACACCAAAGTATAAATTGTGAATTCTTTATTGAACCATAACACAACGTTTCGGAGCGTTCCACCCCCTTCATCAGGGGTTGGAAGGATCTGCACCCTGGCTGGTGGATGTGCATAGGAATTCTTCTGCTTGAGAAAAAAAAAAAGAACCCTGAAATTTCTTCCTGGCTCCAAATGGCAATTGGATATATCCCTGGATCAACTCCAATAATTGGATAAATCCCTCAATGTTTTTTTAAAACTCATGCAGCTTTTTTAAAACTATTCAATGAACCTGCAATCGCCATGTCCAATGAAAGTTCCATACTTTAACTGTTATTACAGTGAAAAACACCTTCCAAACTTATTTTCTTCCAGTTTTAAGGGATGCCTGTGTGTGCTGACATGTTTTTACTAATGTTTTTATACACAAGCGCCTTTTCTCTAGCGTAACTTACCCAATCTGTCTTCATGTTAAAGCTCCCTTGGTCTCCTTAATAATTTAGTTGCCCTTCTCTGAACCCTTTCTGTTTCCAATCCTGTACACAGGATTCCAAAACAGCACCGCATATTCCCTTATGAGTGCTTTGTGAAGAGGAAGAATAATATTTTTCCATACCCCTATTTATACAAGGCAATATCTTGCTGGCTGTAAGGCACTGCTTGCTACATTTAAGTAGCAACTGGACTATTGGGGGCTGACCTGGATGTGTTTAGAGGCCTACCTTACATTTCATAACTTTATTATCACTCCTTTCCATATTTATCTCACTCCTACTGGCTCATATTGTTCATTATAATACATTCCTTACTGTCCCTTTGGCTCTGTATTTAAATGTTAGCTATTTTCTCTGTTTTCTTGGGTGACTGGGCTATGTTCCCACCGGGGGATTCCCTGGTAACCCTGTGGGCCAGTCCGACACTGTTTGTTATCCACTGAAATGTCAAAATTCTTCTACAACAGAGACTCACTTAACACAGCCAATTATAGTATAAACAGCACAAGGATTTTTAATCCCAAAATCTTGCATTTATCCACATTGAATCTCAATTGCCACTTAGCAGGCAACGTGACAATCTATTCCTGCAATGATTGCACATCATCTATAGCTTTTAATGGTTGACAAGGTTTTGTGTCATCTGCAAACTAAGACACTTTGCTCACAATACCCTCTTCCAAATTATTAATAAACAGATAAGAGAAGTGGCACCCCACTTAGAACTTATCGTAAATCTATATTGACAAAGTACCATTAACAACTACTCTCTGCATCCGATCCATCATCCAATTTTCTTTACATGAACAAATGTGCCACCCTAGCCCAACAGAGACCTTAGCTTATACATAAGTCACCTAAAAAGCAAAATTCAACTATACTACATCTGCTATGCCAGAGTCCAAATTCCTATTCGCTTCCTCATAAAAGCCAAGCAAGTTTGTTTGACAAGATCTGGTTCTCCTAAATCCATACTAATTATTACTTATAGTATCAGTCCTCAAAACATACTCTAGAATGGGTTCCTAGATCAAACTTTCTAGTATCTTCCCTACAACTGGAGTTAAAGGGCATGTCCACCCCCAAAACTATAATCTCCCCCACTACTGGCCCCACTCTGTAGTGTAGTAAAATCATTTCCTTACATCCCAGCTCCAAATGGTTCTCCTGTAGTCACCCCCAAAGTAAATAAAAGTGGCCACCAGGAGGATAGCACAGTCCTATATGCAGCCCTTCTCCCTCCCTCTCCCACCCGCTTTGGTCTCCCTCCCCCTAGCGTAAATCCCTTTCTGTATATTATAGTCCATGATCCCCCAGCCCTAACTGCTATAATTATATTCTCAGAAAGTCCCCCGATTATTACTTACCTTACCTCCCTCCTTTTCTGCCATTCTGAGCAGCCGGCAGCCGCGTCCATGATTGGCTGCCTCTTAGCCAATCACAGACGCAGCTGGTGGTCCCGCCCCCTGCTTGCAGCTCCGTGCAAGCAGAGGGGCCGGGGCAGTGCGGCGATGGAGAGGTAAGGTTAGTAATGATCGGGGGATTTTCTGAGAATATATAGCGGTTGGGGCTGGGGGAACATGGACTATAATATACAGAAAGTTTGTATAAAGGGTGGACATGCACTTGAAACTCACAGGTCTGTAATTAACTGGCTGTGAACTACTACCCTATTTGAATATTGGAATTACATCCTCTTTTTTCCAATCCAGAGTCATGCTTCTGGACATGAAGGAATCTGAGAAAATAAGAAAGGCCTGGATGAAACTGAATATCATTCCGAAAGGACCCCGAGGATGTATTTTATCTGGTCCAGGTGATTTATTGATATTAACCTTTTTTAGTTGTTTCTAAGCCCCTCAGTTAACCAAAATGCAATTGCATATTTAATACCATTATAGCTACTATACTCTATGCCAGGGGTGGGCAATTAAAGTTTATAGGGGCCGCATGAGAAAATTCAACTCCATTCTCATTAAAGAAAATGCAAAACTGGATTTTAGGATTTAGAAAAGGATTAAATTAATATCCCTGGTTCAGTGGATGCTTTTTATTTATTATTAGATGCAAATAGAAGGTGTGTAATATTTTTGATCCATTCCATCAAAATCAATTAATCAGGTATCATTTTCTTTTACAAAATGAACATAATAAAAATAAATCAATTATCCAGCCTGAGAAATTAATATTTACATTTTTGGGGTACAGGTCTAGTATTAAGGGGACAATTAGGGGCAGCCAAAGGGCCGCATGTGGCCCCGGGCATTACTTTACCCATGCTATCTGTACTTGAATCTTCTAAAACGTATACAGAGAGAAAAAAAAATTTTAAGACACTTTTTTTGTAACTAACTTATCCTCATTAATTAATGGAACCACATTTACAGTCCTCATCTTCTTACTATTAAAGGGCATGTCCACCCCCAAAACTATAATCCCCCCACTACTTGCCCCATTATGTAGTGTAGTGTAATCCTTACCTCACATCCCAGCTCAATATGGTTCTCCTGTAGTCCCCTCCGAAAGTCCCAAAAACTGCCCACCAGGAGGATAGCAGAGTCCATATAGGACTCTGCCTCCTACCTGGCCTCCAGGAGAAGTTTGGCATTCGTACTGCAGCCCTTCTCCCCCTCCCTCCCTCTCCCTCTCCCTCCCTCTCAGGATTCCCTCCCCCTAGCGTAAAACCCTTTAGCTATATGATTGCCCCTGTCCCCCCAGCCCCAACCGCTCTATTTATATTCTTAGAAAGCTCCCCAAACTTTACTTACCTCCCCTCTTTCCCCCGCCGAAATGAACTCCCGGCAGCCGCGTCCATGATTGACTGCCGCTCAGCCAATCACAGATGCGACTGCCGGTCCCGCCCCTCTGCTTGCATTTTCTCGCAAGCAGAGGGCCGGCAGCTCGGCGGAGGAAAGAGGGGAGGTAAGTAAAGTTTGTGGCACTTTCTAAAAGTATAAATATAGCGGTTGGGCCTGGGGGGACAGGGGCAATCATATATCAAAAATTAGTTTTTAGGGTGGACATACCCTTTAATATACTAAAAGGATAAGTATGCTGTAAAAAAGTTTAAGGGCATGTCCATCCCAAAACTAAAATTTAACCCCTTACTGGCCACATTAAGAAGTTTAAAACAAGCCTTACCTTACATTTCTGCTCAAAATAGTTCCCCTGCTGTTCCCCTCCAAAGTCCAGGAAACTGCTGTGTAGGAGCAGTGTGTGACTCATGCTGTGCCTAAGTCTGCCTCAACCGTGTCAAGGTTTGAGGCATGCTCAGTGCAGCCCTCCCTTTACTGCTGGCTTTATCATTCTGTATATTGGAGTTTGTAGTTCCGCCCCGCCGAGATCTCCTGGCTCCTCCAGCTTCCTGGGTCTCAACAGGTAAGTTACGTTTGTTACATGTGCGCATGACGTTGCTACTCAAGCGATATCAATGTGCACGTGAACGTCATCTTGCTGCATGGCGTGTGGAGACATCACGCGTGCGCACGTCCATCCGCGCACTGACGTCATGTTGCGTGCGCAGTGACGTTACAAATTCCAATATACAAAATGCTGAAGCCAGGAACTTTGAAGCGGTAAAGGTAGGCTCTGGGAGGGGATTAAAAAAAAAAAAAGCTGCAGCTTCCCACTAACCTTACTTTTTAAAGTAACCTAACTCTTTTTTTACAGCATACTTATCCTTTAAAAAATGTTTAGGGTTATTTTTGCTTTGTTCAGCTATCCTAACTTATTTTACACTATTTATTTTAGCTAACTTAATTGCTTTTTTACAATACTTAGATTTTAAAGTTCCTAAAGGTCCATTCCGTTTACCTCTGACTTAAAGGGAATGTCCATTGCTTTTTTTAACTTTACTTTTTACTGTTTTATGTTTTACTGACGAACAGGAGGTAAATGTGTTATGTCTTACCTCCTGTTCTTCAGTAAAATTTGCAGGAGCAGAGGAAGAACTATCCCACGGATCTTCCTGCTCAAACTCTCCGATGTGGGTGACAGCCTCCGGCACGTGGCTAAGTTCTTCCTCTGATCCTGCAAGTTTTACTGAAGAACGAGAGATAAGACAAAGCACATTTACCTCCTGTTCTTCAGTAAAAAAGCAAAAAGTAAATGGACATACCCTTTAAAGGTTTTAAATGCCACTCTTCCATTTCCCTTTTTACATCAGAATTCAGCCAAATGGATGTGGAATAATTTTTTACATTTATTTCCCATGGGTATAGAGAATAGTCATCTAGGTGACTGCACATACTGTAGTAGGGTCGTTGCCTGGGCTGTCATATCAGTGAAACATGAAGAGACACCTATTAAAAACAAATTCAGTATGGATGAACTGCAATTCATGTTGCTTATTTGCAATCCGGGGCAGCCCTGCTAATTGCATTTATTAAGTGTGTCCCTACTAGACCTAATTATCTTGCAACCCAGCTGTCACCTTTCCAATTAGAACATAAACACATAGGCTGCATTGTATATCTGTTGTATTCAATTAGATCAACTGGACTTGAAGTTTAGTTCTTGAAGACCAATTCTTCCACTAGGTTCGCTGTGTTGTTCTGCAATCCGCTTTTCAGAGTGCATGTGATCACCTTTTATTTTTGGCAATTGAATGCAGCACTAGTGGAAGGTAACACGTCCAATAAATTTGATTGGATCATTCAAAATATCGAAAACTGACAGAAAAAAATGTAAACTCTAAATTACTAGAAACCTATGCTCAATTCAAAACCGTTTATTGTTATGTGTAGATTGTCTTTTTGGTTACAGGACCAGTTTTAGTGCAAGGAGAGTTTAACAAAGTTATCCCACGAAATGCATTTTAAACAGTTTGATTCACATATCGTAAATACTCGAGTATAAGCCGAGATTTTCAGGCTGAAAACTCGGGTCAAGTCCTAATTTAGCTCCAAAGGCTGCAATTGCAGGTAGTAACCAGTAGGTGGCTTATACTCGGATCGACTTATACTTGAATATATACAGTATTATTAGATTGCGGAACAACATGCCTAACAAGTGATCTAAGACGGTGAATTCAAAAAGCAGCAGCACCAATGTATTTGTGCATCTGACAGTTATTTCATTCTGTCTTTTGCTCTCACTGCACCTTTATAGCGAGCATCTGTTTTCCTTTCAATTGCTACATTTAATCTTTTTTGCTATTTCAGTTCTCGTGGGTTCTTCTATTCTGTCTAATTCATCAGCTTCCAAATACTTCAATCTGAAAAAAAAGAAAATAATCTTAAATACAAGCATTTGTTTACACACCTGTTATTTTATTCATTGTGGCTTCCCATGCATCGCCAGATGATTCTGTTACAGCAGCTCCTCATTAAACACAGTTTCAATTTTTGTTTAGTTTTTTTGTAAAGGCTTGTTACAACTGGTGCCACTAATCTCCAGTATTCCTTTGGTGTTGCCATGCCGTGTATATATACACGGATGCTGGACCCATCTGCATGCACCTGTGACATCATCTAAACAAAGGGTTGGCAGAGTGTGTGTGTGCGCATGTGTGGGGGGAATGCAAACACGGGAGGGTGTGCACAGAGGAGGGAGCACGCGCTGCGGGGTTTGCTTGTATCTTTTGGGATCCATTACTATTTTAAAGGCATTTAATATCAATAGAATACCACACCATAAAACTAAATTTAAGGAAAAATAAAGTTAGATTCTTAACGTATAACACCCCCCTTCTAGTTCATGTATTCAAGTGGTAATGAAATACCACAACGGTATTCTATGGTGATCATTAGTCTATGATTGCGGTTATAGATCTTTGATTGCACTCGTATATCACTATTTTAGATTTAGGATAGCATTTTTAGTGCGGTATTGCTAAAAAGCAATGCCGTGTCTCTATAAATATGGCCCTTAATCCCACTCTTGATCTTCCCTTCCCTCAGATTGGGGCCTTACATTCAGGAAGATGATCTTCTTGCTGGTTGGCCTGCCCACCCATGGAAGGTTGTGGGGCTTGACCAAACCCATAGTGACTTTGTGAGTAAATTAAATGGCAAGTGAGGTGAGGACCTACTATATAGCATTATTAGTCCTTACCCTGGGTATAGTAACTAGAAGAGAAGCAGCAGTCCATGCACTGCTCTGCGTTTCTCAAGAGCAAACGGATAAACATTTTTTAGAATCCACCTAATTTCTGGCTGCCTCCAGAGAAATTCGAGTGTTCAGCATATAAAGTATAAAGGATCTCTGGATCTGAAGCATGTTGTGTGGTTAATAAATAGCACTTGGCAGACAACTTTGTGTGTCCATTAGTCCTGTTAGGATCTTCCAATTTACAGTTGGTTAGGGATCAAAAAATGTGTTTGGAAGTGCCTGAGAAACGCGTTAGTATGGCCAAGCCCTAGGATACTTTAACACAATGTTACCGACAACTCGGTTTTCTAACATTTAATATTTTGTTTTTTCAAGTCGATAAAAAGTTAATTAAATGCCTTGTTCCTAAAAAAATGAGTGTTCCAGTTGTGTTTTTTTCAGCCTTATGGTTTGCTAACGTTTAAAAAAAATGCAGCATTTCTTCATGAGCAAAAGGAGGAGGAGGATGAGAAAACGCCAAGTAAATGCTAAAAAACCGAATCAGCGTTTTTTGACGTCAGCTTTATTGGCAGCTGAACGTTGGCAAGCCGATTGTGTGAAAGAAGTTTTACCTGCTCCCCATTAATTTATACAAATATAATATTGATTTTCTAGCTCCAGGTTCACACTAATGTGTTTATATAATTTCCATAAAGCAACTTCCCTCAATCAAAAAGTTGATTTGAGTTGGCTACCAGTGTTCTCACTGTCGTTTGGTTGTTTGGGAATGTTTTGAAAGACAAGACTTTAAGTGAAATTATTAAAATGCCACATTGCAAGTTTACGCTGCACTGCCACGTTACAAACTTCAGATACAAAAAAATGGTAGCATGCTAGTGGTACCTACCTTATGCTAAAATTTCATTTTCAGGGTGGAAATAAATGGTGATAATTTTGCGCCAACCAATCAGATGTTAGCTTTCATCTGATTGGTTGGGGCAAAATTAGCACCATTTTAAACAATAAGAACTTTTATTGAATTTCCCTGATGATCTATATTGCCAATGAGAATGTCACATATACCATATATAATAAGGCTGACGGACGGACGACAACTGTGATCCACAAAAGAATGGTGAGTGCATGCGCTCCAAAAACAGATCACAGCACATACAATGGGGCCACCCACATTGACATGCACTGCTCTTCGATTTGCACTAACAGATCACAATCGCAATTGTTAATGCGTGGGAAAATGCAGCAGTGTGGTTGAGCCCTTACTTACCTTTTATATTTTATTATTTTGTAGGCTGTGTGAACAAAATTCAACTTATCACTAATTAATGTGATATTATTTCCAGTGATAGTGATAGAGAAACATTTTTTAAAAACTATTCAGCAGTTTTTATGGACTTTAATCTTTAAAATGTGTATTTTCTGTTTACCCTGCTGGACACAAATGTGTGTAGGGCTATTGTCACTCATATGCATCCACTGTAAGCCTGGGTACACACCATATGATATATATGACCGACTGACCAATATTACCGTCGGTCGTTAGTCGGTCAGCCAAAATTATTGTATGGTGTGGGTGCCAACAGCTGCAACCAATCCCTCTCATTCACCCGTTCGTCCGGATTGGACAAACAGGAATGCTGGTAAATCACGGCTGACTGTGTACCCAGCCTAAGAGCAGGGATACCCCTACTATGAAGCAAACTAAAACATTTGCTCAGGGCGCGCCCCTGCGGAACATTCAAAAGGCGGCAGTTAAAAAAAAAAAACTTCCTTCCTGCAATAATGCATTTCAGCACCAGTACACCAATCACTGTTAAGTCAGCCCTGCAGTCCACCAGTCAGTGTTAGTCAGCCCAACACACCCACCTCCACAAACCACGCCTATGTTCCCTGATGAAGCCATTGCCAGCTTCACATGTTGCTGCCTGTCTGCCAATAGGCGGCTTTTAAAAGTTTCAGGTGTCAAAAACCCTAGGAACACCCCTGCCTAAGAGGATTGGTTTACCAGTGTTGGGATACTACGGTACCTCTGCGTTCTTTACATCTTCTCTATAGTCTTTGAGGTGCCTTTTTGTTGCTTCATTTAAAGTGTCCCTTTCAGCAATGCTTTGACCATTAACAACTGGAATTGAGAATAGAAAATATGCAAAAAAAGGCCTTTGATAAATTAAACATTAAAAGAGAATTTTAGTTAAAACCCTCCTGCTTATTTAAATGCCCTTTAATTTAGTGGTGGAAGGGGTGGGGGTGGTTAGGAATGATTGAAGGGCTTCTGCTTAAACATTTATGATTTACTCTTGGCAGCCTAGTTCTCCAGTGTATGTCTACTAGACCAGCGAATGTCATACAATGTATTCTACTGGTGCCATCTAATCTCTGATGTCAGTGGTGCAGGAGGCTTGACCACTCCTTTGCAATAGATGAAAAACAGCTATATCTGATAGGATTCTCATTTAGTAATTGTGTTGACCCAACCATGATGCCAGTGTGATCTAATAAATACTATGTGTGGTATGAAACGAAAGGCTCACTAAAAAAGTAAAGCTGAAAATGTAGAAGAATAAAATTAGCATTTTAATTTTCTGTGCTGGACCACAGTAGAGGGATCTGTTCCTTCTAATTTGGGTATGTGCACACAACTCAATAGGCTGGCACACACAAAAAAACTGATTTAATGAAACCACTGTATATACGGTATGTACAAAATACATCTGAATAGATGACATATACCTCCCAGAAAATATTTAAAGGAACATTGGTTGGGCTACAATGGTTTAATTTTCCCTAATTACAGGAAACAACCCTCCTACTTTAATACCTTGGTGGGTCCCATTCATAGACATTATTAACAGGGAATCAAATTATAATGGATTGTAATTCCTATCCTCTTCCCCACAGTTGCCCACTGTCATGTAAGGGACAAGAGCAGACACAAATCTAATGGATTTATAATGTCCCTCCCCCTAACAGCATTAGCATTAAGTAAGCACAAAAAATAATAACAAAACACGCATTTCTAAATTTTGTCAACAAAAAATTCTCGTTCTCGGTCTGTGCCAATCAAAAACCCCCAGAACAATACAAAATGATATCACAAAATTGATGGGAGATAATAAGAAACCATAAAATGTTTGTTTATTAAGTATGCAAGGTGTTAAAATAAAATAGCCGCATGGCAATTTAGGATTATTATTGTGGATTTATATAGCGCAGCACTTTACAATTACATGTATACATTCACATCAAGCCCTGCTCCGAAGAGCTTACAATTTAAACATATTTATTCGACACATACAACCTATCAGTATGTCTTTATGATTTTGGGGGAAACCGGAGTGCCCAGAGGAAGCCCACGCAAGCACAGGGAGAACATACAAACTCTCCTTGCAGATGTGTCCAAGGGTGGAATTGAACTCAGGACTTCAGCGCTGCAAGGCATCAATGCTAACCACTGAACCACCCTGTTGCCCACATGTCAATTTCAAGTCAAGTGTCGAAAAGTCAAAATCTTAAGATCAAACACTGCAAGTTCACACATAGGAATGAAATATCAATAAGTGGTTCCAATTAGCTGTGCGCTCATGTGCACGCACACAACTCTGCAAGCTCGTTCACAAAGGTTAAAGTGGTGTGCACACAAATATCTGATGGGATATAAGCATTACAGTATGTAGCGCACACAATTTTCTTTTTAATGCGCAAAGAAAATATACAATGTGTCTGCACACAGACAATTTAAAATTGGAGGAAACATTGCTGTCATTATTTTTCATTAAAGTGGTTTCTAGCATGTGAATAAATTGCAGTGTACAGTATTTGTCCTCTTTTTTAAAAGTTTCTGCATTTCGCCACATTAGGTTGCTGTTGCTTATCCGATCATCTTAAAAAAAAATCAGACAGATAGGCAAAAACATTTTAAAGGAAATAGCTTATTTGAGTCTGCCTTGTGCATGATCTGGTTTAACAAATCTATTGCCACGTCATTTGGAGTTTTCCCATTTATTTCATATATAGATTTGGTTTTAGAAGTTACTGCAGAAAAAAAGGTTTTAGACAACATGTGACATTTAACTACAGTGTTTGCCTATTTATAAACCTGTGGTATTGATAATAACCAATACTGCAGGCAACTACATAGGCTCCTATGGGTCCTCTTTTGTAATGGCTGCACCGGCAATTTATGCCGTCAAATTCCACCAGGGTTATTAATATATAGAGACCATGCAGTATTTTATAACTGTGTTAAATACGTTTTAAATATGGCCTGTATTATTAGATATATAAATATTATATATATTATAATTATAATATTTATATTATATATGAATATTATCTAGACCCAACTAACAAAATATTCTTATAATTGACGCTCTGCTAGGTAGTAGCGTGCCGATTATAACAGAAAAGAAGCCTCCAGCAGATGGCAAGCCACCAGTAAAGTCAATGTAATTACTCTTTTTAACCCTCTTCCCCTCCGTACTTACAGTGACTTTGCTGGTGGTGCCCCATCTGCTGGCTGCTGCTTTCCTGCATTTATAAAAGGATGTGCTCGCACGAGGTGAACAGAATTACAGTGCTGGGTTGGAGGGAGAAACAAGCGAACTAGAGAGTTGTTTTATATGGTCATGGAACTCCTCTGTAACAAATAATATCCTTATAATTTACAGTAGGGGGTACATTATCTACTATATACTATTTAGAATGGGGAGGTGCAGTAGCGAAAATCCACATTACAATCACTCAGCTATGTCACTGATGACTCATTTCTTATAGCCCACTGACCCTCTCATTCTAGCGTCCATGCCTGAACAATGACTCAGCGTTTTTCCAGTGTTTAACGTCACTAACGGAACTATGAAGACAGACGCGGGAACGAAGGTGCATAAGTATGTTTCTGCTTTTTTTTTTACTAATCTAACTTGGCGGTTGGGGGTGGGCTGGGGTGTGCTAGAGTATATAAAAAACAATGTTTTCAGGGTGGAGATACCCTTTAATGTGGCTGTTATTATGGATACCAACCTGGTTGCTTTTCAGGGGGTGTTTGATGCCTTGGTTGGTGACCCAGAGCCAGGGAATTAGCAGAAGGAGGGGGAACAATAAGACTAGAAAAAAACAATTCAGAACATCTGATTAAATTCTCCAGCTTATTAAGTAGTTAAGGTAATTCATTTATATTTATGTTTTTCATAGTCATTATTAGAGAAGGGTAAGATAGGTTTGTTATCCCATGAACATCATGGGGCATATTAAAGGGCATGTCCACCTATAAAAGGAAATTTCTCAAATAGATAAAGCTTCCCCCCAAACCCAAGTTCAGTGTTACTTACCTTCCCCAAAAATACCCAGGGGCATACTTACAAGACCAGGTCCCTCGCTGCCTTAAGCTGGGTACACACGATGAGATATTTCGGTCCGATCGACCGATAGTTCAGTGTATTGGTCGATCGGACCGAAATTATCGCATCCGAAAGTGCCCATGTCCGATCGACCGTTCGTCCGAATCGGACGAAAGGACGATCGGACAGGGTGGAAAACCTCGTCCGATCGTGCGGTCCTCTATGGACCGCACGATCGGTCGCGGTGACTATCGGACGCGGCTGCTTTTGCCGCGACCGACGGTCCTTCCTCCTGGCCGACCGTTCGAAAGTATCGAACGGTCGGTCAGGAGGAAAAATCGATAGGTGTGTACCCAGCTTAAGTGCTGTCCCTGCTCCTGTTGTGAGCTTGTTTTCGAGCAAGAACAGGAGCAGTGAGGTCCTTCTTGGTTGCGGCTGTCAGCTATTGGCTGTGATGTCACCAGCATGCCTTTGACTGACAACCACGACTAGGAATCAGATCAGCTGTCAGCAGCAGATCAGTGAGGGGTCAGGGTCTTGTAAGTATGCTCCCGGGCATTTTTGGAAAGTAAAATTAAACTTTAAAAAAAAAAGTTTGGGGGTTGCTTAAAGGGCATGTCCACCCCAAAATTATAATTTAACCCACTACTGGCCCCACTGTGTAGTGTAGAAAAATCCTTACCTTACATTCCAGATCCAAATGGTTCTCCTGTAATGTCCCTCCAAAGTCCAGAAAACTGGCCACCAGGAGCCTAGTAGAGGGGGAAATTGTTTACGCCTCTGAGGCTTCCTCTGAGAGGTTTGTGGCATGCTCTGAGCAGCCCTCCCTCTCGCTCCCGTTTTGGTCTCCGTCCCCCTAGAATTAAAGCCTTTTAATATGTGGTAGGGCTTGTGGTGATATGTGGTAAGGCCAATCACAGATGCGGCTGCCGGTCCCGCCCCATGCTTGCAGTTCCATGCAAGCAGAGGGCCGGGCAGTGCAGCGGAGGATAGAGGGAAGGTAAATAAAGATCGGGGGAGTTTCTGCAAATAAGATTAATGCAGTTGGGGCTGGGGGAGCAAGCCCTACCACATATCAAAAGTTTATTTAAAGGGTGATCATGCCCTTTAATCTATATGTGCAGTTTTTTTTTATGGGTAGACATGCCCTTTAATCATCACAATATTGCAAAATTCTAATGGATATTGGTATTTTACACAATACTTGTTTTACTCAATGGTCAAGTAATATTATACATGTACAAAATACCAATATCGCACTGTATACAGCGTGGCAGGCCCTTTTATATATAAAGGAACAACTTTGCTTACGCCCTCTTAAAATAAAAGAGGGCGTAACCATATCCTACTGTAGTGGTTTTTACCATTGCTTTGTAAAATAACGAACATCCCCATATCCTACTGTAGTGGTATTTCCCATTGCTTTGTAAATTAACGAACATCCCCATATCCTACTGTAGTGGTATTGCCCATTGCTTTGTAAAATACTACCACAACTAGAAAATACTGATATCGATAGTTATTTTATGGGCACATCATTATTTATCAAAGACAGGTGCAGTAAAGAAATAAACTCTTACCTTTCCATAGAAATTCCTCCTACAGATGTCTAAGAAAATAAAGAAAAGCATATATTAAGAAAGAGTTTTATTATTTTACTATAGTTAATGGATCCATTTGCATTTTACATTATTTTAAAGTGATATTGTTTATATAGTATAATTTATGATGGAAAGATAGCAGCATTAGTAATTCCATATAGATACTTTTTGTGATCTAGAATAAATTCCACTTTACATTTTAATGTGAAATTTTAGCCAGGGCTGGAGCAAGGTTTGTAGGGGCCTCTCGCAAAACACTGGGGGCCCTCTTTCAACATTCAACTATTTAAAACTTTTGGTTTAGGGTCTCATTAGTGGCTATTATTATTATGGATTTATATACCGCCAACATCTTCTGTGGCGCTTTACAATTACATAGTCATACATTACATACAGGGTAATACGGGTTGTACAAAGTCATACATATTACATACACAGGTAATACATAATATAAGTAAACAGAGTGATGAGTTTCTTACAGCAATACCGTGATACAATAGGTGAGACATAAGGTTGCATGAATGGGTAGGCTGTAAATAGATTGGCGTGAAGTGTGAAAGGCTGGTTGGATCACATTGGGTAGTCCGATGGGTAATGTCTAGGCCGGGTGATATGCTTGCCTGAAGAGGTGGGTTTTAAGGTTACGTTTGAAGGTATTAAGGGACGGTGAGTGACGGACAGACGGAGGAAGGGAGTTCCAGAGCAGAGGGGCAGCACGAGCAAAGTCCTGAATACGGGCATGGGAAGAGGTGACAAGGGTGGATAAGAGGAGCATATCATTAGCGGAGCGGAAGTTGCGTCTGGGACAGTGTCGGTGGATCAGCTCTGAGATATATGGAGGGGCTGTGTTGGATAGTGCTTTATAGGATAGGGTAAGCAGCTTGAACTGGACCCTTTGCGTGATGGGCAACCAGTGGAGGGACTGACAGAGAGGAGAGGCATTAGAGAAGCGAGAAGAGAAATGAATGAGCCGGGCAGCAGAGTTGAGGATGATCTCAAGATTTGGTACAAAAGTCCCCCATGTCTGAATTTGTCTGACTGAATTCATGGTGTTTTTGTGAGGCGGAGTTAGGGGCAGGGCATGTGACATGTATTATTTCATAAAAGAGGCGTAGTAAGGGTGTGGCAGTCGAAAAGGGGTGTTTTGGAGGCCAAGACTCCAGGTAAGTTTGGTTCCCGACTCCTGAGAGGGGTGGGATAGCAGATAATCATGAATGTAAAATGTTCCATGTGTTATATTACATTTGGTAATTAGAGATGGACGCAAAACGGAGGTTGAGCCCCAGCTCGAGACGAGTTTTATGAGTTCAGACGAACTCTAACTATTCGAACTCGACTGTACTTAATTTACGGGACGTTCGCTAACCCTAGAAAGTATCCTTAACTAACCCTCAAAAGTATCATTCATTTTTGGTAACCCTCGAAAGTATTGTTCGTTTTCGGTAACCATTACAGTGTTCTCCCCAGAATTTTTTTCCTGCCGGGTGGCATGAAAAAGTAGCCGGGTGGGGTAGGACGATCTTGGAAAAGCTAGTTAACGTGCTAAAATAATCTTGCAGGTGTAAAAAAGGGGTCTGGACTGAGCAGTTTTGGCGGGAGTTTTTACTGACCTATTGGCACACCTATTAAACCTACTTCTAAATTCTTTTAAATCACAAGTGTTCTCTCAAGAATTTTTTTCCAGCCGGGTGGCATGAAAAAATAGCCGGGTGGGCCACCCGGCTAAAAGACCCTAGGGAGAACACTGCATTAGAATGTATAGATATTTTTAGCTAACCCTAAAATGTGTTGTATGTTAACCCTCGAAAACCTTCAAATTTATCATTAGTTTTTCGATAATCCTCGAATTTATGGTTCTATTTCCACTAACCCTCAAAAGTATTGTTCAGTAACCCTTGAATTTTCTGTAACCCTTGAATGTATCTTGCACAAACCCGACAATTGCCCATCTTAAAGTAAGGAGTGTTTAAACAGGTTTTTGTGATAGTGACATGTTCACCAGACCATTTTACAGCTGCCAAAGCCATTTATAGCAAGTTACCATTATTAGTTTATCTATAAAACATTCAAACTTTTCGAACTCTCACTCCCCGTTGACTTTAATGGGTCCATTTTCGAACATTCAAACTTTTACTGAAGTTCACAAGTTCAAAAACGGACCGAACTTTATGAAGTTTGGCCGTCTCTATTGTTAATATGCCTTTTGCAAAAATAAGTTACCATTATTAGTTTATCTATAAAACATTCAAACTTTTCGAACTGTCACTCCCAGTTGACTTTAATGGGTCCATTTTCGAACATTCAAACTTTTACTGAAGTTCACAAGTTCAAAAACGGACCGAACTTTATGAAGTTTGGCCGTCTCTATTGTTAATATGCCTTTTGCAAAAAGAGAATAAATATTGTGTTGTTTGCAGATCAGTGTGATCTACATGTGATCGGCTTATTTAGTCCATTTGCTCATTATTGATTAGTTCTGAATGCAGAGGCTTGAGAGGGAGAGCTTTACAGGGAGATTCCATAAAAGTTCTTATTGTTTAAAATGGTGCTAATTTTGCCCCAACCAATCAGAACTTATGTATAGAGATGGACTAGAACTCGAACTTGAACCCGAGTTCGAGCCGAACTATTCGAATTCGAACAAATTTAGACTTCTCGAACTATGTGAATTTATACATGTAATTATAAAGCACTACGGAAGATGTTGGCGCTATTTAAATCTACAATAATAATACAATTATTAATACAATTATGTACACATGGACATCCCTTAAGATTATAGGAAAATTTGTTTACCTTTACACCCCCCAGTACTGCTTACCTTCCCATAGCAAAGCAGTTTTACTTTCACTATAACACAAAATCACTGGGTGAATGCCATTGGTTGTAGTGAGGCACAGATCATCTCCACTGCACATGCTCCACACTGCCTCAGGTTTGGGAGGGGGTCAAGTCATTTTTTTCACTTTAGTGTAACTTTAAATGTCATTAAACTAAAAAAAACATTCAGAGCCCTGATAAAGTGCAGGTTTCCAGGAAAGTCACGAGAGGGAGATTTGCCAAGAAGCAGGGAGTAATTCTCTAAGAATTTACAGATTATTCCAGTTGGAGATGTTATGGGGAAAAGGAATTATGGTAACCAGACCCTGACCTAAAAAGCAATACTGGAACAGTTGTGAAATAGCCTGGATTGGGTGTTCCTTGTGAAATGGGTTGTTGGCACTTTATATATTGTGAACCAAGGGAAGTACACACCAGGCATGGGTAGTGAATTAAAATAAATCAGTTTGAAAACTTTGATGATGTTTTGTATACACAGGTATGTGGGTCATTTTGGGTCTATCCATAATGGTGTTAATCATTGAAAGACATTTTGTAATCATGTGTGGTTTTACTATACAATGAGGGAGATTCAATAAAAGTTCTTATAGATTAAAATGGTGCTAATTTTGCCCCAACCAATCAGAACTTGTATAGAGATGGACTAGAACTCGAACTTGAACCCAAGTTCGAGCCGAACTATTCGAATTCGAACAAATTCGGACTTCTCGAACTATCCCGGACCTGGATTTTTGGACTTTCGATAAATATCGAATGGTCGACCATTCGAATGTGCGAGTAAAATGCCTATTATACCTATACGCGAGCATCGAATCCGCGAGTAAAATGTCCATGGTATCTAGGTGCGAACATCGAATCTATGAGTAAATTGTCCGTTAAAGCTTATACGCGAGCATCGAATCCGCGAGTAAAATGTACATGGTACCTAGGCGCGAAAGAGCTCGAAAATAGCGTGAGTGAGAGTAAAATTGATTTTTCGAATGTCTTGGATATACAAACATGTTCCCCAGACCATTTCCCAGGTCCCACAGCCATTTACATTAAGTTACCATTGATATTTTAATTGTATTTCATTAGAACTTTTCGAACTATTTGACTCCCATTGACATTAATGGGTCCGTTTTCGAACTTTCGAACCTTCCATATAGTTCGAAAGTTCGAAAACAGACCGAACTTTCGAAAGTTCGGCCATCTCTACTTATGTAACATTTGAAAGCTAACATCTGATTGGTTGTGGCAAAATTAGCACCATTTTGAATGATAAGAACTTTTATTGAATAACCCTGAAAGTTCCCTACCTGGGATATTGTTTTCTGATGTCATGCAAAAGTTGGGGGAACCATTTGAAAACATCAGAAGGGGAGTTGTAAGTGTATGACCACCTTTAGCTAAAAGATCTTTACTAAAATTTGCATTAGCCTCATCAATCTCTGTCTTAACTCATCTAAGGTTTTTGCTTTAAATGGTATGCACACTGGCAAATTTGTTTTTTTAAATTAGTGGAAACTATAATTCATCCTAACCATCTCTGTACCATTTTTTTTATTGATCTGCCCCCTATTTCTTTAGATATACAATCTGAAACATCTTACA
Source organism: Hymenochirus boettgeri (assembly GCA_019447015.1). Lineage (NCBI taxonomy): Eukaryota > Metazoa > Chordata > Amphibia > Anura > Pipidae > Hymenochirus > Hymenochirus boettgeri. Next base: position 53,452,961 of record CM033470.1, on the reverse strand, counting down.
TTTCAGCATTTCTGTAAGTAGTTTTGCTGTAGCTGGAATGGTTTGACAGTTGGTATGCTGTATACTGTATGCAGTATTGACAGTTGGTATGTGGGAAAATAGTCAGGTCAGTGGTCAGAGCCTGAGCAAAAAAAGTGCTTTATTGAAGGCATACAGTAACATATACACCTCAGAGTAAGCGCTACTTGTACATATGTATTTAAAGATTAAAATGATGTAAAGTAATTTTTTCAGTATACATAAACTTTAAGTTAATTAGCACATACTAGATTCAGTTTTATCTAACACATTTTGCTCAGCACATTTTATTGCTATAAAATTATTAAACTGATGTAACAACTGTAGTAGAAAAGCAAAAGAAGAGGCTGGAGCACAAGGTTCCCTCTAACTTAAAACTGTCTGGGTGCGCAGATATCTATTTGCTGTGCGCATTCAAAATGAGCCCCACAGCATGTGCCAGACAGTGTGGTCCTTTTTTAACTGGAGACTGGGCTTCTATTTTATGTTATGACTTTACAGATGACTATTTTGTTAAAATTCTCACCCTTCTTTGCTGCTTTAGCCTCCGGATTTCCCCTTGTAATTCACTTATTTTTGTTTCAGCCATTTTCTGCTTCTCATAGCTCTGCTGTCGCTCCTACAGAGATATAGCGGAGGGTCAAATCATTAATAACAAGAATCACATTTGTGAACTACATATTTGCACATTGGATGGGTATAGATAACATTTTATGAATTTATGTCTTCACAGTAATTGGCCCATACACGTATAGTCTATTTTGTGAAGAAAGGCTTCAGGTGAAATGTTGGGCCAGGCTATTTAAATAGAGTCATTAAATATGACCCTCATATTGGGCATTCTAAGTGAGGTCAAGATGAATCGGCCTATTCTGGAGGGATATAACTGGAAACTGATCTAGGCTGGGTACACACTATACATTATTTACAGCTGACCAACTGATCGATAGTACCGATAGTCCTGCAGTTCTAGTTACAAAGGGGAACTAAAGTCTCCAGACAACATTGTCCCAATAGACATTCACAAAGATAAAACACGTTGTGACTAACTTCTACCATTGTTGTGACTTGGCCTGGGTGATTTATGAGTATGCTGTAGGTACTAGGGGTCAGACCCCACAAAATTTAAGTTTAGTTCTCCTTTAAAATCTATTACTTTGAGTGCACTGTGAAGATCTGAAAATGATTGGATACTGATGCAACCACCACAAATGTAAACCAGCGATAACCCCTAGTCATCTCTGCAAAGGGCTTGGCCTCGGTTTTTAACATTGGTGGCTTGCAGTACATAAATGGCTTTCTCCCATTTTTAGGATTACCTGGTCTCCTGCAGGTATCAGTGCATTGAACCTTTAAATCAGACCATGTTAATTTTACAAGCCTGGAAACCTGTGCATTAATATAGGATGCAGACTAGGTGCAAATTAAGGGTTTTGGAGCAGAGTCTATGTAGGGGAAACCGTCAGTCCTAAAACGTGCTTGTCAAACCTGCATTAGCTGATTGTGAAGATTAGCTCTCTGGGCTTCATGACTTTTCTTGGTGTCTTCAAGTTGTTTGCTCAACCTTTCTTGTTGTTGCCTGTGTAAGAGGAATGGAACAGGAGAAAGAAAAACAAACAAACCCACAAAGTAAATTTTAGATTTTCCGCATTCCATTAATCTACTCTCAACAACTGGCGTACAAACCCTTTTACCTTTGTTGCTCCTGTTCATGAAATCTTTGTATTTGTTCTTCCATCTTCTGTTTCTCTACAAGTTGCACCCTAAGCGTCTCACGTTCCTCTCTGTAATTCCAAAGGCAATAATCAATATAATCTCCCCCCTTAATGGGTATGAGACCCAACTGTAACAAAATATTGTTATAATAAGCGCACTGCTAGGTAGTAGTGTGCAGGTTATAACATTCTGGAAGTTTTATTCACCTCTGCATCCAACCCCCCTGTTCAGCTCGTACCTGTGGGGGGGGTAGTGACAGTTAGTATCTGACTATGTGTGTGGGGGGAAGTGGCTGAGTCCAGGACCAGAGGAGAGAGCAAGAGAGCAGCATGGGGAGAGTTAGGGCACAGATATATGTAGGTTTAATGCTGCTATTACCAATGGGAAGAAGGGGTAAATTATAAAAGATAATGTACCCCCTACCATAAATTATATGGGTATTAGATCATGTCACCTTGGAGTTCTGTGCCCTTTATAAAAGAACTCGGCCTGTGGCCTGTGGTGCTTCTATATGGTCACGGAACTCCTCTAATATCCATATAATTTACAGTAGTGGGTACATTATCTACTATATTAACCCCATGCCCCTGATTAACAATGGATATGAAACATCTCTTTTCTACCAATAAACATCGTTATCCATCACCATTGGTTCCAAGCTTCATGTTTTACACATTTATATATATATAATATATATAGATCCTTCCAGGTACATTAGTTAAAATGTGCACACTGGGCGTTGAAACATGGGGCATGTAACACACTGTAACCTTAGACAGCATTACACAGTGTAGGGCTGTGAGACAGTGTGTTCCAGTGGCCATGATGGGTGGTGTGAGATTTAAGCTTTTCTACATTCATTGTGAAGCCACCTGCATGGTTTTCAGGTTTTCGTCAGCCTCGACTTTACCCTCATTAATATGCAATGTACAAACAATCTTACTTATTGCCAGTACAGAGTGTTCAACTTACCTAGCTCGCCTTCTGTCCTGAGGCCTAGTTCTTGACTGGTCCCCAGTGCTGGAAATGTGTCTCCATTGTGTGGTAGCTGGAAACAAAGGATTCATTTTAAACATTAGTAGTTTCACTTTAAGGCACCCTGTTACATTACTTATGGCAATAGAAACCTAAATTCAATTTCTGGAATCCAATGGTAATACTGGAATTAAAGCTAACCATACACAGGGTGATGTTCCTCCTATCGGATTTCCAATTGTGTGCAATGATCAGAAGAATCGCTCAAAGCCTCCCACCTTCAGAAGAGACCGGGACTGAAAATGGGGTCTTTGGAAATTTTCCACCTGGCCCGGTCTTCATTTTCCGATAAACCGATCAACATTGTCGAGTGGTTTTTGCGAAACATTGGAAAACATTTTTCTGTATTTTGAGTGATCCGCTAAATTTTTTTTGCTTTACAAGGTAGCAGTGCAATCTTAAGTTGACTTCTCCTTTGATCATCACCATTGATGATTGTCTGACTGGGTAACCTTTACATTACTGTACATACCTGAGATTTGGGACTGCTAATCTATAATAATTAAAAATAATAATAATTCACTACTTCACTATTCCTAGGGACCTTTATAAACAGCAGTCACACTGTTCTTTCCATGTCACAAGGTCCAAACCCCTGACAATAGAGTCTACAGTATATTACGTCATTGAAACACACCAGAACATTTTGGGACAACGAATCATAGGACACAGTAGGGACATGATACACTGTGTATATAGTTCTCTCCCAGTCATAGTTAAACATGTTTGAAACAGGCAAGTTCCATTCAAAACGGACCCATAGAAAACAATAGGAGATTTAAAAAAAACCTAAAGTTCAGATTAAATTGAAGATATAAATAGTAAGTTAGTGTAAATGGCTCAGGGACCTGGGAAATGGTCTGGGGAACACATACATATAACCAAAACTCATTAAAAAATGAATTTTCTTAACACGCAAACTATTTTCGAGTTTCCACATAACATTTTCGATAGTTTTCATCAGGAGGATGAAGGAGACATAGCGTTCTCCGAAACGTTGTGTGTTTGTGTGATGCAATAAAACAGAATTTTTCTGACAAACGGTGTGCGCTTCCATCAACCCTTTTTTGCTTGTGCTATAGTTACGGAGGATGGCGATAAAGCAAATGTCTTGAATAATTTTTTTTCCTCTGTATATACTATAGAAGATCCAAGTACAGATATCATAGAGTATAGTAGCAATAAAGGTATACAAGATTCAAGTTCACTTTGGTTAACCGAGGATATGGTACAGAAAGAACTAAATAAGGTTAATATTAATAAATCTCCTGGACCGGATAAAATACATCCTCGGGTACTTAAGGAGCTAAGTTCAGTTTTATCTAGGCCATTGCTTCTTATTTTTGCTGATTCCCTCATGTCCGGTGGTGTGCCTCTGGATTGGAAAAAGGCTGATGTTATTCCAATATTCAAAAAGGGTAGTCGTTCACAGCCAGGTAATTACAGGCCTGTAAGTTTAACTTCAGTGGTGGGGAAGATCCTGGAAAGTTTAATAAGGGAACATGTTCTAGAGTATGTTTCAAGGACTGACATTATAAGTAGTAACCAGCATGGATTTAGGAGGAATAGATCTTGTCAAACTAACTTGCTTGGCTTTTATGAGGAAGTAAGTAGAAATTTAGACTCTGGTATAGCAGTAGATGTAGTTTACTTGGATTTTGCAAAGGCTTTTTGATACAGTCCCCCATAGGCGACTAATGAATAAGCTAAGGTCTGTTGGTCTGGGGAGTCACATTTGTACATGGATAGAAAATTGGTTAAGGAATAGGATGCAGAGAGTAGTTGTTAATGGGGCTTCATCATTATGGACTAAAGTGCTAAGTGGGGTGCCACAGGGTTCTGTGTTGGGGCCGCTTCTATTTAATCTATTTATTAATGATTTGGAAGTGGGTATTGTCAGCAAGGTTTCTGTGTTTGCTGACGACACAAAACTTTGTCGACCATTAAAAACTTTAGAGGATGTGCAATCGTTGCAAGGGGATCTAGATAGATTATCACATTGGGCTGCTAAGTGGCAGATGAAATTCAATGTTGATAAATGTAAGGTGATGCATTTTGGACTTAAAAATACTTGTGCTACTTATACTATAAATGGCTCTGTGTTAAGTGAATCCCTGTTGGAAATTTTGGTGGATAACAAACTTAAAGGTAGCAAGCAGTGCCAGGCGGCAACAGCCAGAGCCAGCATGGTATTGTCTTGTATAAAGAGAGGTATGGATTCAAGGGAGGAAAATGTAATTCTCCCTCTTTACAAAGCATTGGTAAGGCCTCATTTGGAATATGCAGTGCAATTTTGGAATCCTGTGTACAAAAAGGACATCTTTGAAATGGAAAGGGTTCAGAGAAGGGCAACTAAATTAATAAGGGGATTGGGGGAGCTTGAATATGAAGAGAGACTGGAAAAGTTACAATTATGTACGCTGGAGAAAAGGCGCTTGCGTGGGGATATGATTACTGTGTATAAATACATTAACGGGCCATACAATAAACTATCTGGGGCATTGTTCACCAATAGAACATGTCAAAGGACACGAGGACATCCCTTAAGACTTGAAGAAAAAAGGTTTAGGCTTCAAGCTCGGAAAGGGTTTTTCACTGTGAGAACGGTAAAGCTATGGAACTGTCTTCCAGTGGACGTTGTTATGGCAGGTTCATTGGTCATTTTCAAAAAAAAAGCTGGATGAGTTTCTGCAAACAAGGAATGTTACAAGTTACTGGTATTGATACATAAAGTAGAGTTGATCCAGGGAAATTTCCGATTGCCACTTGGAGTCAGGAAGGAATTTTTTCCCCCTTCATAAATTTGGTGGGGGTTTTTTGCCTTCCTCTGGATCAACAGTTAGGCAGGAAATGAGGATATTGCTAGATGGGTTGGACTGGATGGATGTATGTCTTTATTCAACCTCAAATACTATACTATACTATACTATACTATACTATACTATACTATACTAATGTTCGATTTTGAAATTTGATAATTATAGAATATTTGATTTCGAAAATAAGAGATTTTCCAGAATATTAAATTCCAAAACTTCCGTCAGAACTTCGGTAAGCTTGTTCAACTCAGAACATCATAATTAATAAATTAGCCAAACTCTGATTAATGATTATATCTAATCTCTAGCCGGCAGGGATTTGTAAGGGGAAATAGCGTTAGTTTATATAAAAATATATCTGTTGTATTCAATTAGATCAACTGGACTTGAAATGTAGTTCTTGAAGACGTTTCGCTAGTCATCCGACTGGCTTTCTCAATTCAGAATGACTTGTACAAGATTTTTTACAACATCATTATGTGCCTGAGGCATTTATTGTAAAACCTCAAATTAGAATTACATTTTATGTAAATACAGTACTCTAGGCAATTCCTAACAAGACCTTGTCTGGTTCATTGCCTCTATCCCCCTGATTCTAGTACCTTGTTTCACATTTACTTCCTTGTTAGGAGCTAATTGGCTCTTCCAGGACTCTACATTCTCTTGGTGTTGGTTTCTACATCCCTCCTAGGATGGCACACACTCTAATGGTGGCCATTATACGTAATGATATTATCAACAAGTAATATGCAACATTGATTTATGGCCACCATAACTCTCTAAATATATTTGCTGCAGGGAAGAGATAACTATCTATTTGAGTTAAAATGATTCCTGTAATAAAGAAATTGGTAATAAATATAATAATTTAATATTAGTTCAATAACTTAATATAATAGGTAGGCTATGAATACTTATGTTTTTTTATGTTATAACCAGTGTTATGATAGATGGGCTATTTTAATTCTAGGTTTTTGGAACCTATTGCAACACTGTAATAGCAGATTTACTGCACTGAAATAAAAATAAAAAAACCTTAATAAATGTTTGTAAAATTGAATTTTGGCGCCACCAATAGGCGAGTTGCGGCTACAGGATTTGAATCCGCTATAAATAATAAACACCCTTGTTATCAATCGAAAGAATCAGGAATGAAGCATTTCACCTCTGTCCTATCCTATTTAAGTATCTGCCATGATCTTCTTACCTTGCGTTGGGTCATACACAGGAAGTTGGCTACTTTCTCCTTTGTTAAGCAAATTAAATAGATCTGAGTAAAAAAACTTGTTGATTATCATCTGAAAATGTTCTGTGGACAGAGCAGGACCCTGTGTCTTCATCACTGATTCTAGTTCACTGTGCTGGATAAAGAAAGGACCTACATTGAGATATACAGTCTCTTCACTTACAGAAACATGTACAGAAATGATAAGCAAGCACAGCAGGTAATAACAAAGAACAAACAAATAAAGGTTCATTTTCCATGTAAAGGCACAAAGTAGCAAATCAGGAAAGACCAGTAAAAAGGGGAATTCATAGGATCCTCATTAGTGTTTTTCCTATAAAGAAACAAGTTATTATTTACATTACAGACCTATGGAAACTGCTGGGGATTTTTCTTAACAACTATGTAGCTCTGTACACTCAAGGTAATGATAAGACCTAATGATGTCATCTATGACTGCCACGCACCTCATATAAAGACAGATTAATACTGTTGTGTGGTAACTGCCAACTCCAGGACAGGGTATCATTTTAAAACCTCTACACTAGTGATCAAAACCTTATCTTTAATCAAAATGGAGATTTGACCTCCAGGAGTAAAGGAGTCCGTACACATGCAACCGCAGTCGCAAACTCATGATCTAATTCTGATGGAATTGGGTCATGAGTTTGCCGATGCAGCCATATAAAGGGAAGATCATTCCATATATATTTTATAGGGAATGTTTGTCTGTTCAGGCCATAGACATGCATGATAGTTATCATCGCCCTATACTTTAGTATAAGGCACCAGTAACGATCTGACAAACATTTTCCATTTCGCCCAATCGGTCGAGATGCTGTTGGTAGTAGCTCGTCCGCATCACAACCTATCCATAGACATTAAAGTAAAATTGTGTTCACCTGCTTGATTTGAAGACTTGGTGTGTGCTTTCTTTCCGGTGTGCGTCAGTGCCTCGCTTTGTGGAAAGTTTGTGCATTATACTGTGTGGAGCAGCTGTACCTGGACCACTAATTGGAAACGGTGAGCTGGTGAATTTCTTATTGCACTATATACGTTCAAGTGGAATTCTATATACTCTATATATTCTATATTCTTATACTCTATTCTAACCATCTTTTATAGAGACAGGTCTGGGGCATGGCACCCGCAGGGGCACTTCTAGGTTTTTTGCTGCCTGAGCCAAACTTTTGAATGCCGCCCTTGATTATTTCCAGGCATGCTGCGAAGCCGCTGTTTTAAAGTGGTGGCTCTTTCAGCAGGGCCCTAACTAACCCAACTAGTCTAACCGTTCCCTAACAAACTAACTAAAGCTACCTAAATAATTAAAATTATTTTAACAACATCATATCTGTTACTAAGGAAAATTCATTTTTTTCTTGACCGGTCAAGGGAAAAAAATTTCCCCCCACCACTGCTTGTCTGCCGCCTTTCTTCTTCAGTGCAGGGGTGCCCCCTGAGACAAATGTCTCACTCTGCCTAATGGTAGAAGTGGCCCTGGGGACCCGGACCATGCTCATGTCTGAGTGAGTGTTTAACACTAACAGCTACCTGTATTTGTGGATTTTTTATAACCTTGTATTAAATCCCCTTTTTTCTTTGGGGTCCTATATAAACATAAGTTTTGATGTATTTTGTGGTTGGACAGATATTCAGTAGATCCTATCGGATCTGACGGGATTTACTGAATATCGTCTGAATATGTGGATGGTCCCCTTTAGTTGCTTAAAAGAGAACTAAAATTTATTTTTGCCACGCCCCCTGACCCCAGTATTCACTGTCTCTATCCACAGAATATTTTCTATACAGATGTCTCCACACCAAAATGGAAATATCTGATAAGACTAAAAACTGCTTGTTACCCTGCAGTTTATTTTCCAGCAAGCATGAATTGCATACAGCCTTCCTAGGGAAATTCAAAATATTCAACCGATATTACTGCTGGTTTCTTTTGGCTTTTGTTTCTAGCAAAATATAATGTTTCTAAATGTACCTGTAGTCTTTGTGGAGGTCCTGATGGCTCAACATATAAATACCCTATGAGGTCACAGGTCCACATGTAAGTTTCTACATGTGCTGGCTTTCTATATAGCAACTCGGCTAGTGGTATAATCTTTTTCAAAATAGAGTACATGAGGTTGCAGGTTCAATTACACAGACTTTTTTTTATTTTTAGTGAAATGTTAATACTCATGAAAAGCAAAGGAATATATTGTGTTAGGGACAGGATTTGACCAGTTTAATCTCTTCAGGAAATCTCAGGTACCAATATTCTGACTATGCTCCATTCATCATCACTTACTGAGATGCAGCTGGTGAGATGTTCTTTCATTAGTAGCAGGAAAGCCAAGCTGAAGGCAGACAGACAGTTGTAAGTTGGTTCATCTAGTCCTAAGATGTACTGGTCCCAAACATACAGTAAAGTGTTTGTGTTCAGATAGCCTACAATTCAAATTGTATATCAGTCACTTAAGAATATCAAATCTGTTTTGAGAAAAAATATGAGATTTACCAACAAACAGGCCCAGGAGGACTGGTTGTAACATCTTCTCTATGGCCATGGCAAGTAGCAGAGCATCTTCTGGAGACCTGGCTGCAATAAAATAAGTATAAACTATTTAATGAAATGGATAATTGATGCTAATCAGGATACTAAACAGGTTTGCCTACTGAGACCAAAGAAACATTTAAATCTGGGTACATACATGAAAGATCTGTCATTTTCTAAAGATACCTCTAGACACAGGTCATTCTGTGTAAAGCATATGGAGAACGCTCAAGACTGCAAACTTGTGTTTGCTTGGAAATGCACTACACACCCTAACGATAAAGGCAAGATAATGCAGATCCATCTGTATTGTCCCTTTATCATTAGTGTGTGTACCTACCTTAATGGCAACAGATTTTACAAGCCTTATTCATTAATTGAGGGTGGGGTTCATTTGCGAATGTGGTACAAGCCTTTTGATGCTGCACATATCGATCACATGCACTTCCCAGATCAGTGATAGATAACCACAGACACTGCTATGTATCTACAGGATCCATGTTTTTATCCCCAAAGGGGTTGAGACACCACCACATAGTCAGAGTTGTAGTAAACACAATCGGCCCGATTTACCCAGAGGCGCTGCTGGAGTTAAAGTCGTGCTAACCGGTTCGCTAACGCGTATTTATGATGTGGGACGTGCATGGTAATGTCACCCACACATCGCTAAAAGCTCCTTTAAGTCAACAAATGTGCCAACAGCAACGTAAGGATTGGGTGATCCCAAGGCAATGTCTTCCCTAGATTGAATTTGATTCTCAAATACTTACCAAGAGTTGAGTAGATATTTTCTATGGTTAGCGTCAAATTTTGATCAATTCTTTTTAACATTTGAGCCATTTCTTCATATATCCCTTTGTGACTGAAAGATTCCTTCTGAAAGATAAATGTTTTTTGGGCACATGCAGGGTTATTCAATAAAAGTTCTTATTGTTTAAAACAGTGATAATTTTCCCCCAACCAATCAGATCTTAGCTTTTAAATGTTAAATGAGATCTGATTGGTTGGGGCAAAATTAGCACCATTTTAAATGATAAGAACTTTTATTGAATCTCCCTGATGGTTTTTAACAATATCAAGTATTTGGGTGAAATTATAAAAGTGATTTTCAAGTTTGGTGCCCATTGGTCTGATTCCAAGTAAATGTTCAGTTTGCAGTAACATTTTTACTTTTGCAGAACAGGATTTTTCATAACAACGTTCGTAATTTTTTGAAAATTCAAGGATTTCTGAAAAATTCCTAGAAATTTCGAAAATTTTTGAAAATACTACGTGGAATGCCTAAACAAGAAGCTCATGAAGTTTCTGTTACTAGACGGTGTTTTTTATATAATGTGGGCATTGATAAATCTTCCCCAAACCATTTCCCAAGTCCCTGAGCCATTTATAGCAAGTTATCGTTCCTATTTACACCTTTATTTTAGGCTCAAATTTTCAGTAATTTTCCCCCAGCCACTGACTTAAATTGTTCGGCTTGTGAAATTTTTGAATTTTTCCCCAAATCCGCAAATCCTTGATTGGAACGGATTTTCGGAATTTTGCCCATTTCTAGGCCAGCAATCCAACAAATACAGAGTTTTAGGCATTTCTGTATATACAGTATTAAGGCCTTGTTTGCAGGTTGTGCTTTAACAAGGGACACACAAAAATAAGTGTAAACACCTCTGCTGTACTTCTACAGTCTACAAACACAATTTCATCCCTCGCTGTAAGTCACGATTTTAAAAAAACCTGGTTTTGATTTGGAAACGCTGGATTTGAAATATCCATGGATCTGACAGAATTTTTGGTCAGATTGACTGGATGACTGGTTAGGGTGTTTATTTACCTTGTGACCAATCGATTTCTACTTATTTCTAAGCAAAACCAGTTGATTCGGAGAACCAGACGTATGTTTGTTAATCACAGCCAATTACTTGGTCTCTAATAGGCCTCACAACCAATCAGGCTGAAATATTGCATTCTACCATGTTCATTTCAACCAATAGAGTGCCAAAATGAAAGTGGCAAATTTTAAACACTTTGTTGCTGGTGGTCATGTGCCATACCCAGTGGGTACAGGTAGAGAAGTAAAGATGTTTAGCTTTTAAATTGACTGTTTACCTCGTGGGAATAAAAAGTTTTCATGAAAGGGGGAAGTCCATCCATGAAGGTCACGTACTGTTCAACCAGCTGGCTACTTGCTGAGTCCAGTGATGTACCAGACGTGGAATTGTCCATTAGCGCTTGAATCAGGGGCAGAAGAAGTAGATAGGCTTGTTCTGGAAGGCTACTCTGCACACCCAGTAGCTTGTGGTAATAAGATAGAACATTGCGCATACTGCGTACAACACCTACAAAGTAACATGTCAACTCTTCAGTTTTCAGGGATTTTCTGTATATCCCAATTCAGTCAATATTGTATAATGTAAGACATTTAAAGATGTGTGCGTTTATTTGCTAAAAAACAAAATTAGCCTATAGTGGTTTTAATAGAACAACAAACAACATTATGAGTTATAAAAGGACATGTCCTCCCTGTTAGTGTCGCTGTCCTTCCCCAAAAATCACTGCTAACAAAAGCTGTTACTGTAACAGAAAAGACTGGATGCTCTGTTTTTGGGAATGATAAGGAACTGTAATGATGTCAGGTGCACTTCCTACTAGAAGATCTCCCCAAATATAATTACCAGCCTTCGTTCCTCTGCTGCTCTCTGCTTAACTTCCGTGCCTTTTTCGTGCATGGAAGTCAAGCAGGAGGGACACGACCGGCATCTGCTCCTGTGATTGACTAAGGCATCGCGCCTTAGCCGATCACACGGAAAAGGCACGAAAGTTAAGCAGAAGGCAGCGGGGGAACGAAGGCAGGTAAGTACATTTGGATCTTTGAGTGCTGTAAACCTTGCAAGGTTGAGGTTTACAGCCATTTCCTACAAGATATAAAAATTTAGTTTGGGAGGTGGACATACCCTTTAAGGGCTAGGCAACACTGCTGCGCTTTTTTTGCGTTTTTCTCTTGTATTTTTTCTTATAATTGAAAACGCGCGTTGCTTTTTGAGTTCCGCATTTTTAATCGCAATCGCATGCGTTTTCCAATACATATAGAAAAAACGCATGCGCAAACGCAACAAAATCGCACATGAAATCGCATGTGATTCCGTGTGCGATTGTGTTTGCGTTGCAGTGTGGCCGTGCCCTTACAGGGGTACCAGTAACAGTTTTGTAGCCCATCCCTTTCTCCTTCCCTGTGAATTCCATTTTTTTTACTGCTTTTTAATATCATATGATATGCGGTAATCACATTGTGTGTGGTGTCCGATGAGGAAAACGGTCTGTTTTCTTTATTGGATATGGTGAAAAAACATCTGTAGCAAAATAATCGGTAAAGATTTCCAATAAAATTGTTGCGTGTATGGCCAACTTGTGTATACAGCAGGCAATTATTACAATTAGACTACTATTGGTAAACCTTTAAGCCTGGTTTTAATTTGATGGTTCATGCCAAAATATCATCATTATGACTTTCATTCTCACCAGACTGTTTAACAGGTTTACCAATCGGTAGCCTGTCTAATGGGGAAACTGGACACCCCACAAGTTCAATTCATTTTTCGTCTAATTTTGGTGAAAAACTTGGTCACAGTGAACATTTTAAATTCTATTTTACAGTATAATTGTCCTTTTAATTATGCAGATTCTAAAGGTTAGGAGAACAATGAACTGTTAAGAATGCTAAAATACTTTTAGGGGCTGATAAAATGGTGTCAAACCTTGTGGGCCCCTCATTATAAAAAGTCTTAGAATCTTTTGTTGCCCTTGAATCAAGCAAAGCTCAAATTGTTAAAGGGCATGTACACCTTTAAAAAAACTGGTAGGTTGTCAGTTACCTTCCCCCAACCCCAACTGATATATTTTTCACCTTATTACCTGCATTACTAACCAGATATTTTTTGATAATTATTGTCCCCATTCTGGCAGAGTAAGCGGGCCCCTCCCTCCATGCAGTCAATCAAGGCTGTGACAACTTACATCACAATCAATAATTGACTGCCATTTCACCTGCTGTCTCCTCTGCACATGCTGGGGCATATAAAAAGCTCATTGAGCAAAGGGAGGCAGATCCCTTTGCCAGAAAGATACAGAACTTATCATTAAATTTCTGGTTACAAATGTAAGTAATAAACTGGTAAAATAGCAGTTGGGGTTACAGGCAGATCATTTTTTGTTTTAAGTGTGGACAGTAAAATGCAAAATAAATTCCATGTGTACAGATCCCTACATTTTAGAAGAAACCATATAAATGTGCCGGGGAACTAGCTGCTTACTTTGATTGTCCTTAAGGTGGTGAAATGTGTGGACGGTAGAGAGTAGATCTTGGCAGCGCAGGGAAATCTCTCTGTCCAGCAGAGACCTGTCTTTGTTCATGGATACTTGCTTCAGGTATTCCACACGTGCTGTCAAATTCACAGTAACAAAATGGAAATAACAGGAGACTTAAAATCCTAAAACATCTGCAACTAGATCTCAAAACATCTCACAACAGACATTGCGCAAATTAACATATTAAAATGTTAATAAATTCTACTTGGATGTCTTACCCTTTGGGTTGGACAGCTGCAGCCTCCATGTTAAATGTCTTAAAGAAGCAGACAGGCGTTGATTGAAAAGGATGCGTAGTTTAACCTTCAGAGCCGGTCTTTTCTCCAATATGCTCATCTATGTAAAATAGACACAACACAAGATTCACATGACGCTTTACTGTTTTATCGTAAAGCATTATAAAGATGGTGGTTGCAGGTTTTAGATCTTTACATACCACTCCATCTTGAATGTTCCGAGTCACCAAGTCAGACTGACTGTGCAGCACGTCACTGTTTTCTATTTCATTAGCTACAAAGCTATAAACATTGTCTTCCAGGCAGGAGCTAATGCAGGCAGATACTTTCTTGTAAATGTCTCCTGCAATATCAATAAATCAGTGCTTCAGTGTTCAATAAGATTGTCTTTTCCAATGAAAACAATGAGTTTTTCAATGTGCACGTTAATGGTAGGGGTGGCCGGAGGGCAATGATTCTGGCACAATTAAACAAATGCAACAAGTGGTGATTTTAAAAGGAAAGCTAAAACTAAAAAATAGAGATTGACACAAAAACCGAACTCAAACCCGAGTTTGAGCCAAACTTTATGAGTTCGGACGAACTCGAACTATTTGAACTAGTTCGGGCTTGAACTAGTTAGTTTTTCTGGACTCGCGTCTGTATTTTCGCTACCTAGAATGTATCGCTCGCTAACCCTCGAAAATATCATTTGTTTTTGATAACCCTCAAATATACGGATCGTATAGTTCGGTAACCCTCGAATGTATAGTTCGGTAACCCTCGAATGTATAGTTCGGTAACCCTCGAATGTATAGTTTGATAACCCTCGAATGTATAGTTCGGTAACCCTCGAATGTATAGTTCAGTAACCCTCGAATGTATAGTTTGATAACCCTCAAATGTATAGTTCGGTAACCCTCGAATGTATAGTTCAGTAACCCTTGAATGTATAGTTTGATAACCCTCGAATGTATTGTTTGGTAACCCTCGAAAGTATTGTTCTATTTCGGTAATCCTTGAAAGTATTGTTCGATTTCGGTAACCCTCGAATTTATGGGTCTATTTTTCGCTAACCCCCAAAGTACTGTTCGGTAACCCTCGAATTGGCTGTAACCCTCAAATGTAGCTTGGGCAAAACCCAACAAAAGGCCGCTCGTGTTTAAGAAGTGTTTTATCAAGTTTTGGTGATAGCGACATGTTCCCCAGACCATTTCCCAGGTGCCAGAGCCATTTACAGCTAGTTAATTTGGCTTGAAAAAGCCAAATTCCTGTTCTTTCTATTTCTTCTTTTTCTTCCTCCGTTTTATTCTTCCGCTTTTTTGGACCGTATCCCCTCCCACAGTTTTTGAGCTAGAGACATGAAATTCAGTACAGATGTGCGGGGCATATAGGAGAAGTGTGCTATCTTCTAGCTAAGGAAGCGTTATGGTGTTATCGTCGAATTTCGGGACATTTTTTCCCATAGGCTATAATGGTAACAATCCTCAAATGTGGATATTTCAAAACAGTTTAAATACAAATGGTGATACCCCCAACCCCCCACACAGATACAGGTACACCCACCTACTGACCTACCTTTCCATTCCCATGGAAGCCATACTTAAAGGGTAACTATAATCAAAAAACTAATTTTGATCAATCATCAATAAAAGTTAGTTATATGGTCATACACGCATATACCCCCCACCTCACACGGGTACACACACCTACTGGCCTACTCTTTATTCCTTTGGCAGCCATACTTAAAGGGTAAAAAAAGTCAAAAAACTAATTTAGATTTTTCCTCAATAAAAGATAGTTTTATGGTTATAAACACAAAAAAGACATACCCCCTCAACCAGACCCAGGTACACACACCTAATTATCGACTTATCCATTACTGTGGCAGCCATACTTAAAGGGTAACTAAAGTCAAAAAAACTAATTTAGATTTATCCTCAATAAAAGATTTGTACACATTTATTAAAGATGTTAGCTCTTGAAATATTGAAACAAAACCATTTTTTTCATATTCCATTTCTAAGCTTTCTGTCTGTAAGCATCCTTATAATAAACAGACATGGTTATTAGTTTAGGCATGGTCAGGTGATGTTTTATAACTACCTGATGAAGCCTTAGGTAAATCATACTGTTTCCATTTAACTCATCTGATGTGCAGTTTCATCATATTATTATTGCCATGTGTGTGTCTGGCATTTACTTTTATAGCTAGTAAGCTCCATGCACAATTTACATTGAAAATTTTAAACTTGCCACAGCTTGTAGGTGAACTACGATACCCATGATTCTAGACTAGACTTTTGGTGGAGGTTCTCAATGTACCTGCATGCAAAGCTTTGGCTGCTTTGTCTAACATAAATCCTTTCTCTGATTCCGACAGATCTGTGAAGAGTTTAATGTTACTTTCACTCATCTGCTGTTCTATGGCATCATTAAGTTTAGAGGCAAATTCCTTCCATATCTGGTCAGAGACAACACAAGGAGGGAATCATAAAATAACAGCGTTCAACATACACAGTATTATCATTATCAGTACTTGGAAACATTGATTAACCCTACAATCATTAAATAGAACAGATTTGGCTATGGGGATATTAGCTGGGCACACCCATTCCCGATAAAGGGCCAATCCCGTTGTTAGTTGCCCCTGATGGTATTTTTGAAGTCACTTAAATGGCTCCAAGATGGAGTAGCTGATCGATATTTTCCAATCAATAATCAATCAAGAAATACCAATTATTATAAAGGATTTATATAGCGCCAACATCTTCCGTTGTGCTTTACAATATCATAGTCATACATTACATACAAGGGTAATACATATTATACAGTCATACATATTACAAACAAGGGTAATGCATATTATACAGTCATACATATTACATACAAGGGTAATGTACATAAGTATTAAACAAAAAACCTGTTACCCCTATATTCCATATACTTCCGAAGGTTCATAAATCCTTGGAGGAAGTGAAAGAACGACCTATAGTGTCGGGCATAGGCTCCTTGAACATCTTTCTCAATATGTGGATGCCATGCTATTACCCATGGTGGTTAATCTTCCTACCTACCTCCAGGACACCACACATGCCATTAATGTTCTGTCCAGCATTAAATGGGAGGCTGATTTCACATGGGTAACTATGGATGTTTCATCCTTATACTCCTCCATTCCCCACGATATTGATTTACAGTCTGTGGAATATTGGTTAGACAAACATAACATGTATCCCAATAACCAAAAAAGTTTTATTCTGAAAGCTCTTATGTTCCTGTTACATACTAATTATTTTATGTTCAACAATGAATATTATTTACAGAAAAAGGGAGCATCTATGGGGGGAAAATTCTCACCCTCCTACGCTAATCTTTTTATGGGGTTCTGGGAACACAATTTCATATTTAATCAGTCCAATCCATATAGGAATAATATCAAGGTCATCTACAGATATATAGATGACCTGATACTGACTGATATGGCAGGATGGTGGTGACCCTACCTTTTTCAAAGGTTTTTTGAACTACTGTAATAGCACGAGTTGGGGTATTACCTTCACGTCCAACAGGCATGAGACAAATATTGAATTCTTGGATATAAAGTTCAGCATATATAATGGTAGGGTTACCACGGATCTATACCGTAAACCCATCACTAGGAACATCCTATTATGAGCAGATAGTTGCCACTCTGCCTCGACGATATATACCAAATGGTATACCATTTGGACAGTTCTTGCGTTTTAGCCGTATCTGCTCTAATTGGGACAGATTCCAAAATAAATCCATGGAACTGTGGGATAGACTCCTGGAGAGGGGTAGTAGTGGCGAGAAGAATTTCACTATTAATAGACATTTAAATTGTAGATCATCTTATATCATATACCTAGCGACCTGTATTTGTGGCAAACAATACGTTGGCAAAACAATTAGGCCGGCTTACAAAAGAATAGCCGAACATATAAATGCTGCCCTTAGGGGTGGTTCTGACACAGCCGTATCTGCCCATGTTATAGATTGCCATGAAGGCAACCTAACGATATCTTTTCAAATTATAAACCATGTACCCCTCAATATCAGGAAGGGAGACAGAGAACGTAGTCTCCTTAAACAGGAAGCCATCTGGATTTATTCCTTAGGTACAGTGGTTCCCCATGGTCTCAATAGGGAGTTTGAATTAAGTTGCTTTTGTAACTAATTATCTTGCAACAGAATATCCTGTATCAATGTATTTTTATGATTGTATCTATTCATATTAATGTTATAATGTATTATATGATTTAACTACAGTTGAAGTTTTTTATGTGTTCACTATATGATACAACATATATTAAATAAGTTTTAATTGGTTTAGCTCATGAAGGGGTTAACTTTTGGCTGTATATATAGCACTTAGAGTGACACGCCCTGTAGAGCCCCTGAGAAAGTGGAAGCTATTCCACAAAACGCGTAGGGCGGAGCTTGTATGTGTGCCTCCTATTACACCTCTCTGGACCCTGCATGCCTTGCTTTTAGATGTTCCAATAAAGTATCGATTTTTACTCATTATCTTCGAGTCTGGTTGCCTGCCTCCGTGCTGGGGAGATGCCCCGTCTTTTGTGCAAGTATAAAAAGTAGCCTCAGCCGACAGTTCGCTATGAGCCATAGCCATAGCCATAGCCATATATGTCCATAGCAGACAGTGTGATCGTCCGTGATTTACCTTCTTGTCCGATCGTCGTTCATCCGATCCGGTCGAAAGGGCAACAGACATCGGTCACCGACAAAACCCTTGCAGATTTTTCGGCCTGACTCATCGATATATGGAAATATCGGTTGGTTTGGCTAAAGAATCTACTTGCCAGCCTTAATTTACAGCAATACCGTGATACAATAGGAAACAGGACTCTGTAGTCCTGCTTATAGTCTAGAGGAGGTGACAGTGGTGTATGATTAGCGGATTGGATCAGGCTGGGTCAGTAAGAGGGGACAGGTTATATGCTTGCCTGAAGAGGTGGGTTTTGAGGTTATGTTTGAAGGTATTAAGGGATGGTGAGTGACGGACAGACCAAGGAAGGGAGTTCCAGAGCAGAGGGGCAGCACGAGTAAAGTCCTAAATGCAGGCATGGGAAGAGGTGACTAGGGTGGATGAGAGGAGGAGATTGTTTGCAGAGCGGAGGTTGCGTCTGGGAAGGTATCTGCGGATTATCTCTGAGATGTATGAAGTAATTGTATTGGATAGTACTTTATAGGATATGGTTAGCAGCTTGAATTGGATCATTTGAATAATGGACAGTAGAGAGACTGACAGAGAGGAGAGGTTTTAGAGATTGAGAAGAGAAATGCAAAGTTTAAGATGGATTGAAGTGGTGCCAGACTGCTGTTTGGTAAATTACACAGAAGTGTGTTGCAGTAGTCAAGATGGTATATGATTAGGGCATGGACTAGGATTTTGGCAGCATCATATGAGAGGAAGGAATGAATGCAAAAGATTTTTTTGAGATGGAGACGACATGTAAACGTGTTGTCATGGGGTTTGAAGGAAAGATCTGAATCTAGCGTTATTCCCCAGGCAACAGAGAATGAGGATATTGGTTTGTCGTTAATATTTTTAGTAAATCTAAGGAGGGGAACAGATCCTGAGGGAGAGAAAAGTTCAGTTTGAGGAAGTGGGAGGACATGAAGGCAGAGATGGTACTAAGGCAGTTAGGGACCTGGAATATCAGTGTAGGGAGATCTGGGGCAGAGATGCATATTTGGTTATAATCAGTATACATGTGATAGATACTGAAATCCAAATGAACTAATGAGTTGCCATAGGTGTAAATGAAGAAAAAAAGAGGACCAAGTTCTGAGCCTTGCAGTACCCCACACAGAGGGGGCGAGGGGTGGAGCTAATTCCAAAATGTAAAAAACTAAAGGTCCTACCAGAGAGATAGGAAGAAAAAAAGGCCAGCATTTGCAGAAGTAGATAAACACCTTACTCTGGGCGTTCCTATAACACCTCTTAGCCACTATCTAATCACACCCTTAACACCTAGCTGTGATATGCTAATTGGGATTTTCCAGGGACTAATTGCCACAGATTCTTGTACAAGTCATTCTGAATTGAGAAAGCCAGTCGGTGACTAGCGAAACGTCTTCAAGAACTACATTTCATGTCCAGTTGATCTAATTGAATACAACAGATATACCATGACCTGGATGAATGAGAACCTTCACAAGCAAGTAGATAAACACTATCAAAAGCTGAGGACAGCTCAAGAATTCAACAGTTTTTGCTTAACGGAAAATTTCTCGTATGAAGAACTGATTGCTTTCATCAGTATCTAACAATTTTCAAGAACAATTTTTGGTGTATGCATATTATTAAAAGTTACATTTTAAATCAACCCCATCACTGCACCTTATTAATTTGACTCAGTACTTTTAAAGGGGGAATCTTTGCTCTGTGCTGTTCTTTTGCTTATGTATAATCCCCAGTTATCGGTCCTTTACCTCGGAGGTATGTCACATTAATTCATTTTTGTGCAAGCACAGAGAATGTCGAGAGACGCTACTACATAACATGTGCCGTCTTGCGTTTCTCACTGCAAACGGATCGTAAATCGCAATGGGAAGCGCTAGTGTGGCTTAGCCCTTAATAACCACTTATCTACTCCCTGTCAAGAGATCCATCCCTTTTTACTTCAGTCATCTCCAGCCTCAAGCTGCTAGGTTGGGAATTAAGTTTAGTAGGGGAGGGTGGGGGGAATATCTGGGACTATTTGTAATGTTGGTTGCCTGAGACATTGATTATTTAACTACAGCCTTCATTTCTCTTTGTTCTGTGTGTCCTAGATACAGACAATCCCTGGGTATAAAGTAATGTGAATGGAATCCTTTATCATTGGCCATGAAACTGTTAGAAATAAAAAATTTGACGTTCTGGTAATTACCTGGAGATTTTGACCTGTGTTTTGTGTTTTCCAGCCAGGGAAGACTTGCAGGGAAGCAGCCATATCCTAACACAGCTTGGCATCCGCACAGGGCCTCACTGTACCTATTACTAGAGACAGTAACAAAACAAACTACATGAAGCAGCCCTGGGCTATATACGTGTAGTGATTAGTAATGTGTCACTGCTACACACGCCCCCTATCTGCTGGGGACGTCTCGTTTACAAACTGGCTGGAATATCCAAACGATCCTGTCTAGGGCCCAGGAGATTTAAAGGGCATGTCCCAAAAGAAACCTTTGTTTTAAAATGTGGATTACCCTCCAAACCCCACTCCCACAATATTCACAATTTCAAAAGTCGCTCCTGAAATTCCTTACCTGACCTGGCCCCTCACTGCTCCTACTCTGCCACTGCTGCTGACAGCCACTCCACTGTTTCGGCTGTCAGTTAAGGAGTGACATGACATCACGCCCAATCGCTGACAACTGCGAGCAGGAAGTAAACCGCCTGTCTGTCCCTTTTTGCTAAAATAAGCTTGAAACTGAAGCAGGGGGCGGTACAGACAGCGAGGGACCCGGTCAGGTAAGAAAGTTCAGAGGTCTTTGGTAGCGTGTGAATGTGGGGTTGGGGGGTAATTTACAATTTTCGTTGATTTGCCCTTTAATATTGTCTGTGTTGTTACTTTTTTTAACTTAAAGGACAAATATACTCACCTTTCCCCCAAATCAGGGTGAGGGCCTAAACCTCTTCATCCTCATGCCAGGGTAATTGAATGATAAGCTGGAAAAATGTACTGATGCTCAGGGGCCAGTCCCAAATTCTGCATTTTGGCCCTTAGGTTTGCAGTTTTGCCACTGATTTGCACATCTCATGTGGGGGAGAGCTGTAGTTCAGTAACATATGGAGGTGTAGCTTGGACACCCCAATGTGCTAAATGTAACTGAATCTCCGAAGATTAGAAAGTAAACTGACTGCACTGGATTTCATCCATACGTTCTAGGCCTACTGGTCCCTTCCATTGTATATTCTATAGAATAACATCCAATGCATTGCTTTGGCAGATCTACCCTGGACCGGTTATGTTCATTACCATCCCAGTGGCACACTCCATTGCACTGTTCTGCAAGTGCCCCTATTCTTTGGGTAATGCTGGAGGAACATGTTATAGCAATTAAAGGAAATCATGTTATAGAGAAGATTACTGGGAATCACAAAGCAAAATACACGTTAACCTGTTTGCAATGACATCACGTGACCTGCGTACTTACCGACTGCCAGTTTTGTTTATACAGGCCCGGGACACTGTCTGGGCTGCTGAATTACGAAACGTTCGTTCATACACATCGTGCGTTGAAGGTCGGGACCCGCGATCGCATGTGTGGGTAACCCTTATGGTTATGCTCTAGCTGCCAAAATTGAATTTGTCAGCTATTCTGTCATTACAGTAGTGTCACTGTTTCTTTAATGAATATTTATAAATTCCCCTATCTAGAAAAAAAAAAAAACTTCTGGCACCCCAGTTTTCTAGGAGGTTAGTGCATTCCAAGGTCATGTGTGAGAAAAAAAGTGAATTCCTGTCTCGGAGAGGGAAGGAGAGCTACAACGAGGAACCTGAGACTTTTAGGAGGGGTAAACCCTGGGGGAATCCTCTCATAGTGTCCAGCCAGTGTAGCTTAGCTGTGTTATAGGGGTGGGTCAGCACCCACTTAGTGCCAGTTAGGATAGCTGAGCAGCCCAAAGCTCCAACAGGAGGTCAGTGGGTTAGTACCCTGGTTGTACCCAGGTAGATGCCTGGCAGCCAAGCACAGGGCTCCGAGAGCTAAGAAGGGTTTGTTTCTTCAGAGAGGAATCCCAATTCCACTGATGTGTTCAGCAGCCCATTTGGTTGGTGAGATCTATATTATTTTGTTATACATTTATAATTGTTTCTGCAAAATTCATGTTTCACTTTGTTTGGTGACACTGATATTATAACAATATATTAGTCCTGCTACATTTCTGCTCTGTCATAAATAAATATCCCATCTAAAGAATTCCTGTGTGTCCATTATTCTCTCATACAGCACCATTTATACATTCTGTGATCCTCTCACATTAAATAGAGGGCCCTGCTCTGAGTGTGAGTCCTAGGTGTAGCCCATGCTGTAGACTAGCCTGGCATACCAAGAGTTATATAACCCCTCCTGGTACTTAACTGTAACTAAAGTGCTACATGTGTACGAGCCTTTAGAAAGCAAGTAGTAAAACTGCTGAGCCAGAAAGCTAAGAACCCAATCTAAATGATTAGCATGGAGAAGCAAATGACAGTCATTCTATCATAACGTTGTTCCCTCCTGATTAAGCCCTTCAAACTGCCCTGCAACGCCAGCAAAGCAAGAAAAGCAGATAAATCTTATCAGTGTCTGGCCCTGAGTGATGCAGTTTCCTTATTGTAATGGAACATTGTCGTGAAACCCCATTGTTCTGCAAAAAGTGCATATATCTGGCATAAGAAGCAATATGTACACAGATGTTTATATTGGTTTTATTTTAACACAAAGGCAATAAAATAATATTTAAAAATATCCTGAAATGAGAAATGTATCTCAGCACTGCACAGACACATCCTAGGTACCTGTGCTGCTGTCCTGGATAAAGAGTTTGTCCTGGTGGTGGGGTGAACCAGTGATGGGCAGGGCCTGGGTATGGTTGGTAGGTCTGTCCAGGTGGAGTCGGGTGGGACCCAAGCAGGCTGACATTCTCCTTGCAGATGCTGGGAGGTATACTTCTGTGTCATTTTAGGCTTTGGGCACACTACCTGTTTTTTAACGTAGCGGAACAAATGTTCCAATGTTCCGCTGCGTTAACAAATAGCAGCAGCATTATTTTATTATTTACAAAGAATTTTTAGAACTCATTGCACTGCAGCGGTGCAGTGTACGGTGCTTCACTTCTATTGCGCATGGGTTTTTGTGTAATTTCCCCGCATGAAATGCACCAACATGCAGCCTAGTGTAAATAAGCCTAATAGAAAAGAGAAGACTGCAGGACTCGACCACCATTAACCTGTTCTGAGCCCCATACTAGCAGAGTTGGATTCTCGGTAGGGTCAATTACCCCGGGTTCCAAACCTAATGCTGGCCAGACACTAGCAGACACGAGATTGTTTGACCATAGCGGCCATCTAACCTATATAATGTCTAAAGACCGCATTTTACAAGCTGCAGATCTTACCTTGAGACCTTTCCATCTGGCCCATCATTAAGCAATCACAAACAATGGCAAATGAGGAACAGCTATGCTAGCTGATGTTCCTGGGCCACTGCATGGGCAGAATCCCTTTAAAACTGATGTTACAGACATACTGACGTGGAACATCGGTAGGTAGAACTGTTGGGGTCAGGTAAATCCGGCCTGGTTGGGACAGAAGATGAAACGGCTGATTCAACATTCTTTGGATTGAAGGACAAATGCTGTGTATTCCATAGTGTATAACCACCTTGATCCCATGTTTCCATGGCAGCTGTTTGGTAAATGCTATGCCATACACACTTATCTTTGTGAAAAATTCAGGTCTAATATTTTGTAATGTCTGCAATGCATCAAATCTGGTCCTTTGCTAACTCTGCTATAGAGGACTAAGAGACTATTGAGATGCAATAAGGAGTGCAGCTCTTACTTTGCCTTCCACTGTTATGTGATGCATTAAACGTTTTTGACTGGAAGGAAGTTGTGATCACCTGCACCTGCTTTTCTTTAATTTGTGCTAAACTGTAGTTTTGTGCTAAACGGTAGTCCTGTTCCCAAAACCAAACGCATTGCAGGCCTTGCACAACCAGTGAAAGGCCCACACCAATCGTTAGCTTGAGTTTTGTACTGTTTGGGGCAGTAGCATCTCCTTGTAACTGGGGGGTTTACTCAATGTTCCTGGAAAACCAGCAACCTGAGTAGGTGATTATGCATATGCACAGGCCGTCTCTACATAGGACTTATTATACTGGCCACTGATATCGCTCCTTTATCAACACAGGGCAGAGAAATATTGCACCACACACACTCCATGGTAATCAATGACGCCATCGGTATCTGCATTCAAACTGGTACCAGTGGTATTTTGCTACTGCAATGAAAAGAGATATTAGACTTTAGCAATAGCACCAGAAGTATGTATAGAAAACATGTATGTTCCCAATAGCCACAAATAGAAAAGGGAACAATACCTTGTCCTGTGTGCCACGTAGAAATAAAAAATCTTTAACAAAGCAAAAAGAAGAATCAAAACAAGCATTTACACTAACCCGTTCAGGCTCTACTTCCTCTTTATTTTTTTACATGTTTACAAAATTTATGGTCCCCCCTGTATCAACTATGAACCTGTGCAGCTTGATTCAAACCTCTAGCCCTCCTATCAACTATGAACCTGTGCAGCTTGATTCGAACCTCTAGCCCTCCTATGAACTATGAACCTGTGCAGCTTGATTCAAACCTCTAGCCCTCCTATCAACTATGAACCTGTGCAGCTTGCCTCAAGTCTCTCTCCCATCAATTACAAATCGTTACCTTCAGCCTAGTAATATATTTAAATATCTCTTGACATTTTATCAATTTAAAGGAGTGTTTTATCTAAATTATAATTTTCTAACCTTACTGAAATTACCTTTCCTTATACTTATTTGCAACCACCTGTAAATAAACCCTTCTTATAAGGGGCATCCTCATTCTGTTGTCTGTTTATAGTCTGAGCACGTGGACATGATGGGAGTGAGCTGGGGGAAGCACAGCTGATACACTGACATCAGCACACTACACTTTCAGAATTTAGAAAATTATTTCTCAGTATAGACATGAATATGAAAGGTAGGAATACTAACTAAATGTTCCCCAACCTGGCACAAATCTTCAATTTTCCATTTTCTTTCTCCCTAAGTTTTCTGGGTTTCACCACTAAATTGGGGAAGGTTTAATTAATGAAAGATGAACCACAGGGTCCTATACTTTAAAAGAGGTTTTTATCGCAAGTTTTAAAGAGTTTTTAAAAGATAATTAATGAACAGAGAATGTACTGTAGCATTGGAAATCTTTCGGCACATAGTAAATGAATTAAGCTATTAACAAGTTAGATAGACACTGTTTTGCATGATTGGCTAGCAACTATTTCTCTAAAAAGCACTGTACAGACAGACTGCTTCTGCTCTATGAAGAAAGGAGGGGACCAGGATAACTGAAGGTAAGAAGCTAGCAACCTGTTTCAGATCCCCACCTCCATTCCTTTATAGAGGAACAAAAGCTAAAATATACTATAAATCAGATTGAACAGATTTTATAATTCCTAAAAACAGCTATTGATATTCTCGTGTCTTTGGGGACATCACAATGGCATCTTCATGTCATCCCAGCCTCTTAATGTTGCTGCAGAATTTCTGATAATAGTTCTGATAATGCTGCTGATATTACAACTGGGAGAGAGTTGACCGCTAGCTGGAAAGGATCCTTCGTTTCATGCTCCTTTAAGTTTTAGATTTCTTTGCCTGGAAAGCGAAAAAAGGATAGCTTTTTATAACAGCAAATAAATGTAATACAAGGAGTAAGAAATGTAGACACAGAAACTGAAGGTTTTATGGAAGCTATGAGACCTAACAGCCTGTCATTTCACTCATCTACTCAAATATTACAGACAGCTTTCATCTTCAGATTTATCCTTTCTCCTCTCCTCCCTTTACTCTCTTTTCTTTTCAGTGATCTCCTTCCAGTACCTTCCTACAGTCCAAAAAACTATACAAAACCATTTGTAGAAATAAGTCTGTTTTGGGGGGGGGGTTTCTTTTATTACAGTAGAGTTAAAAGGTTGCTGCAAAGATGTATATGTCTGTATTATATAGAAAAATGATAGTTAAACAAAAACCTTCAATCCAACCCTTTTTTCTTTTTATTGAAAAGATGTTGAAAATATTCCTGTTTGAGATCAATGGGAATTTTGCGAATTCAGTTTCAGTGCCCTATATTGTATGTGTTCTCTCTGAAGGTCTGAAGTCCTGCTGGTGACCTGCAGTTACTCTTCAAGTTTTTCTTTCAGTTCAGAAGAAAATTCTAAAGATATGTGAAAGCTGCCATTTCCCATCTGAAAGTTCTTTTGTTGGGGGGAAAGAAAAAAAATGGGAATTCTAAACCAAACAATGATAGCATGAAAAACCAAATTCACCTTGTAAGGACAATCTAACAACACAAACACAGCTACAATAAGATTAAAGGGCAGTAGATTTTGGTGCTGCTGAAAGAAAACTTAATCAACTAGCAGGACCAGCATGAGACTTTCTACTGCTCCATTCAGTTACTCACTGGCTTCTGTATGTTACTATTTATGAATTCCAGGGCTGCACAATTGGCTTTGTTACCATTTTTGCTATAGGATCACCATAGCCAGCCAGACACAACCCCCACAGGGGGATAGGGTGTCCAATTTTTGGATCCACCAAGCTTCTCTTCTCAAGAGTAGTTGTTTGTGACCCTCACGTCCATTATGGTCAGGAACCTGTTAAATTGCCATCCAGCCACAGACAGCTCACCAAATTATACATTGGCACTATCGGCCTCCTTGCCGACTCTAATGGATGACCGATGGTTGGCCCTCCTCTCCCTAGTGATGTTTTTTGCTACGTAATTGAGTACGCAGGGGAATACTATATTCCACATAGGTCGATTGGCATGATCTCTGCTTAATCTTAAATCTATGTCCAGTGTCGAGATGTAGAAATCACTCCCCATAAGCTACATGTTTGACAACCACTGCACCTAAAACATCCTAATTTAGCCTGACCTAACCATGTGATTTTGTGGGCATAAGAATTAAGGTCCTTAGGTCAGTTCTGACTAGTAGGGACATGAGACAAAACCATTAATTAATATAAGTCCTAAGGAAGCTCTTCTCATTAACGTTTCTGGTAATAGATTAAATAGATTAAATTCTGAGATTGAACATATTAATAAAGTGATGGGATATGTTCCTACGTACCAGTCTAGTAGACAATCTATCTCCACTGGGAACCAATGGATCACAGAAATGAGTAACAGTGAAAGACAAGCTGGAAATATCAGTAATAATGTATGTAAATTAAAGAAAAAGTTTATGTTTATGCCAGTGAAACAAAATGCCTCACTTGATACGTTCAGTAATGTAGTCTTGTCTGAAGTGAGTAAACTACCATGGAAAAATAAAAATAGAACATTTGATTTAACTAAAAATGAGTATAGAACATTGCAGGATTTGAAAACAGATAATCTTAAAGGACAACTCCACCCTCATAAGAACATCTTTTAGAAAGAATGGCCACTTTAAAATATGTTGATATAGCATAGTTTGTCCTATGAATTCATTACTGTATGCCTGCTATGCTTCTGGAGGCCTCATGGAAACTGAGCAATTTAGAAACCTGTACTGAGCCTTTACTGAGCCTGGGCATGCTCAGAAGAGGCATACAGTGGATTAACATTCAGTCATTGGCTGTGAGTTCAACTGTCAAATCCATAACTGACAGTTGCTAATTGAAAGAACCAGGAAGCAGAAAAAAGGGAAACAGGGCATTGTGCAGGATTTCAGGTTAGACTTATATATTTCAGATTTTAAACTATTACTGTTTAGGGTTTTGCGAGATGATTTTGCGAGATGATTTACCTGTTTTCATTTTGAGGCTGGACTTGCCCTTTAAAGCGAGCCAACAAAAGCGGTGCAACTGTGGTAATGGCAAAATCAGATTATATGTTGGAGGCTAATAGACAACTCAGCAATGCTCTACATTATAAAAAGGTTAACTCACAACCCCACATGTAAAATCAAAGTAACTATAAAATTAAATACTTATATAAAGAAGTTTTTGCAAGGCTATGTCAGATTTAGAGATGACGGGTCATATTTCTAATCCCCGGGTTATCGCTTTTTAGCGATACTGCGGGCTAGTTAATTTGCAATGGTATTCTATGGGGATCGTAAATCTACGATTTCGTTATCGTAGTTTTACGATCTGTATCGTATATTTACGATCGTTAATCTCCACTTCTTTAATGAACGGCGTCGCTAGAAAGAGATACCGCGGCTTTATAAATATGGCCCGACATTCTTTTTGTGGGAAGAGGAGCCTTCTACATACATTTTCTACTTAAAATGGTGGTTGTTCTAAATACACTCAGATTTACCTTACCATATGATAATGAAAGGATTCCTTATCTAGATGTCATGGTTTATAAAGAGGGTGGAATACTGGCAACAGATTTTATATGCTAAGAGCACAGATAAAAACAGCCTTCTTGAGGTCACCAGTTTACATATGAAAGTGACATTGAAAGGGCTGCCATTTAGCCAATTTATGAGAATTCAAAGAGTTGTCAGTAACAAGGATTTATGTGAAAAGAGATTAAATGAAATGATGGCCAAATTTTCTAAGAGAGGATATGATAGAGACAATCTGTAACATCTGTAAAGCAGGTGATGGAAATACCCAGGGATGTAGCCATGCAAGGTAAAAAAAAAAACTGAAAGTAGACACATGGTCAGCTTACCCTTTGTATCTACACACAGTACTCTCTCAGAATGCCTTAAAAATATTGTCAAATCCAATTGGAAAATTCTAAAAATGGATCCACATCATTGACAATTCTTCCATGACTTACCTCTATTCTCATAAAAGAGATTGAGAGTTTTGGGGGATGAATTAATCCATCTGTCGTGAGGAAATATAGAACCCATAGATACTCTGGGAGATCTCAAAAAAGGTTTTACCCTTTTGGAAACAAAGGTACCCCAATTAAATTAAAGGATTTCTCAACATGTAACTCCAAGGGGGTTATATACTATTTGGAGTGCCCATGTGGCAGAGGCTACATAGGCCAAAAAGTAGATGCAAAATAACTCAGTTAAAATAGCAGGTATTGGAAATTGTGAGAATCCACTTGAGGAGGAAATTACTTCAAAGAGAAGCGTATTTGATTGACACTCTAGGCACTGTAGCTCCATATGAGCTAAATTAGACATTGAATTTGTTTGTGAAGGTTCTCATTCATCCAGGTCATGGTATATCTGTTGTATTCAATTAGATCAACTGGACATGAAATGTAGTTCTTGAAGACGTTTCGCTAGTCATCCGACTGGCTTTCTCAATTCAGAATGACTTGTACAAGAATCTGTGGCAATTATGTACCCTGGAAAATCCCAATTAGCATATCACAGCCAGGTGTTAAGGGTGTGATTAGATAGTGGCTAAGAGGTGTCATAGGAACGCCCAGAGTAAGGTGTTAAAACAGCATTGTACATGGCAGACAGTTGGTGTCGAACCCCCCCACCTCTATTTAGGCTTGGTTTCTTTATTTTCACATAAATGGCCTCCTTAACACCTCTCTTGAACCAGTCACGTTCCTTTGCCAATATGTTAACATTACAATCTTCAAAGGTATGTCCTTTATCCTTAAGATGCAGGTACACGGCTGAGTCCTGACCCGAGGAATTGGCTCTTCTGTGCTGGGCCATACGTTGATGCAGTTGCTGTTTGGTCTCCCCCACATACAAATCAGAGCATTCTTCACTGCACTGCACTGCATATATGATGTCGCTTTTCTTGTGTTTAGGTATTGGGTCTTTCGGATGTACCAATTGCTGCCTCAGTGTGTTGTTCGGTTTAAAGCAGACAGGGATACGATGTTTTTTGAAAATTCTTCTTAATTTCTCGGAGACCCCTGCTACATATGGGATGACCATGTTCTTCCTCCTGTCTTGCTTTTCCCCTTCACTGTTGGTATTCGTGTTCTTTTCTTTCCTTCTACTTCCTCTGACAAAGACCCAGAGCTGTGATATGCTAATTGGGATTTTCCAGGGTACATAATTGCCACAGATTCTTGTACAAGTCATTCTGAATTGAGAAAGCCAGTCGGATGACTAGCGAAACGTCTTCAAGAACTACATTTCATGTCCAGTTGATCTAATTGAATACAACAGATTTAGACATTGAATCTCTTTTTACAATATATTTTTAATATATTTATTTTCTGCAGTAGTGTTGTATGTAGTAGCTGCTAAACAAATTCCCTTGTTTTATCTAGGTGATGCTCCAATTTTTCTACATCCTGAATTTTTATTGAAAATTTCTCTTACCTTTATGCTGTTTTAACGAATCACCTATTGAAATGGACATAATTTTGCACATTCGATGCAGATACAAGCGATTGTGTTGTTAGACTTACAATACTATAGGGATGAGCTTATGGCCCAGCTGGTGGATCCCCTGGTATATAGGGCACTACCCAGGGACCCCACCAAAGTCTCAAGGCATAAATCGCTGTCAAAACTCCCGGATAGACCTATTGTGGCATTGTTTTAAAGCCTATTGCCATCTTTCTTGGTCACTTCCTCCAACCTATTGTAACATGAAATCTTACCTGAGGGACAGCAGGGAGTTACTTATTCAACAATTACCTGAGGGACAGCCGGGAGTTATATTCAACAATTCAGACCTAGGAAGAGCTACTACACAACTAAAGGTCATGATAGCCTGGTTCCTACAGCAAGGGTATGGTAAAGAAATGGCCTATACCCAAAGGGAACGTGCAATTTGTAATTATGAGAATAGTAGAAAATCTGTTGTATCATGCCTGAGGAAGAAGCCTAAGTGTTTTGAAAGCTTGCATTTTCAATAATTTTAGTTAGCCAATAAAAGTTATTATTTTATATCCAAGATGACTCTACGTTCATCAATGGCTAACACGGTACAGTACAATTACTACTAATTATGAGAATAGGTAGAGCACTGAAAGATCCATCAGTGGGCATCAGGATTATATCCTTTATTGCTTACAGTACTCCTCTTGTAGCAGAGCCATCACGCAGAGCATTTTCGTAAACACTGGGACATCTTAACCAACGACCTACCTTTTCAGAACAGCAGACCCATCTTCGTAGCCTGCTAGTCAGAACTGACCTTAGGTTAATTCTTACATCCACAAAAGCACTTGGTTAGGTCAGGCTAAATTAGGATGTTTTAGGTGCAGTGGCTTTCAAACGTGTAGATCAAAGCTTTTGGGGAGTGAATTCCCTCATCCCCACACTGGACAAAGATTTAAGATTAAGCAGAGAATATCATGCCAATCAAGTGGTATAGTTTATAGTATGCCCCTGCGCACTTGTTACATAGGAAAAACTACCACTTCCTTTAGAGAGAGGATGGCCAACCATTGGTCACCCATTAGAATCAGCAAGGAGGCGGATAGTGTCAATGTAAAATTTGGTGAGCTGTCTGGCTAGACACTGCCATCTAGCAAAACATGGTGTGTCAAGTTAAAAAAGGATGGCAATTGAACAGGTTCCTGACTATGATGGGTGTGGGGATCGCAAGCAAGTACTCTTGAGAAGAGAAGCTTTATAAAACAATCTACTGGAAAGCAAGAAATGGTGGCACTAACTGTTACTTTATTAGGTACACTAGACATGTGCCAAGGGGCATCTGTGGCTGCAGGGGCAGCTGGCAATCTGTATACCTTTTTATTATCCTACTGTTTGCACATTAATTATTAAACATTACAACTGGCTGTACTGAACTACCTGGAGGGATGCAGGTCTGCCCTAAATAGTTAATTTGGCTTGAAGAACCTTCTTCCGTTTTATTCTTCTGCTTTTTTGGACTGTATCTCCTCCCACAGTTTTTGAGCTAGACACATGATATTCGCTATAGACTTTCGGGGCATATAGAAGAAGTGTGCTATTACCTAGCTAAGGAATCTGCAGAAGTGTTATGGCATTATCTGCAAATTTTGGAAATTTTTTCCCATAGACTATAATGGTAACAATCCTCAAATGTGGATATTTCGAGGTTTAAGGGTCATGAGGGTCAAAACAGTTTGTTTCATGTCATAAACACATACGCTGATACCCCCAACCACCCACATAGACACAGGTGTACACACCTACTGACCTACCCTTCCATTCCTGTGGCAGCCATACTTAAAGAGTAAATAAAGTTTTTAAAAAAATCAAATTTGATATATCCTCAATAAAAGTTAGTTGTATGGTTGTAAACACAAAAAAGACATACCCCCTCAACCAGACCCAGGTACACACACCTACCGACCTACCCCATAATTATTGTTGCAGCCATACTTAAAGGGTAAATAAAGTAAAAAAAAATATTTTGACCAATCATCCAAAAAGTTGTTTTTTTTAACCCCCAACCTGACAAAGGTACACACACCTACTGATCTACTTATCCATTTCTGTGGCAGCCATACATAAAGGGTAACTATAGTCAAAAAACAAATTTTGATCAATAATCAAAAAAGTTCATTTTTTTAACCCCCAACCTGACACAGGTCCACACACCTACTGACCTACCCCTCCATTACTGTGGCAGTCATACTTTACGGGTAACTTAAGTCAAGAAACAAATGTGTTTAATAATCAAAAAAACATGTTTTTAACTTCCAACCTGACCCAAGTACACACACCTACTGAACCATCCATTTACGTGGCAGCATACTTAAAGGGTAACTATGGTTAAAAAAAATTTTTTGACCAACAATCAAAAAAGTTTTTTTAACCCCTTACCTGACACAGGTACACATACCTATTTACCAACCCCTCCATTTCCATGGCAGCCGTACTTAAAGGGTAACTATAGTCAAAAAACAAATTTTGAACAATAATCAAAAAAGTTTGTGTTTTTAACTTCCAACCTGACACAGGTGCACACACCAACTGAGCTACACATTCATTCATGTGGCAACCATATTTAAAGGGTAACTATAGTCAAAAAACATTTTGACCAATCATCAGAAAAGTTAGTCTTTTATCCCCCAACCTGACACGAGTACACACACAAACTGACCTACCCATTCATTCCTGTGACAGCCATATTTAAAGGGTAAGTAAAAAACAACAATGTTTTTATCATTGTCATTATTGAGTTTTAAAATCTGCAGCACAAACACACACATTCCCTTCCAAAATGCGGCCTTTCAAACCAAATTCAAAGTTTATACTTAAACTTTCCCTTTCTAGTTTATTCGCTTTTTTAGATTATTTGGCTAGTTGCACAATATAAAACTTTCCTGTATATTTATGATATCGTGTCAGAGTCCATAAACAATACCCTTGGGCTCAAGACAAGTGTAAATTGGTCTTCTCTGATATAAATCAAGGCTGTAAATTCCTCACATACGGTTATCTGGTTAAGATAGATTGTTTTAGCCAATAGTGGGGTTTAACCTAAAACATGCAAGGTTTTAAAAGAAAGGCAATGAAACACATGGAACAGAGTGGATCTGGAAGGAATGGCTACTTAGATACACCACAGAGTCTGCCCAGATTAGAAACTCACTTAGGCTGAGTCCCCACTACAATGTACCAAATCGTGCACGCAATCAGGAGCGTTATTGCACGCGATTGTGTGTGATTTCCGTGCGTTGTTGTGCATTTTTGTCAATTAACATTATAAAAATGCATATTTGCATAAAAAATGGTGCACACAAAACGCATTCGCGATCGCATGTGCAAC
The DNA here is from genome assembly GCA_019447015.1 of Hymenochirus boettgeri. Classification (NCBI taxonomy): domain Eukaryota; kingdom Metazoa; phylum Chordata; class Amphibia; order Anura; family Pipidae; genus Hymenochirus; species Hymenochirus boettgeri. The sequence goes on along the minus strand of CM033470.1, from coordinate 53,418,599 downwards.
GGAAATCGTGTTCCCGCAATTTCCATTTTAATTAAAATCTCATGCACAACCGCGTGAGCAAATCGTGAGCGCAAAAAACGTGTTAGTGTGGCCTAACCTTTACTGAACTAAACTGTGTTTGGGTTTACGTTAGTTAACTGCTAAAAACTTTTTGCACAGTGAAGTTTCAACATTGACCTTCTAATAAAAACAAAGATTGCAAAGATAAGGTGTGTTATTATTTATGAACATTGATGCTTTTGATAATATTCAGTGGTTTTAATTCTGTATCAAGTGTGTGCAGCCATAATCTGTTAAGGAGCAAAAGAAAAACCATGCACTATATAATGCAAAACTTATATTTCATTAGATTTTTTGGTGCACGTGCTTAAAGGAAACTGATTAACTGATTATAAATTGAGAATATAAATGTTTGATTAACTATGACAAATTCCACACAAGTGACCAGGTGGTGGTAGTGCTGTGTACATAAGAAAAAGGGAGATCCCCAGGCAGCATTCTGGCAGTTCAAAGAGTATTCATTTGAAGCCACCTGGGGAATAATGTAGGGAGATGATGAAGCCTTCTTTCATTCTCCAAACATCAGCTGAAATGCAGGTACTTTCAACTAGAACAATGAACACAAGGTACAGCTAGCTTGGAGTGGAAATGTGACCTAGCATGCCAAGGTCAACTAATTAAGGTTTCACCATTACAGGAGGAAAAACCTGACTTTCTTTTCTGTGGGCTACATGCGAGAGTAATTCATTAAACTCTATATTCCCCCATAGTCCTAGATCCAAGACTCTATTTGATTGGGATATATCTCACCTATCAAAACCAAGCAACAAACTTATACATAGCTTCTGTGCAACAACCCGTAGCCTACTCACAGCAACCTGGAAACAACCTTCCCCCTCAAAAACACAACTAATTTCAAAGATCTGGTGGATCTGCGAAAATGAACGCCTATCCCACCTTATCAAAGGTTCAACAATGGCAAATATGATGAGGTGTGGACCCCCTGGTTCTGAATCATGACTGATGTCAGTGGGAATCGAATAACAACTAGCACCCTCTCAGATCAAAACAACCTGCATACATCCCCACCAACCGGGACCAATTGAAAACTCGCTTTTGAACCCACTGAATCTCTCAGGATGTGGGAGCTGGGGCTTGCAGCGGGCCGAGTATCACTTTTATTGTATTTAAAGGAGTATCTGCAACTAATTTATTATCTTAAGAGTATGCGTTCTGGACTTTTGAACATTTTTGATGACACAGTTTATATTATTTGTTTATTAAAAACCAATGTGAGATGTTATAAGACAAGATAGACACAATATGTTAGAAGTTCCACCCATACTGCAGAATTCCTTTTCTTTTTTCATATACAGTATTATTGCCTTGTTTTTTCTCTGAAATGTTTATCTGGCTTCTCAAAATAAAAAAATTATTGGAAAAAAAAACAGGGGTAATACTAATTAGACAAGGGGTTACAATAATAAACAGGGGGTAACAATAATTAAACAGGGGGTAACAATAATAAACGGGGTAAACAGGGGTAACACTAATTTAACGGGGTTACAATAATAAACAGCAGGTAACAATAATAAACAGGGGTAACAATAATAAACAGGGGGCAACACTAATTAAATGGGGTTATAATAATAAACAGGGGGCTATACCAATTAAACAGGGGATTACAATAATAAACAGGGGTAACACTAATTAAACGGGGTTACAATAATAAACAGGGGTTAACACTAATTAAACAGGGGTAACAATAATAAACAGGGGGTTATAATAATAAACAGGGGGCTATACCAATTAAACAGGGGATTACAATAATAAACAGGGGGAAACACTAATTAAATGGGAATTCAACAAAACAAGGGGAAATGGTAGACATAGACCAACGAAACAGACTATGCTGTGAAGGAATTTATTTGTAATCCATGGCGCATGGATTACAAATAAATTCCTTCACAGCATAGTCTGTTTCGTTGGTCTATGTCTACCATTTCCCCTTGTTTTGTTGAATTGCTATTGAGCCAGAAGTGGAAGGCCCAAGGTAGACGGAGGAGACCTACCTAAAGCTGAAAGGTATTGGTGAACCCAACTTATTAAATTGACTAATTAAATGGGGTTACACTAATTAAACAGGGGGTAACACTAATTAAACAGGGTTACAATAATAAACGGGTTAACACTAATTAAACAGGGGGTAACAATAAAACAGGGGTAACAATATTAAACAGGGGATAACAATAATAAACAGGGGGCAACATTAATTAAACAGGGGGTTATAATAATAAACAGGGGGCTATATCAATTAAACAGGGGATTACAATAATAAACAGGGGGAAACGCTAATTAGATTTTCCAGGGTACATAATTGCCACAGATTCTTGTACAAGTCATTCTGAATTGAGAAAGCCAGTCGGATGACTAGCGAAACGTCTTCAAGAACTACATTTCATGTCCAGTTGATCTAATTGAATACAACAGATATACCATGACCTGGATGAATGAGAACCTTCACAAGCAAGTAGATAAACACTATCAAAAGCTGAGGACAGCTCAAGAATTCAATCAGTTTTTGCTTAACGGAAAATTTCTCGTATGAAGTAACTGATTGCTTTCTATCAGTATCTAACAATTTTCAAGAACAATTTTTTGGTGTATGCATATTTATTAAAAGTTACATTTTAAATCAACCCCATCACTGCACCTTATTAATTTGACTCAGTACTTTTAAAGGGGGAATCTTTGCTCTGTGCTCTGTTCTTTTGCTTATGTATAATCCCCAGTTACTGGTCCTTTACCCCTCGGAGGTATGTCACATTAATTCATTTTTTGTGCAAAGCACAGAGAATGTCGATGACGCTACTCACATTAACATGTGCCGCTCTGCGTTTCTCACTTGCAAACGGATCGTAAATCGCAATGGGAAGCGCTAGTGTGGCTTAGCCCTTAATACCACTTATCTACTCCCTGTCAGAGATCCATCCCTTTTTACTTCAGTCATCTCCAGCCTCAAGCTGCTAGGTTGGGAATTATAGTTTAGTAGGGGAGGGTGGCTGGGGGAATATCTGGGACTATTTGTAATGTTGGTTGCCTGAGACATTGATTATTTAACTACAGCCTTCATTTCTCTTTGTTCTGTGTGTCCTAGATACAGACAATCCCTGGGTATAAAGTAATGTGAATGGAATCCTTTATCATATGGCCATGAAACTGTTAGAAATAAAAAATTTGACGTTCTGTAAATTACCTGGAGATTTTGAACCTGTGATTTTGTGTTTTCCAGCCAGGGAAGACTTGCAGGGAAAGCAGCCATATCCTAACACAGCTTGGCATCCGCACAGGGCCTCACTGTACCTATTACTAGAGACAGTAACCAAAACAAACTACATGAAGCAGCCCTGGGCTATATACGTGTAGTGATTAGTAATGTGTCACTGCTACACACGCCCCCTATCTGCTGGGGAACGTCTCGTTTACACACTGAGCTGGAATATCCAAACGATCCTGTCTAGGGCCCAGGAGATTTAAAGGGCATGTCCGAAAAAGAACCTTTGTTTTAAAATGTGGATTACCCTCCAAACCCCACTCCCACAATATTCACAATTTCAAAAGTCGCTCCTGAAATTCCTTACCTGACCTGGCCCCTCACTGCTCCTACTCTGCCACTGCTGCTGACAGCCACTCCACTGTTGCGGCTGTCAGTTAAGGAGTGACATGACATCACGCCCAATCGCCTGACAACTGCGAGCAGGAAGTAAACCGCCTGTCTGTCCCGTTTTTGCTCAAAATAAGCTTGAAACTGAAGCAGGGGGCGGTACCTAGACAGCGAGGGACCCGGTCAGGTAAGAAAGTTCAGGAGCGTCTTTGGTAGCTGTGAATGTGGGGTTGGGGGGTAATTTACAATTTTTCGTTGATTTGCCCTTTAATATTGTCTGTGTTGTTACTTTGTTTTTAACTTAAAGGACAAATATACTCACCTTTCCCCCAAATCAGGGTGAGGGCCTAAACCTCTTCATCCTCATGCCAGGGTACTTGAATGATAAGCTGGAAAAATGTACTGATGCTCAGGGGCCCAGTCCCAAATTCTGCATTTGGGCCCTTAGGTTTGCAGTTTTGCCACTGATTTGCACATCTCATGTGGGGGAGAGCTGTAGTTCAGTAACATATGGAGGCTGTAGCTTGGACACCCCCAATGTGCTAAATGTAACTGAATCTCCGAAGATTAGAAAGTAAACTGACTGCACTGGATTTCAATCCATACGTTCTAGGCCTACTGGTCCCTTCCATTGTATATTCTATAGAATAACATCCAATGCATTGCTTTGGCAGATCTACCCTGGACTCGGTTATGTTCATTACCATCCCAGTGGCACACTCCATTGCACTGTTCTGCAAGTGCCCCTATTCTTTGGGTAATGCTGGAGGAACATGTTATAGCAATTAAAGGAAATCATGTTATAGAGAAGATTTACTGGGAATCACAAAGCAAAATACACGTTAACCTGTTTGCAATGACATCACGTGACCTGCGTACTTACCGACTGCCAGTTATGTTTATACAGGCCCGGGACACTGTCTTGGGCTGCTGAATTACGAAACGTTCGTTCATACACATCGTGCGTTGAAGGTCGGGACCCGCGATCGCATGTGTGGGTAACCCTTATGGTTATGCTCTAGCTGCCAAAATTGAATTTGTCAGCTATTCTGTCATCTTACCAGTAGGTGTCACTGTTTCTTTAATGAATATTTATAAATTCCCCCTATCTAGAAAAAAAATAAAAACTTCTGGCACCCCCAGTTTTCTAGGAGGTTAGTGCATTCCAAGGTCATGTGTGAGAAAAAAAGTGAATTTCCTGTCTCTGGAGAGGGAAGGAGAGCTACAACGAGGAACCTGAGACTTTTAGGAGGGGTAAGACCCTGGGGGAATCCTCTCATAGTGTCCAGCCAGTGTAGCTTAGCTTGTGTTATAGGGGTGGGTCAGCACCCACTTAGTGCCAGTTAGGATAGCTGAGCAGCCCAAAGCTCCAACAGGAGGTCAGTGGGTTAGTACCCTGGTTGTACCCAGGTAGATGCCTGGCAGCCAAGCACAGGGCTCCGAGAGCTAAGAAGGGTTTGTTTCTTTCAGAGAGGAATCCCCAATTCCACTGATGTGTTCAGCAGCCCATTTGGTTGGTGAGATCTATATTTATTTTGTTATACATTTATAATTGTTTCTGCAAATAATTCATGTTTCACTTTGTTTGGTGACACTGATATTATAACAATATATTAGTCCTGCTACATTTCTGCTCTGTCATAAATAAATATCCCATCTAAAGAATTCCTGGTGTCCATTTATTATTCTCTCATACAGCACCATTTATACATTCTGTGATCCTCTCACATTAAATAGAGGGCCCTGCTCTGAGTGTGAGTCCTAGGTGTAGCCCATGCTGTAGACTAGCCTGGCATACCAAGAGTTATATAACCCATCCTGGTACTTAACTGTAACTAAAGTGCTACATGTGTACGAGCCTTTAGAAGCAAGTAGTAAAAACTGCTGAGCCAGAAAGCTAAGAAACCCAATCTAAATGATTAGCATGGAGAAGCCAAATGACAGTCATTCTATCATAAAACGTCTGTTCCCTCCTGATTAAGCCCTTCAACTGCCCTGCAACGCCAGCAAAGCAAGAAAAGCAGATAAATCTTATCAGTGTCTGGCCCCTGAGTGATGCAGTTTCCTTATTGTAATGGAACATTGTCGTGAAACCCCATTGTTCTGCAAAAAGTGCATTATATCTGGCATAAGAAGCAATATGTACACAGATGTTTATATTGGGTTTTATTTTAACACAAAGGCAATAAAATAATATTTAAAAATATCCTGATAATGAGAAATGTATCTCAGCACTGCACAGACACATCCCTAGGTACCTGTGCTGCTGTCCTGGATAAAAGAGATTTGTCCTGGGTGGGGTGAACCAGTGATTGGGCAGGGCCTGGGTATGGTTGGTAGGTCTGTCCAGGTGGAGTCGGGTGGGACCCAAGCAGGCTGACATTCTCCTTGCAGATGCTGGGAGGTATACTTCTGTGATCATTTTAGGCTTTGGGCACACTACCTGTTTTTTAACGTAGCGGAACAAATGTTCCAATGTTCCGCTGCGTTAACAAATAGCAGCAGCATTATTTTAATTATTTACAAAGAATTTTTAGAACTCATTGCACTGCAGCGGTGCAGTGTACGGTGCCCTTCACTTCTATTGCGCATGGGTTTTTGTGTAATTTCCCCGCATGAAATTGCACCAACATGCAGCCTAGTGTAAATAAAGCCTAATAGAAAAGAGAAGACTGCAGGACTCGACCACCATTAACCTGTTCTGAGCCCCATACTAGCAGAGTTGGATTCTCGGTAGGGTCAATTACCCAGGGTTCCAAACCCCTAATGCTGGCCAGACACTAAGCAGACACGAGATTGTTTGACCATAGACGGCCATCTAACCTATATAATGTCTAAAGACCGCATTTTACAAGCTGCAGATCTTACCTTGAGACCTTTCCATCTGGCCCATTCATTAAGCAATCACAAACAATGGCAAATGAGGAACAGCTATGCTAGCTGATGTTCCTGGGCCACTGCATGGGCAGAATCCCTTTAAAACTGATGTTACAGACATACTGACGTGGGAACATCGGTAGGTAAGAACTGTTGGGGTCAGGTAAATCCGGCCTGGTTGGGACAGAAGATGAAACGGCTGATTCAACATTCTTTGGATTGAAGGACAAATTGCTGTAATTCCATAGTGTATAACCACCTTGATCCCCATGTTTCCATGGCAGCTGTTTGGTAAATGCTATGCCATACACACTTTATCTTTGTGAAATAATTCAGGTCTAATATTTTGTAATGTCTGCAATGCATCAAATCTGGTCCTTTGCTAACTATCTGCTATAGAGGACTAAGAAGACTATTGAGATGCAATAAGGAGTGCAGCTCTTACTTTGCCTTCCACTGTTATGTGATGCATTAAACGCTTTTTGACTGGAAGGAAGTTGTGATCACCTGCACCTGCTTTTCTTTAATTTTGTGCTAAACTGTAGTTTTGTGCTAAACGGTAGTCCTGTTCCCAAAACCAAACGCATTGCAGGCCTTGCACAACCAGTGAAAGGCCCACACCAATCAGTTAGCTTGAGTTTTGTACTGTTTGGGGCAGTAGCATCTCCTTGTTAACTGGGGGGTTTACTCAATGTTCCTGGAAAACCAGCAACCTGAGTAGGTGATTATGCAATATGCACAGGCCGTCTCTACATAGGACTTATTATACTGGCCACTGATATCGCTCCTTTATCAACACAGGGCAGAGAAATATTGCACCACACACTCCATGGTAATCAATGACGCCATCGGTATCTGCATTCAATCTGGTACCAGTGGTATTTTGCTACTGCAATGAAAAGAGATATTAGACTTTAGCAATAGCACCAGAAGTATGTATAGAAAACATGTATGTTCCCAATAGCCACAAATAGAAAAGGGAACAATACCTGTCTCTGTCTGTGCCACGTAGAAATAAAAATATCTTTAAAACAAAGCAAAAAAGAATGAATCAAACAGCATCTGCATATTTTACACTAACCCGTTTCAGGCTCTACTTCCTCTTTATTTTTTTTACATGTTTACACAACATTTATGGCTGTAGATTGTAACTTTCCCACTGGATGTGCTGACTACAATAAACAAAAATAGAAATACGAAAAAAGACGATTTTCAAAAAGAGAAAAGCGAAAGTAGACGATTTTCAAAAATCAAAACTCGAATTTTTGACGGAACGAAACTCAACAGTTTGGAACATCTCTAATGTCCACTATAAACTCAACCTGTGGCCTTATGTATTAAGAAGGACATGGAACGCCAAGGTTATTCCTTATATTTGCAACAGGCGATATGCAAATGCTTGCTTGAGCTATAAATTTGCTGCTACCAGTTAACATCTGTTTACATCTGATTTCCCCATATATTTTTAATTGTTGTGTGCAATACTAGTTTTTCTCCACTATATGTCACTAATGTTGCACATTGCAAATCAGACATGGAACTGAGGGCTTCGGACAAAAGAAAATCTCCCCCATACGCTCTCCATACCCTGGTTTAACATTGCTTTGGAAGAAATGATCAAATGATCAAATTAACTATATTAACATATATACAGTCAAGGAGATTTAATAAAAGTTCTTATTGTTAAAAATGGTGCTAAAATCTTCCTGAATGTTCACTATGTACAGTATGAAGTCAGTGAGCACCAACACTATACATTGACAGCGGAGAGTGCATTGCCATACAGCGACACACAGACACAAAAACACACACACATGCACACCGAACCCACATGTAGACACATGCTTGTGATTTTGTTTTTTCCTTTTTGCTGAGTAATGGGAACGGAGAGATGGGTTCAGTAGAACTGGGCATTTTGGGACCGACATTAGGTGGGTAACCACAATCTGGCCTGGAAGCGTTGGATGGTAAGAACCACCACTGTGCCAATTTGATGTTCATGTTAGTGTTACCGTTCAGTGTATAGCTGAGTATATAGCTGGCGATTCTGCAGGATCAGGTGGAATTGGCCCTTTATTGTTAAGATGTGTAGTGCAGGAACGAGTGTTCCAGAGGTCGACAAGCATTCACCGACGGCCTCGGTCCTGACAGAATAACTCCCTTGGTCATGGTTGGCCACCTGTGCTGAAGTATAAAGAGTCGGCTTTAGCTGAAGGAAATGTGTCTGTCTCAGACATTAATATATTCTTTATTTGGGGAGAATGCTCGGGACTGTGTGTAGGAGGATCTTTAAAAAATGACAAAGAAAATCTTAAAGATCTTTTACCCAGCTCATGGCCAACCTTACAAATAAAAAGCCACAGATATTTCACATTGCTTCAGTTCATCACAATTTGGCTTTTAAAGCAACAATTAAACTCGTCATCCCACATTAGTAGACAAAACTAATTATCTCAAGTATCTAAATGCAATAATCCAAATTCAACGAGCGATAGCTTTCTACTGTCACTTCTAAATGCCACAATCTGATTGGCAGTAACACTATCAGATCCCTGTAACAATGTTATGTTTCTGTTAGATTTAATAAAACATCACAGGATTTTATTAAGATTCTAAATTGAATTTCAGGATGTTACCTCAAGACACAGACGCTTGTTTGTTCTTTTTATCAAAACAAGTTGTCCTTTAATTAGATTGGATGCTTTATAAATCGCTTCCTTTCTGTCTGCCAGCACAGTCCCTCAGTGGGATGGTAAATTAGAGTATTTTAGCAGTTTTCCCAAATCCATATAAATATAACACACATCTTATAAAATAATAACCTATAACACGTATGTACATTACTTAATAAATATAATAATTCTGGAAACCTAACACACTAACAGATACAACATCCAGTCTAGTTGTACTAGACTTTCCTGTGTTTGGGGGACATTTATCTTCTGCTCTGGAGCTGGAATCAGATTTTCGATTTTTAAAATGTTTTCAAAATTCTGAAATTAGATATTGAATATTCTAAAAAAATCAAATCTAAAATGTCTGTCATTGCAGAGAAAACAGGACTGTGGAGGTTTTTTAAACTCTTACATTATATACTGTAAACAGGATTTCAAGCTCATATAAAGGCATTATAAATGCTGGGGATGATGCTCTTGGTATGCAGATACAATCCAGCTTAAATAAACATGCATGCACATTACTGGTAGAACAAGTGATCACATGAACAAGTCTTTCCTAGGCTGACGGTTTAATTCTCTTGGACCAGTAAGATGAGTAAATATTTTGTGTTGTGAGTACAGACGTTGGTTTTTCTGTGCCCATATTTAGTGTGTAACTGAATTATTCATCGGTAACAAGGCTGCAGAGCCTGGTAGCCCAGTCCAACACAAATAAACATAGAACCGGTTTATATTTATAATACAAGTGACTTTTATCTGTTTCCAAACACCAGCAAGAATGCAATACATAAACACTGGGTCATGTAGATTTCAGTGACAAGAACAGAGGCCAGAAGCACGTTTTTCCTAATAGGGAATCATAACAGATGAAGAAACATACGTATGTTCTTGTTTTTTTGCTGCCTGAGTCAAACTGTTGAATGCCGCCCTTGATTATTTCGGGGTAGTGCACGTAGCGCGCCGCTGCGTTAAATTGGGTGTGGCTTTGTCGGTGGGCATGGTTTTCTCTATGGGTGTGGCTAAAATTTTTACATTTGTCATTTTCTTTTCTGCTCAGTTCATTTTCGGTCAATAAAACTGCACACAACAATTATATCTGTATTTATATGTGTTCTTATTTACACTGAATTCTGATGTCTGTGTAGCGTACAGTTAGATGTATAGCTGTCAGCACTGTCACTAGATGGTGCTATTCTGTACATAGTTGTTATGTGGCCAGTCTTTTACATAAAATTAGGTTTTCTTTAGCCTCATTGCTGTTGTGACTGTATCTTGCATTGCCTTGTATTTGATTGTCTTTTGTCATATAAATCTTATATTACAATGTGCAAATATGTTATCCATTTACATAAGGCAGTGCCCCAAAAAGCTTAAAATCTAAGTGCCCTATAATCAGGGTTGCCAGATATTCCCCATGTCCAAGCAGGAGGGGGCAAAGAGTATGCGGTGCAGAGGGTGGAGAGTGGGTGTGGTTGAGGCAGGGGTAGAGGCGGTCTGGGGCAGGAATGGGTGTTCCATGGGTATGTTGCAGAATGTATGCTGGTAGTCAGCCAAAGATCCTAGTAAGAGGTCAGGGATGGGGAACATGTTATAATTTCTGCTTCTGGAGTGACAGGTCTTTCCCTGTAAATGCTGTGATTTCAAATGATGATTTCTCAAAATCTGCTCAGATTTAAAATCTGAAAAAGTAGTGGTATCTTGCTGTATCTAAAGAAAAATGATGATCATGCACACTCGTCACTTGTTATGATCATGCACACTCGTCACTTGTTACGATCGTGCACATGCTTTTTGGACTTGCTGTATCTAAAGGTACAATTTTTGAAAATGTTATTTTTTAGCATAAAGATACCCTTTAAAATGGAGAGTCAGTTGACTACAAAGGATGTTTTATTCCATAATAAACAAGTGAAAAATCGTCTGGTCACTGGTGAAACGCATTTCCGTAACTGATACACTGCACTGCCTGTTTTCTGTTACATTTTCTGTGCAATAGTAATGGTTATACTGGGCCTTTAGCTATTAGAAACAATACCCAGACTTGTGTTTTGACTGTACCATAGATATGTAGTAATGTGTGACCTTGTGCTTTGTGCAGTGGTAATTAATAGCATGAGAAATCCCACATCTAAATGTAAAACAAAGTTTCTCTTTAAAGGAAAAGGCTTTTGTCATTTGGTTAAAGGAGAACTATAATGAAATAGAAAACCCTTAGCTATTATTCTCTAATTATTGGAGAGGGGTGAATTTTCCATAAGAAAACATTAGGCAGCTGAATTCTGCCTCTAATTACTTAAATAGGAGCTTGTAGCTAGGGGCCAACATGCATAAGGATGTGCCGCCCTATAGAAACACCCTCCCCTGAGTGTATCCAAGCTCTGGTGCACATGCGTGAGAAGCAAGGGTGTATATATTACGTCTTACCCCTGGTTCTAAAGTTCACCTTTAAAGGCTATGTCCACCCCTAAAATAGATTTTTAATATTCTGCTCCCCCATGTCCCCCAGCCACAACCGCATATTTTTTTTTTTCAGAAAGTCCCCCAAACTCTTACTTACCTCCCCTCGATCCTCCGCCGCACTGCCGGCCCTCTGCTTGCGAGAATGCAAGCAGAGGGGCGGGACCGGCAGTCGCGTCTGTGATTGGCTGAGCGGCAGCCAATCACGGCCGCGGCTGCCGGTCATTCAGTGCAGCGGAGGAAAGCGGAGAGGTAAGTAAGAGTTTGGGGAGCTTTTTAAAAAAAAAAAACATGCGCTTGGGGCTGGGGGACATGGGGGAGCAGAATATTAAGGGGGTTTAATTGCTAGGGGGAGGGATAGTAGAACGAGAGGGAGGGGAGGGAGGGGGAGAAGGGCTGCAGCACGCATGGCAAGAATCTCCGGGAGGCCAGGTAGCAGCCAGTGTCCTATGGACGCTAGCCTCTGGTGGGCAGTTTTTGGACTTTGGGGGGGGACTACAGGAGAACCAGATGGAGTTGGGATGTGAGGTAAGGATTAAACTACACTACATGGTGGGGCCAGTAGTTGGGGGGATTATAGTTTTGGGGGTGGACATGCCCTTTAAATAAAGGAGGTGGTTTGGGGGCCTATGTGATGGTGTATTCAGGGGAAGGAACCCACCCAGGTGCCATTGGTGCCCATATCAGGTGCCCTGTGGACTTATTTAATATTTTTATTAATATTTTTCCGTGTTTAAAAACCTGTTTTTAAACACGGAAAATTACAATAAAATCAATAATTACTCAGCATTAATTATACCACTAATGGCATGTGATGGCCTCCTTACAACTCCTGTGGTCTGTACAGTTTATCATTGGCACATTCCTTTTAGACTTTGTTAAAAGATATTGATGTAAGGTTCCCCCGTTAATCAGTAGCAATTTATTTTCCAGTGTAGAATGATTAGTAGCAAACACCCTACAGTTAAAGCTTTGGTGATGTGTTTTTTTAAGATTTAAAGTCACATAAACTGACCCCAGTGGAAGTAACTACATAAAGGATACCTAATTTAAAAGGCAAGTCCATGCTTCCAGTAAAGTAAATAAATCCACCCGCAGCTCAAAAAATCAGTCGGTTACTGTATGTACCCAGCTTAAAGGACAACTCTACTATCATAATTAATTGTTACAGAAATATCCTACCTTGTCCTCTGGAATGATTAGTTAAATCAGTAAGTCCACCACTCCAGTAAAAAATTGTATGCAAATATGCCTTATCATGGAAATGAAAGTAGGCCTTAGCATACTTGGTTGTATGATATTGGGATGCATCGGATCACGTATGGCTGATTTTCATAAATTTTCTTTCCTATTGGACAAGCGAAAATACCGATCGTACAATTCCTCGATTGTGTGGTTGGTATTCGTGTGCGTATGGCCATACGCACACGAATACCAACCACACAATCGAGGAAGGAGTAGTATGTTTTAACAGCTATATTTGTTTATCAGCAATTTAGTGAACTGGTTATGAGTTTGAGCATGCTCAGAGGAGGCATCATGATATACATTCGGTCAGCTGTGATGTCAGTTGTCATATCCATAACTGACAGAAAACGCATTGGTCACATTTCAGGTTAGTTTTATATTTTTCTGCTTTTTAACTATTGTAGTTTGGGGTTTGGGGGGTGATTTACCTATCTCAAATATTTATTTGAGGGTTGAATTTGCCCTTTAAGAGTAGATTGGACACTATGGGGCATATTTATAAAGGTTCATTAAACTTTTTGCCTCCGTTATCGCCTCCTTTTCGCCAAATTTGGACTTTTTGCTATTTATAAAGCAGTGATAACCAGTGGCGAAAAGTCATTACCGCTACTTTTGTGCTTTTTGACATACATCGCTGTGTTAACCGTTCGATCCCAATTATAAAATGGGAAATGTGTTTATTGCGTTAAGTTCACCTTTTTTTTTTAAGGTTCCGATTTTCTTGAGTTACCAATAAAGTCAAATGGGGTCTAAGGGACATATTTATAAAGGGGCATTATTTTTGCTTTTTTGCCACCAGAGTTAATTAAATTTTTTTAAACGTTCAACTTTTCTTATTAAGTTATTAAAAAGGTGAATTTTCATCAAAGGCAAAAATTAGTAGCAGAAGCAGCACTAATTGCTCAAAAAGCTCAGCACATAGGAGGGTAAATAGGAATACTCCCTGGTGGATTTTCTAAGTAATGCAAATTGGTTAATACACTGAACACCTATATTTGTTATTTAAAAATAGCCTAACACATGTGGTGTTTTTTTCAGCAAAAGATAATGATAAATAGTATAAAACACACCCAGGTGAATTTTCTCTATTTTATTAATTGGACATTTTTTAGTATTGCTTATTTTCAGCAAACTGCAGCTAATTACCAAACCAGTTCCATTAATATGGGAACATACCATAGTGCTGGATAAGAAATTGTCATGTTAAAGGAACATTCCAGTAAGTAATGATGTTTGGCAAAAATTCTGGTAAAACTGCAAAAAATGCAAAAAAAGGGGCAAAAACTCGAAATTTCACCTATTTATAAATAGCTTTAATTAAAAAATTACAAAATACCTCTGGAAATTTCACCCTCTCTGGTCTGGTAATGGCCTACGCTAGAGAGCAATTTCTCTTTTCTCCGCGATACCAGACTTAGCGCAATGAATAAGGTGATATTACCTTCACACATAGCCGCTGCGTTACTTTTCTGTGAAAACAAGAGTTTTTATAAATGTGGGGAAAATATCACTCTTTGTCGATGTCCTGCAATAGCGAAATGGCGAAAATAGGGATTGTTTATAAATATGCCCCTATATAGGACAGATATTCCTTGGGGTTTGTCTATTCTAAGAATATTCAAACGCTTCCAATCAAAAAAGTATTTTGCCAGTGATATTTGTGCTTGATAAACAAGTCTCCCCCTACTCAGTACTGATGAAGGCTTTATAAAGCCCAAACCAGCCCATAGATGACACCCTGTTTCTGCACACAGCTTGTGCAATGCTTAAAAAAAACACCAGGTGGCATAGCATTAAATAAAGGCCTTGAAACATGGAATTTACAAAGAAGTTCCCTCTTCTAGATGTCTTGTTTGTACTCAGTGAAAGGAAGCTCTATAGACAAACCTCTCCCTACCAGGTTGGGTTATGGTTACAAGAACAGCCATGATTTCACATTGGTAGTCATTATATTAGTAATTGCAAAGATCCACTTGGCCAAATGAGAAGCTCTGGAATTAGGGTAGGGCATAGAGTAAATTCTATTTTCAGGTCATCCAGTGCTCTGCACAATGAAGGGGACAAAAGGTAAAACATGGTCAATAATTCAATATTGGGGCAGTTTACATAGAGACACAATCACCCTCCCTTGCAACTCCTCTGTTCATTTAATATTGTGATTGTGGCTCTCTATACATTTACATTGGCTTCATAACAGATGCTTGGCTGGTGTTAAAATTCACAAATAAATGTGGTGCAATAGCAACACTGAATCACACTGGCTACATGGGTGACTATTATAAAAACCCATGCAGCCGATGCAAATCCCGTCTTAAAGTCAAGCTAACGTTTTTTAAATTTGTAAGGACATGGGCACACTGCGTGACACACGCAATCCCACATGGAATCGCACACGATTCTGTTGTGATTCCATTGCGATTCCTGTGTGTTTGCACATGCGATTTCTCCATTTGAGATACAAAATCACATGCGATTGCGTATAAAAATGGCGGTAGCAGGCGATTGTGTATCGCAAATGCATGCGCAATCACAGCTCACCCACAAATGCTCGTTTTCTGTGCGTTGCCGTGATTCCTATATTCGGGAAAAACACATGCACAAACGCAAAAAAATCACGCAAGTGTGGCCTAGCCCTTACCTAGACTTTAAGAGGCATTGCAGGTGTTTGCAGGTCTATGTAAATCAGGGGTGTCAAATTTGCAGCCCTCCAGATATTTAAAAACTCCCAACATTCCCTCGCTGCAGTATGCAGTGTGCAATTGGTTCTTCGTGTTTTTCATCTGCAGCAACCAACCAGATGTTATCTAACTGCCGGAACACACTAAAAAGCTTACATCTGATTGGTTGCTACAAATTATAACATGGTCAATAATACAGTCATAGAATCTAAATCGCAATGTAGTTCTGCAGGAAATCTGCTTATCTGTTTACACATTAAGTCAAACAGAGGCCTTGATAAGATGCAGGATGTAGTAAGGATGTAGGAGTGTCTTTTACAATGGTTGTAGATAGTAGTACCTGTAATGTAATGTATACTCGAGTCACATAGATTGATGGATAGTTTCCATTGAAAGCTGGCTCTCCTCAGCTATAACACACACTCCTGATCTGTCAGTCTATACTTTATATAGGGAGGTTGTTTGGGTGGCATGCGCCCACTACTGGAGTTGGAGACCTGCTGTCATTTAGTTACCTGTATAAGTTATTCATATATAATAGCTATGACTTGTTGTGTAGCTTCTTTAATGACATCTGTGATTCCAATATTCCTTCTCACAAACACTTTGGTGTCAGTGCCCTTAGAGCTTACCTGGCGATGATACAATTAATTTCGGAGGAACTGCCTTTCCGGACCTCCTTTGTGACCGAAATACAATCGCAAATAAATGGTAACAAACAGGATTTCAGGTTGTATGTCGGCTGCATAGAAGATCCTGAAATGCGTTTCCCCCGAAATTGATTGAATGTCGTGGATGGGTCTGCCAGGTAAGCTGTAATGTATGGGCACCTTTAACCAGCCCTGTGCATTGGGAACCAATCATCCCTCCATACGTTACTGTTTCTACTCTGTAGAATAGTAAGGGGAAAATATAAAGTATTAATAAGTTGTGGGTTTTTCCATTAGTCATTAAAGGATAACATAATGTAATGTTCATTCCTTCTCTAAATTTAACTATCATCTCTGACTCTATAGCAATAAACAAAATACATGGTGAACCTGTGTGCTCTAATTTGTTAGCTTATGTTGTGTTATCCCTAATAGACCAGAGCCACATAAGAGGTATCTGAGCATGGCTGGTAGTCTGAGGTAACAAGGTACCCTAAACAACTACTAACCATCATTGGTGCATCATGCAACAGGCTCCTAAAAACTGACTTCCAGGACTTTTCTTGTACTATGTGCTTATGCAGCTATTGTACAATAGAGATGGGATCCGGGTTCGACACAACAAATCCAAAAGATCCATCCGAATCCGGGCGGATCCTCCGGATTTCGGGACTTCGGAAGACATTTTTGATCATTTCAGAAAGAACGGGGCTATTTTTGATGATTTTAGAAGATAGCCTTGAACATTCAAAAATTATCGAAAGTACGAGACCATTTATGAGTTTCTGATCGTATTTTCCAAAAACGAACGTTCAAGGCTAATTTCGATAATTTTCTAAAATAGCCTCGAACATTCAGAAATATGATCGGAAACACGAAAATGGTCTCCGATCGTATTTTCGATAAGTTTGAGGCTATTATCTAAAATTATCGAAAATAGCCCCATACTTTTGAAAATTAGTTCAGGTTTCGGATTTTCGAATCTCCGGGATTTTCAGGAGATCCGGGAATCCGAAAACGGAACAAAACTAATGAGTTTTTGCCATCTCTATTGTACAATACTCTATGGTTAGTGTCTGCGGCTGCGGATTCCTACAAGCTGCAGGAATCCCCCCCACCATGCAGTCAATCAGCGATGTAACAGCAGAAGTCATGGTCATTGATTGATGGCTGTTTCTCTGGCCTGCTGTATCCTTTCCACTTGCTCAAACTTAAAAGCTCATTGAGCTTTAGAGGCAGATACCTTTACCAGAATGGAAGAAATATGTAAACATCATTAAATGTCTGGTTAAAAATGTATAAATTGATATACTTTAGAAAGTCCGGTTTATATTTCAAGCTAGGATCAGTATATAAACAAGGTTATAATGTCCAATCTATATTTCTAGCTAGAATCAGTTTATTATAAACAGGGTTATAATGTCCGGTCTATATTTCTAGCTAGGATCAGTTTATAAACATGGTTATAATGTTCGGTCTATATTTCTAGCTAGGATCAGTTTATAAACATGGTTATAATGTTCGGTCTATATTTCTAGCTAGGATCAGTATATAAACAGGGTTATAATGTCCAATCTATATTTCTAGCTAGGATCAGTTTATAAACAGGGTTATTATGTTCGGTCTTTATTTCTAGATAGGATCAGTTTATAACCAAGGTTATAATGTCCAGTCCATATTTCTAGCTAGGATCAGTTTATAAACAGGGTTATAATGTCCGGCCTATATTTCTAGCTAGAATCAATTTATAAACAGGGTTATAATGTTCGGTCTTTATTTCTAGATAGGATCAGTAAATAAACAGGGTTATAATGTCCAATCTATGTTTCTAGCTAGGATCAGTTTATAAACAGGGTTATAATGCCTGGTCTATATTTCTAGCTAGTATCAGTTTATAAACAGGGTTATAATGTTCGGTCTATATTTCTAGCTAGGATCAGTATATAAACAGGGTTATAATGTCTCATCTATATTTCTAGCTAGGATCAGTATATAAACAGGGTTATAATGTCCAATCTATATTTCTAGCTAGGATCGGTATATAAACAGGGTTATAATGTCCAGTCCATATTTCTAGCTAAGATCAGTTTATAAACAAGGTTATAATGTCCCATCTGTATTTCTAGCTAGGATTAGTTAATAAACAGGGTTATAATGTCCAGTCTTTATTTCTAGCTAGGATCAGTTTATAAACAGGGTTATAATGTCCCATCTGTATTTCTAACTAGGATTAGGTAATAAACAGGGTTATAATGTACGGTCTATATTTCTAGCTAGGATCAGTTTATAAACAGGGTTATAATGTCCAGTCCATATTTCTAGCTAGGATCAGTTATAAACAGGGTTATAATGTCCCATCTGTATTTCTAGCTAGGATTAGTTAATAAACAGGGTTATAATGTCCGGCCTTTATTTCTAGCTAGGATTAGTTTATAAACAGGGTCATAATGTCCAGTCCATATTTCTAGCTAGGATCAGTTTATAAACAGGGTTATAATGTCCCATCTGTATTTCTAGCTAGGATCAGTATATAAACAGGGTTATAATGTCCAGTCCATATTTCTAGCTAGGATCAGTTTATAAACAGGGTTATAATGTCCCATCTGTATTTCTAGCTAGGATTAGTTAATAAACAGGGTTATAATGTCCGGTCTTTGTTTCTAGTTAGGATCAGTTTATAAACATGGTTATAATGTCCGGTCTATATTTCTAGCTAGGATCAGTTTATAAACAGGGTTATAATGTCTGGTCATTTTATCAGTTTATAAACAGGGTTATAATGTCCATATATATTTCTAGCTAGGATCAGTTTATAAACAGGGATTACTAATGTCTGGTCTATATTTCTAACTAGAATCAGTTTATAAACAGGTTATAATGTCAGGTCTATATTTCTAGCTAGGATCAGTTTATAAACAAGGTTATAATGTCAGGTCTATATTTCTAGCTAGGATCAGTTTATAAACAGGGTTACAATGTCTGGTCTATATTTCTAACTTAGATTCAGTTATAAACAGGGTTATAATTCCAGGTCTATTTCTAGTGGCTCAGTTTATATAACCACAGGTTCATAATATCCGGTACAATATCTAGGACTACAAAATAAAAGTTATAATTCCAGTTCTAAGATTCATCTAACTGGGACTACGGTATCTTATAAACAGGGTTATAATGTCCAGTCCATATTTCTAGCTAGGATCAGTTTATAAACGGGTTATAATGTCCCATCTGTATTTCTAGCTAGGATTAGTTAATAAACAGGGTTTGTCGGTCTATATTAGCTAGATCAGTTTATAAACAGGGTTATAATGTCAGGTCTATATTTCTAGCTAGGATCAGTTTATAAACAAGGTTATAATGTCAGGTCTATATTTCTAGCAAGGATAAGTTTATAAACAGGGTTATAATGTCCGTCATATTTCTAGCTAGGATCAATTTATAAACAGGGTTAATGTCTCATCATATTTCTAGCTAGGATCAGTTTATAACGGGTTTATATGTCCAGTCTATGTTATAGGCACGACCATTTCAGAACAAGGTCTATAGTCCGTGTCTATATTTCTAGCATAGGACCAGTTTATAAACAGGGTTATAAATGTCGGCCATATTTCTAGCTAGGATCGTGTTATAAACAGGTTATAATGTCCAGTCCATATTTCTAGCTGGATCAGTTTATAAACAGGGTTATAATGTTCCATCTATATTTCTAGCGAGGATCAGTTAATAAACAGGGTTATATATCTGGTCTATATTTCTAGCTAGGATGAGTTTATAAACAGTAGGTATAATGTCCGGTCTATATTTCTAGCAGGATCAGTTAATAAACAGGGTTATAATATTGGCTAGTATTTCTAGCTAGGATGAGTTTATAAAACAGGGTTATAATGTCCGCGTATATTTCTAGCTAGGATCAATTTATAAACAAACATGATAATGTCAGGTCTTTATTTCTAGCTAGGATCAGTTATAAAACAGGATTATGATGTCCGGTCTATATTTCTAGCTAGGATCAGTTTATAAACAGGGTTATAATGTCGGTCTATATTTCCAGCTAGGATAGTTTTAAAAAGGGTTAAATGTCCATCTATATTTTCTAGCTAGGATCAGTTTATAAACAGGGTTATAATGTCCGGTCTATATTTCTAGCTAGGATCAGTTTAAAACAGGGTTATAATGTCCAATCTATATTTCTAGCTAGGATCAGTTTATAAACAGGGTTACAATGTCTGGTCTATATTTCTAACTAGAATCAGTTTATAAACAGGGTTATAATGTCAGGTCTATATTTCTAGCTAGGATCATTTATAAACAAGGTTATAATGTCCGGTCTATATTCTAGCTAGGATCAGTTTATAAACATGTTCAAGTCTGTCTATATTTCTAACTAGAATCAGTTTATAAAGGGTTTATATGTCAGGTCTATATTCTAGCTGATCAGTTATAAAACAAGGTTATAATGTCCGGTCTATATTTCTAGCTAGGATCAATTTATAAACAGGGTTATAATGTCTCATCTATATTTCTAGCTAGGATCAGTTTATAAACAGGGTTATAATGTCCAGTCCATATTTCTAGCTAGGATCAGTTTATAAACAGGGTTATAATGTCCCATCTGTATTTCTAGCTAGGATTAGTTAATAAACAGGGTTATAATGTCCGGTCTATATTTCTAGCTAGGATCAGTTTATAAACAGGGTTATAATGTCAGGTCTATATTTCTAGCTAGGATCAGTTTATAAACAAGGTTATAATGTCAGGTCTATATTTCTAGCAGGAAAGTTTATAAACAGGGTTATATGTCCGTCTATATTTCTAGCTAGGATCATTATAAAACAGGGTTATAAGCTCATCTGTATTTCTAGCTAGGATCAGTATTTAAAACAGGGTTATAATGTCCAGTCTATATTTCTAGCTAGGACAGTTTATAAACAGGGTTATAATGTCCGTCTATATTCTAGCTAGGACCAGTTTTATAAACAGGGTTATAATGTCCGGTCCATTATTTCTAGCTAGGATCAGTTTATAAAAAAGGTTATAATGTCCAGTCCATATTTCTAGATCGGATCAGTTTATAAACAGGTTATAATGTTCCATCATATTTCTAGCAGGACAGTTAATAAACAGGGTTATAATATCTGGTCTATATTTCTAGCTAGGATGGAGTTTATAAACAGGGTTATAATGTCCGGTCTATATTTCTAGCTAGGATCAATTTATAAACAACATGATAATGTCAGGTCTATTTCTAGCTAGGATCAGTTATAAACAGGATTATATGTCCGTCTATATTTCTAGCTAGGATCAGTTTATAAACAGGGTATAATGTTCGGTCTATATTTCCAGCTAGGATCAGTTTATAAACAGGGTTATAATGTCCATCTATATTTTCAGCTAGGATCAGTTATAAAACAGGGTTATAAGTCGGTCTATATTTCTACTAGGATCAGTTTATAAACAGGGTTTATAATGTCTCATCTAATTTCTAGCTAGGATCAGTTTTAAAACAGGTTATAATGTCTGGTCTATATTCTAGCTAGGATCAGTTTATAAACGTGTAATGTCCATCTATATTTCTAGCTAGGATCAGTTTATAAACAGGGTTATATGCGCTGTCTATATTTCTAGCTAGGATCAGTTTATAAACAGGGTTATAAAGCCTCATCTATATTTTAGCTAGGATCAGTTTATAAACAGGTTATAATGTCTGATCTATATTTCTAGCTAGGATCAGTTATAAACGGTTATAAATGTCCCATCTATATTTCTAGCTAGGATCAGTTTATAAACAGGGTTATAAGTGTCCGGTCTATATTTCTAGCTAGGATCAGTTTATAAACAGGGTTTAATGTCCGGTCTATATTTCTAGCTAGGATCAGTTTATCACAGGGTTATAATGTTGGTCTATATTCTAGCTAGGATCAGTTTATAAACAGGGTTATAATGTCCATCTATATTTCTAGCTAGGATCAGTTATAAACGGGTTATAATGTCCGGTCTATATTTCTAGCTAGGATCAGTTTATAAACAGGGTTATAATGTCGGTCTATATTTCTAGCTAGGATCAGTTTATAAACAGGGTTATAATGTCCTCTAATTTCTAGCTAGGATCAGTTATAAACAGGGTTATAAATGTCGGTCTATATTCTAGCTAGGATCAGTTTATAAACAGGGTTAAATGTCCGGTCTATATTTCTAGCTAGGATCAGTTTATAAACAGGGTTATAATGTCCCATCTATATTTCTAGCTAGGATCAGTTTATACACAGGGTTATAATGTCCGGTCTATATTTCTAGCTAGGATCAGTTTATAAACAGGGTTATAATGTTCGGTCTATATTTCTAGCTAGGATCAGTTTATAAACAGGGTTATAATGCGGTCTATATTTCTAGCTAGGATCAGTTTAAAACAGGGTTATAATGTTGGTCTATATTCTAGCTAGGATCAGTTTAAAACAGGGTTAAATGTCTGGTCTATATTTTAGCTAGATCAGTTTTATAAACAGGGTTATTAATCTTCGGTCTATTTCTAGCTAGGATCAGTTTTAAAACAGGGTTATAATGTCCGGTCTATATTCTACTAGGATCAGTTATAAACAGGGTTATAATGTCCGGTCTATATTTCTAGCTAGGATCAGTTTATAAACAGGGTTATAATGTCTCATCTATATTTCTAGCTAGGATCAGTTTATAAACAGGGTTATAATGTCTGATCTATATTTCTAGCTAGGATCAGTTTATAAACGGTTATAATGTCCCATCTATATTTCTAGCTAGGATCAGTTTATAAACAGGGTTATAATGTCCGGTCTATATTTCTAGCTAGGATCAGTTTATAAACAGGGTTATAATGTCTGGTCTATATTCTAACTAGGATCAGTTTATAAACAGGGTTTAATGTCAGGTCTATATTTCTTAGCTAGGATCAGTTTATAAACAAGGTTTTAAATGTCCGGTTCTATATTTCTAGCTAGGATCAATTTATAAACAGGGTTATAATGTTCTCATCTATATTTCTAGCTAGATCAGTTTATAAACAGGGTTATAATGTCCAGTCCATATTTCTGCTAGGATCAGTTTATAACCAGGTTTTATAATGTCCATCTGTATTTCTAGCTAGGATTAGTTAATAACAGGGTTATAATGTCCGGTCTATTTCTAGCTAGGATCAGTTTTATAAACAGGTTATAATGTCAGGTCTATATTTCTAGCTAGGATCAGTTTATAAACAAGGTTATAATGTCAGGTCTATATTTCTAGCAAGGATAAGTTTATAAACAGGGTTATAATGTCCGGTCTATATTTCTAGCTAGGATCAATTTATAAAACAGGGTTATAATGTCTCATCTATATTTCTAGCTAGGATCAGTTTATAAACAGGGTTATAATGTCCAGTCTATATTTCTAGCTAGGACCAGTTTATAAACAAGGTTATAATGTCCGGTCTATATTTCTAGCTAGGACCAGTTTATAAACAGGGTTATAATGTCCGGTCCATATTTCTAGCTAGGATCAGTTTATAAACAAGGTTATAATGTCCAGTCCATATTTCTAGCTAGGATCAGTTTATAAACAGGGTTATAATGTTCCATCTATATTTCTAGCGAGGATCAGTTAATAAACAGGGTTATAATATCTGGTCTATATTTCTAGCTAGGATGAGTTTATAAACAGGGTTATAATGTCCGGTCTATATTTCTAGCTAGGATCAATTTATAAACAACATGATAATGTCAGGTCTGTATTTCTAGCTAGGATCAGTTTATAAACAGGATTATGATGTCCGGTCTATATTTCTAGCTAGGATCAGTTTATAAACAGGGTTATAATGTCCGGTCTATATTTCCAGCTAGGATCAGTTTATAAACAGGGTTATAATGTCCCATCTATATTTTCAGCTAGGATCAGTTTATAAACAGGGTTATAATGTCCGGTCTATATTTCTACCTAGGATCAGTTTATAAACAGGGTTATAATGTCTCATCTATATTTCTAGCTAGGATCAGTTTATAAACAGGGTTATAATGTCT